>JAOTOL010001495.1:235000-732500 GCA_034440575.1 Imbricaverruca yamaguchii
TAATGTGAAAATTTCTGGTGCGATCTTTAATCCACTCGGCCAATTTTCATGATTCAATAGCTATTCGATGCATCCAGCACCACAACACATTCAACATTTTTGCAAATTTGCCAAATTGTGTTGGAAATACTTGTGTATATATGCATGCACATATATACACAATATACAGGTCCGGGACGTCACCAGGGCACCCTTGAGTGCGGCACGAGGTTTATACGTCCACTCTGTTCAGGCAACACACATGGGAACATGGGTGGTGATCCCAGGTGGGTCGGGGATCTGGCCCACTGGTTTGGTACCCTGCGAATGCTAATTTGTAATTTTCCATATTTCATATACAAATATGTCCTGAAAATGAGAAATTTGACCCCCGTAGCTTCGTGATAGATAGCAAACCCTATATGTGCGTGATGTTGCGTAACACAAATGTTGAGGGTGACCTATTCCCAATCTAAATAAAAGCAGAGCCCATAATTAGAGGACATTTCCATACCAGTAACTTCCACTCTTCACACTGAGATGACTTTGGGTAACCTCACGCTTGGCCTGTGGCCTCACGCTCCGTGCATCTAGCAACACAAGATGAAATCCAGCTTGAGTCTGTTCGAAATATAATCAATTCAGTTTTGCAAGGTTGTACTGCTAGCAAGCAACGAATAACACTTGAAGCTACCAGAGCAGGTGACGAGCTGGCAGCAGCCATGGGCACGGCCGACCTCGGGCCGCCCTTCAGACGTAGCGGCGCGTGCTAGCCAGGCGGCGCCGACCCGGACCCGATCGATCGGGCGCCGCCAGGCGGGCAGGCGCCAGATACTGAGCCGCAGCGCTCGCCTGCACTGCGGGCCTCCATAATCCACACACCTGTGGACCTGCAGCCAATGTGGGACAGCCTGGCTCATCGGCCGCACCCGGGGGATCGCAGCGTGGGGCTGCGTGCGTGGATACGGGAACAAAACGGGCAGGCACGCGAGCTTCCTGCCAATGTCTCGGTCTTGACATGGGCTCAGGGGCGAATGCAGAGGGGGCACTGGTGCATGTGTTCCCCATAGAAAGGTGCCATCCACCCGGCCGGGAAAAGCGCCTCTTCAGTAAGACTTGAGCACCTCATCATCCCGCTCCACAAATGCTTTCGCCGAAGGCCCCCTCCGAGGAAATGTTCCCCACCAAATGGTATTTCTGGATTCGCCCCAGCATGGACCATTTGCGCAAATGGGAAAGAATCGTCTCCTGGGACCATTTGCCCGTGCCAATCATTTTTGTTTTATCCCTACGCCTATGTCTGCTGGTACAAAAGTGGAGAAAATGTAAAAGAAAATAAGTTATTTTAATATACATATATCGCGACCTAACGCAGCTGTTGTACGAGCGCAGACATCAGACGTTGTGTGGGAGGACACATTGGGCTCATTGTGTTGATTATTTTCATGCAGCGCCCATTGGCGTAATGACCAGTTCTGAATATGTTGACGGGGTGGGGGTCGTGTCCCGCTGTCCCTTTGCCTGTGCATGCCATTACTTCAAACCTTGACCATAAAACAACGCTCCATTGCTTCACAAGCCATGATTGAGGTAAAATGAAAGCATCTTCTCCTTCGGGAAGGCACCACTTCCTGTGAAATATTCCATTCACAATAAAATTATTCACTTACTTGGCCGTACTGGGTCAAAACAATACCTACCGCAAGTGCAGCACAGCTTGGAACATTACTCTACACCACCTCTCCGCTCCATGCACGCACACATACCCTCAAAGGAACCCACGGAAGCCCACAGAATGTCGCAACAGGACCGGGACACTTTGAGAAGCTCTGCCGTGGGTCCAGTCTTCAGTTCGGACCACCACGGTGCGGTAAGTGCCGACCCTCTGCCGTCGTCGTCAGCGACCGAGAGCGCGTGTGAGCAGTGTCGCCGCTGTTTGCATTGCAAAATTCCATCGCATGCTGCACTTGTCCCGAGCCAATTATGCATCAACAGTCAACAGGCAATGCATAAGTTGCAGCTGGTATGCATCTCTTGAACACGACCCTGTGCTTCAATGAGATGATCGATTGCTGCTGCTGACGTCACTGGTGCTCTGACCTCGAGCGCGCTACGGTGCGATGCCACATGGCCAGTCTCGGTATGGGTGGTCTGTGAGCCAGTCCCAGTCTCGGTATGGGTGGTCTGTGAGCCAGTCCCAGTCTCGGTATGGGTGGTCTGTGAGCCAGTCCCAGTCTCGGTATGGGTGGTCTGTGAGCCAGTCCCAGTCCCGGTATGGGTGGTCTGTGAGCCAGTCCCAGTCTCGGTATGGGTGGTCTGTGAGCCAGTCCCAGTCCCGGTATGGGTGGTCTGTGAGCCAGTCCCAGTCTCGGTATGGGTGGTCTGTGAGCCAGTCCCAGTCCCGGTATGGGTGGTCTGTGAGCCAGTCCCAGTCTCGGTATGGGTGGTCTGTGAGCCAGTCCCAGTCTCGGTATGGGTGGTCTGTGAGCCAGTCCCAGTCTCGGTATGGGTGGTCTGTGAGCCAGTCCCAGTCTCGGTATGGGTGGTCTGTGAGCCAGTCCCAGTCTCGGTATGGGTGGTCTGTGAGCCAGTCCCAGTCCCGGTATGGGTGGTCTGTGAGCCAGTCCCAGTCTCGGTATGGGTGGTCTGTGAGCCAGTCCCAGTCTCGGTATGGGTGGTCTGTGAGCCAGTCCCAGTCTCGGTATGGGTGGTCTGTGAGCCAGTCCCAGTCCCGGTATGGGTGGTCTGTGAGCCAGTCCCAGTCCAGGTATGGGTGGTCTGTGAGCCAGTCCCAGTCTCGGTATGGGTGGTCTGTGAGCCAGTCCCAGTCTCGGTATGGGTGGTCTGTGAGCCAGTCCCAGTCTCGGTATGGGTGGTCTGTGAGCCAGTCCCAGTCCCGGTATGGGTGGTCTGTGAGCCAGTCCCAGTCCCGGTATGGGTGGTCTGTGAGCCAGTCCCAGTCCCGGTATGGGTGGTCTGTGAGCCAGTCCCAGTCTCGGTATGGGTGGTCTGTGAGCCAGTCCCAGTCTCGGTATGGGTGGTCTGTGAGCCAGTCCCAGTCTCGGTATGGGTGGTCTGTGAGCCAGTCCCAGTCTCGGTATGGGTGGTCTGTGAGCCAGTCCCAGTCTCGGTATGGGTGGTCTGTGAGCCAGTCCCAGTCTCGGTATGGGTGGTCTGTGAGCCAGTCCCAGTCTCGGTATGGGTGGTCTGTGAGCCAGTCCCAGTCTCGGTATGGGTGGTCTGTGAGCCAGTCCCAGTCTCGGTATGGGTGGTCTGTGAGCCAGTCCCAGTCTCGGTATGGGTGGTCTGTGAGCCAGTCCCAGTCTCGGTATGGGTGGTCTGTGAGCCAGTCCCAGTCTCGGTATGGGTGGTCTGTGAGCCAGTCCCAGTCTCGGTATGGGTGGTCTGTGAGCCAGTCCCAGTCTCGGTATGGGTGGTCTGTGAGCCAGTCCCAGTCTCGGTATGGGTGGTCTGTGAGCCAGTCCCAGTCTCGGTATGGGTGGTCTGTGAGCCAGTCCCAGTCCCGGTATGGGTGGTCTGTGAGCCAGTCCCAGTCTCGGTATGGGTGGTCTGTGAGCCAGTCCCAGTCTCGGTATGGGTGGTCTGTGAGCCAGTCCCAGTCTCGGTATGGGTGGTCTGTGAGACAGTCCCAGTCTCGGTATGGGTGGTCTGTGAGCCAGTCCCAGTCTCGGTATGGGTGGTCTGTGAGCCAGTCCCAGTCCCGGTATGGGTGGTCTGTGAGCTTAGGCGACTCGTTGACACCCGCTGCCTCCCTCCTCCCCATATCGCTTACTCTTTTTCTGCCTATATCCACTCTCTATCTACCTCCTCCCCATATAGTTTACTCTCTCCCTACCTCCTCCCCATATAGCTTACTCTCTTTCTGCCTCTATCCACTCTCTCTTCCTCTCTTTCACACACACACACACTCTCTCTCTCTCTCCTGCGTCACAAGCAGGAAGTTCTCATTCGTTAGAGATGTCCGCTTTTGGCGCGTGTGCACGCGTTGGTCGGTGTCGAGTGTTGTGCACTGGGCACAGCTCGTGGACGTTGGTCGGTGTCGAGTGTTGTGCAGTGGGCACAGCTCGTGGACGTTGGTCGGTGTCGAGTGTTGTGCAGTGGGCACAGCTCGTGGACGTTGGTCGGTGTCGAGTGTTGTGCAGTGGGCACAGCTCGTGGACGTTGGTCGGCGTCGAGTATTGTGCAGTGGGCACAGCTCGTGGACGTTGGTCGGTGTCGAGTGTTGTGCAGTGGGCACAGCTCGTGGACGTTGGTCGGTGTCGAGTATTGTGCAGTGGGCACAGCTCGTGGACGTTGGTCGGTGTCGAGTATTGTGCAGTGGGCACAGCTCGTGGACGTTGGTCGGTGTCAAATGTGGTCCAGTGGGCACAGCTCGTGGACGTTGGCCGGTGTCGAGTATTGTGCAGTGGGCACAGCTCGTGGACGTTGGTCGGTGTCGAGTGTTGTGCAGTGGGCACAGCTCGTGGACGTTGGTCGGTGTCGGGTGTGGTCCAGTGGGCACAGCTCGTGGACGTTGGTCGGTGTCGAGTGTTGTGCACTGGGCACAGCTCGTGGACGTTGGTCGGTGTCGAGTGTTGTGCACTGGGCACAGCTCGTGGGCGTTGGTCGGTGTCGAGTGTGGTCCAGTGGGCACAGCTCGTGGACGTTGGCCGGTGTCAAGTGTGTTGCAGTGGCACAGCTCGTGGACGTTGGCCGGTGTCGAGTGTTGTGCACTGGGCACAGCTCGTGGACGTTGGTCGGTGTAGAGTATTGTGCAGTGGGCACAGCTCGTGGACGTTGGTCGGTGTCGAGTGTTGTGCAGTGGGCACAGCTCGTGGACGTTGGTCGGTGTCGAGTGTTGTGCAGTGGGCACAGCTCGTGGACGTTGGTCGGTGTCGAGTGTGGTCCAGTGGGCACAGCTCGTGGACGTTGGTCGGTGTCGAGTGTTGTGCAGTGGCACAGCTCGTGGACGTTGGCCGGTGTCGAGTGTTGTGCAGTGGCACAGCTCGTGGACGTTGGCCGGTGTCGAGTGTTGTGCAGTGGCACTGCTCGTGGACCCAACGCAGGCTAGATTGCTGTTGGTCTCGTCGAAATGTATGTGTGCAATTTCATCGTCATGTAGGCTTATTTCGTTATGAGCTATTCTTTGCTTACTATGAATGATATAGCCTGCAAGCGGCTTCATGGAGGCACGGATGTCTGAATCTACAAGAGGTTTCGTGTCAATTCATTTCATGTCGACGTTTTATGCCGATCGCTGTGGAAGATATTGAAGATGGATTTGACCGTCATATGCCTGACGCCATACTTCATAATAGCCAAATGTATTTGTCATGCTAGATATCATGGCTAGGCAAGATGGAAGTATATGACACAATATGGTAACAAATACCACATTTTTGAAGTAGGTCATCCTGTCTTACTCACCACATGTTCATATGGTGAGTCAGGTGTATGTGTAGTACAATACGTGACATCACGTCACAATCACAATCGTACAAATATGATCTTTTAGCTTCATTATTTTACCCCGTCGAGTCACAAATATCAATGCAACAAATGGGCATAGTGTCCAAAGTCCAAAGTACATGCAAAACTGCGTAATAAGCACGGCCTTGTAAAGCGTATTGAGTGGCACGCTGGAGGAATCTTTTTGACGATAATCGTACGTGTACATTCCACTGGCCTGAAATTTTGATTACTGATGCAGCACACACATATCAACACCCAAAAGAGAGCAAGCTATATGGTATGCTCCATAAATCAGTAGGTATCATGTGCGCGATTTTTAAGCAACACCAACTGAACATATCCATTGATTTCGAGCGAGTGGTATCTCTGCAATTTACAAATATAAAAGCAAAGCATGCAAAGCAAAGCAATCGAGAGCGAATCTACCGCATTGCCAGAAACTCGAAATGTCTAAGTGATACCACATTTTTCGAACTTGTTGCAGTCCCGGAGTGGCTTCTATGTTTGACGTGCGCAGCATACTGACGCAACAAGATCATCTTTTTACTGCAATGTCTACTGGAGCCAGGGTGGTGGATTGTATTCTGATTGAGGTGAAGTAGCTTCGGTGTAGCCTCTGCCTATGCAAAAAAGCCTCTGCCTATGCCTGTGGAAACCCGCACCATCAACGGAAATTCAATCTGGCACCCATATATTCAGTAATTCCGGGAATTAATTTCATCCACTCTTCAGCGCCCGGTGATCACTTTGGTACCACACCAGCGTGTTAGTTGATTGCTACTTCGTAACGATTAACTAGGCGGAAGTAGGTCTCGAGGTGTATGTAATCCATCGATAAATTATGCATGAAATAGGGTGGAATATCCCACTTTCTGAATACTCAATCAATATGCTTCTACAAGAAGTAACGACATCATGCTCCTTGATGACTGCTTATGAAGTCTTCCAACAGCACCCCGTTTATAAGTAACATGTCCATGCTCTTGATAAGGAATGGTCATACAAGAACATTTCAAAAAACAATTTCAGATAAAGGGATGACCTAAGATGTGATATGGTATGCACTGCAAGTCTATAGCATGGGTATTGGTTGCCCTATCCTGAATATAGCTATTCCTAAATTCTGAATCTAAAAACGAATGATTAAGGTACAGTCAATGAGTACCTAACCACTGCCTCACAATTTAGTCTGAAAGAAGTCAAAATCATTGCAAATGATACTAATTCCATGGCAAATTTCGACACCCTACTGTGCTCGTTCCGACATCTCACGCCTAACGAAAAAAAAACCCATTATTTTGGCCCCGATGCAATCGGCGAATGGCCGTCGCTGGCCAGATTCGGCCAGCATCGCTGGTGGACGGTGGGTGGAAATGTTCCGAGTACGCCTGCCCCGTGCCTTTGAAAAGAAAATACAAAAAAGGTGGTAGTTTTGCTCCGGTGCTCTGGTCTGATGGCTTCCACCGGATAATCACCCTGTCACAACCCGGTAGTAGATTCATCGCTGAATTTGCATGTCCTCATCCTGCACTTCCATTGCATTCCCCACTATCTTCCTCTCTAGACTCCAGCCTATTTACCTTTGTACCGGTTTCACCATGAGGGCATCGTTCCAAGAAAGGTCTACTACGAAATGGAACACTTCTGTCAGCACCGGTGACATCGACATTTGCCCAGCCGACCTGGGCTGTTCAATTACACTCTACACTAGGTGATTGACGGTGAAGGAGATCGGGGTGAAATACGAAATGCGATTGGATTTGTCATCCGAGATGGATGACAAAGAAAGAGTGCAAGGAGGGACAGGGTGGTTGGATGCGGTTTGTCAGCCTGCATCATCTGCGAGCTGCTACACCTAAATAACCAACCAGTAAACAACGACAGGCGCGACAGGCGCTCTAGGGAAGAATGCCATTTCAAGTCCGGGATTGAGACGAGGTGCAAAACGAGCAAACGGACATTTATGACGCGTGTGTGACGATTCGTATGCGGGGGCCGAGGGTAAAACTCGTGCCGGCCGATTGCAGCGAGTAGCTCACATAGGATACGCGTGTCCAGAAGAATAGGACATTGGTAGACACAAAGTGGCGCGAGGTCTATTGTATCGCAGTGAGACGAGACAACGAGACACGAGGACACCGTCGCATGACCATCGAACGTAAACAACAGACCAAGGTCGTGTGCTGGCTGCTGTCAACACTGTCGCCTCTGACGATCAGCCGATGGGCGATCGTCACGACCGGATGGCAACGTCGACGTCATGACCGGCGATCGGTACCAAACAGCTGGGGAACCTCGCTCCAGTGCCCGCCGCGCTGGCAGATACCCAGACAGCCGCGTGGCCGTGCCGACCAGGCGGCGCTTCTGCCGGCGCCGGTCTGACCTGGACAGGAGGCCGCCGGTGTATTTTTACCTGTGTCGGTCGGGCCGGGAGGAGGTTTGCTTCACTTGCGCCGCTGGCGTACGCCGGGCACCACTTGGGCACGCGCTGCGTCCGCGGCACCGGGCCTGCTGCGGGCACCACCTGAGCGACGCGACGACCTGACGACCCAGACGACTGGTCGGCCGACGGCCGCCGGTGTCGCGCGCTCCTGCCCCGGTCACCGCCCCGACCTGCCGTAGCTGACCGTAGCTGGCCGCAGCGGAGACACGGCGCCACGAGCGCTACTGCGGTGCAGCCGGCGGCGGTGCCATGGGCCGTGACGTAACGCGCGCACGCACACACACGGCGGCAGCGGTGGCGGCAGCGGCGGCGGCACGGGCGCTGCGCTGGCGCCGCTGGACGGCTTCTGCCGCAGCCGTCGTGCGCCACCACCGAGCCGTAATCAATAACACGGCGCGCCTGCGCGGCCAGCGGCGACGGTGGCGGCGGCGCGAGGCGGCGTCCGTCGGGTGGCGCTCACCCGTAATCAGCAGCGGGGCGAAGGTCCCGCCAGGCCCGGCTGGCGCCACCGTCGGGTACGCGTGGTACGCGCCAGCGGCACAGTTAGTGCACGTGACGGCCGAGCCACAGCGAATCGACCGCCGTGCAATTGGAAGTCCTCATGGAGTGCGCAGTTCAAAGTTCGCATGCGACAGTTCTCACGCTCACCGCGGGATTACCACATGGTACAAATCCTTCGAAGACATTTGGGGTATATGTTAGAACGATCTTCACTACCTGCGGCGACTCCCGGCAGACATTGCGACAACTCCTGGAAGCTAAAGCTGCTGCCAGGCTTACTGAACAGCTGATGTCGTATGTAGTCCCCTTTATTGCTGGGCTGTTACTGTTTAGCAAACAATAGTTTAGGCATCCACAGTGGTTAACCGCTGATGTGCTGGCTGCATGCATTCTTAGTATCAACTTTTATAGTTTTTTTTTAAAGGTTCGTGGCATTGGAACAATCGTAGTGGCGAAATATGTCGCATTAGTTATCGATAGCATCCTGCTGGCCTAATTTTTTACAGAAAACATGGACACAACACAACTCAGCACAACACAAATCCAACCACGCACACGCAATAAAACCAACCACATGGAAATGGCACATGGAACACATCAAATCAGTCTCACCGACAGAAAGAGGTCATCCTCACTAGACTTAGAACCGGTTGCACAAAACTAACACAGCCTCGATTAGAGGAGGACCAACACACAACACCTCACTGCGACACCTGCAACACCACGTTAAGCATAGGCCACATCCTGCTAGACTGCAGTAGCTTTAGCTCTCAGAGACAACCACTTGAGGCCTTCTGCCAGAGAGAGGGCATCACCCTATCGCTTCCATCGCTTCTCGGTGACAAACACGCAGGACTCATTCAATTGCTATTTGAATATCTGTATGCCACAGAACTAGCAGGAGCTCTCTAGGCACCACCAACGTTCACATCAACTTGCAATACATGACCGCGAAACACTCGTAGGAAACACGTAAATAGCCATTCCCGCATGGCGTCGGACGTACATAAGCCGATTTGCTTCCCAGTTAGGAATAATTGGCTACCTAGCGGTGCCGTCGGACGTAGATGAGCCGATTTGCCTTCCGACACCTAACGTAAATGGCTATCCAGAGGAACAGCGGACGCAGAGGAGCCAAATTATGAAACACCGTACTAACCCGACTGACAACCCTGCATGGCATGCATAAACTACCAACTACTAACAATTAATACGCGGCAGCCGGCGTGAGAGGCGATGTGGACAATTGCCTCCTTGTCCGCACGGTAAAAATCCTTCGGTGCTCTTCGATAGGAGTAGGCTAAAGCCGGCACCCTGGAAAAATCAACTCGACACTCAAAACACCCCAGCCCCACCCAAACCACAAATTATCATGTGGAGGAGTAAAGTAAAATTGAAACCAGTTAGACATCAGGGAGACGTCCCCAACCCAGCCCCCGCCTCCAGCACCCAAAAAAACGCACAAAGTATAACCCAAAATTCCCTTAACGTAAATGTCCACTTGCCTGTACCTTGATCGTAACACTCGCTTTCATAGACAGATATGCAACGTGCTCCTTTAAAGGCGGCGCAAATGACCTTTATGGTCCGGCACGCCCAAAAAAATCACTCTCCCCACCCTGGCAATAAATCAGTTTCTCGTGTTCCATTCTGGCGAATGGTTTACGCTCAAAGCCGAGCCAGCGGCGGATACACGCTTCACCGCCGCACGGATCGATCTAATCCCACTTATATCTCCTTCTATCCCAAGGGAGGATCCAAGACCACACTGAGGGGATGGTACAGCCAAGCCGTGCACATCCTGGGTGTTACTTGTCAACGATGCCTCCCTAGTGGCTTCCCAGATCCTTTGCGCCTGTCTATGCATCTACGTCCACACGCAACCCGCTAGGCGCTTCAGGAGCACACGGCTGAGATGGTGCCGATCTGTGGCATGGGCATGACCGTGCTCGCACGTCATGGATGGCTGCAATGATGCTCGGCCAGAGTGCCGAACTTTCCGACATGGCGGCCATAGCCTGGACGCCCTGGTGGACGAAGTGCAGAGACATCGGTACCGATAGGCGTAGCGTTGGTGTGGGATCACCTCCTGCCGCTTGTGGAGGGGGACACCGTCAAATGTGAACAGCTCGTCTTGAAGTGGTGACACGGCCTCGCCTTCCTCCCGCTGTAGATAGGGTATGACACAATAATTATTCAAATTTATTTTTCCAATGCAATGCTGATAATTGTAGGTAACATGATGCAACAGGTCATTTACTGTGTAAATGCTTACTTTTCAGTTTTCAGGCCAAACAACACCAAAAATTGGTTGTGAGTTAGGTAGCATAGCATAAAAACAATGTTTAGAAATGACAAAATGTAACATAACCCAGCCTAACCAATACTTATCTTCCATGTGAAGAGAAATATACCTACATATTCTGAACAATCTTTACTTATTTTGTTAACGAAAAAGCTAAATGAGCCTAACCTGACTTAATCTAGTCTGGTCTAGCCTGTTTTGAAGAAGCACTCCAAAATGTTATCCAAAAGTATGATTTTAAAAGAGAAGCTTTTCAAACGTACCCTACAAACAAAACAAATCCTTCCCTAGCATAATTGTGGTGGGAAAATAGTGATAATTTGGGTTTTAGTGATGATTTAGTCTTAGGGAATTTTATGAAGTCTTTAATTTTATTTTTCCAATGCAATGCTTTGTATGTGGTTAACTTGATGTGACCACCCATGCACTGCATATATACGTACTTTTCAGTTGACAGGTCAAATATACCAAAAACCAGGTGGTGGGTTAGGTAAATGTATAAAACTATGCTAAAAAGAAGAACATGAAGTATAGCCTAACCTAAACGTAGCTTCCATGTAAGGAAAAATAGATTTAAAAAAAATTTGACCAATCCTTATTCATTAAAAAAAAGAGAAAAAACCTACCATAATTTAAGATAACCCATCCTAGCTTAGCCTGCTTTTGAAGAAGCAATTAGACATGTTCCTCAAAATCTTGGAAAATGTTTCAAATGCTTTCAAAACTGACCCTGCAACTTACATGTCTAATAGTAACTTTGATAAGAAAATGCACGAAGTAAGAAGATTACTACCTTCTTGGAAAATACGAAAATGCGAAACATGGAAATCAAGCAATCTACCAGAATGCACCTCCGGTTCAATATCAAATGTTGCAGTATAAAATCATAATTAATATACTTACGACCAATGTACTTTTGCACTGCATAATAGTTTTGGATTCCGACCTATGTGGAATATGCTTGAGGGAAAGGGAATTATTAACAGACGCCCTGGAGGGGTCGGGGCGAAATCCGCCCACCCTCTCCGGTTTTTCGTAGATAACTCCATTGCTTGTGCACCTGCTGCCACTGCCATTGCCACTGGCACCTGTGCACCTGCCATTGCTTGTGCACCTGCTGATAAATGACCGGCACGTTGCTTAAAGTAAGAACAATGAAAATAGACCGAAAGGTTTTCGAGTTAGACATCGCTAAAGTCAAAACATTTTCTCAGCGCCAGACCACAAATATCGGCGCTGATGCGCTTCCCGTATATTGGCAAAAATGAAGTGTTCTTGGCAAAACTAGCGACTAGTTTGGTGTATATTGTTATGCTATATTGTTTCAAAGTCATGTCAGGTCACCGAGGTCAAGTCAGGTCAAGTTAATGACAGGTTAACACACGCCCTGGTGGGGGAATAGCGAAATCCGCCCACCACTCCGATTTTTCGTACATAATTCCATGTTGTACCGGCCGATATATGCTAGTTTTTGCGTACCTGCTTAGAAATGACCGGCACATTGCTTAAAGCAAGACAAATGAAAATCGGCTGAATTTTTTTTTCTTCTCAAATTGGGGCCGTTAAAGTAACAATTCCCAGCGCCGGACCATACAAATCGGCACTGATGCACTTCCCGTACATTGGCAAAAGGGAATTGTTCTTCACAACACTAGCGACTTGTTTGATGCATATTGTTATGCTATATAATTTAAAAGTCATGTTAGGTCGTCGAGGTCAAGTCAGGTCAAGTTTCGTCACAGGCTAATAGAACCAAACTTGGTCAACTGGAATGCTGTCATAAATGCAAATGACTGTCATGTGATTGATGTCACTTTGCATGTTACTCCCTACACATCCCGAAAACTACTGTTTGTCATTGTGTATCTAAGCGTTTCCATACTTTATTCATGTATTTCACTCCTTTCTTTGCGAAGCCGATTGCGCCGAACTGCCCAACAGAGCAGTAGGGTGAGAAGCCCGGTTCCGGTAACTGGGGCAGGTAATGACCTAATAAAGTGCTTCTATATAGGTGAACTGAGGTCAATTGGTAAATCTGGCATCTTTACAGCATCTTTGGTAATGTCCAAAACATCATGAATGACAATTTTGGAACATTTAAACACAATCACAGCGATCCATAACAATGATAATCCAAGGCCTGCTAAACCGGAAAATTTGGCTATTTTGATCTCATTTAACTTGAAGACATTACCTTGAAGATATATACTTAAGATCATGAAACTTGCTTACAATAGAGTTCACTATCGTGCCCATCCACCCTGCGAACTTTGTTGCTCTAGCCTTAATAGGAGCCGAGATCTTAGGGGCGGAATCCACCCCCCTCCAGTGCGCGTAATTTTCAGAGGCCCTCCAGGACGCTTGTTAATGCACAAATTGTGGGATTGTAAACACGTTAAAATATTTTGGAAAGACGCAGATCAATGGTTGAGATCATTAGCTGGAGTTTGTGACTTTATGATTATGTTTGGAAAAAGAGGTCCTATTGGGTTTGCATACGAATGCTTTGTAGGCATTGTAGGTAAGCGTATGGCATATCCCGGTTCGTATCTTAATATTGCATTTTTGAAAGCACGTTTTCTGTATGACAGGAAAACTGAGGAAATGATTGCTATTAGGAGTAGAAGCATGGTCAGATTTAATAAGAAGTGGAGCTGCCATTTCTTGATTTGTTAGATCTGTCGATCGATGTACGAAGAGAAGGTTCTGCCCTTTGTTTGATTTTGTTCTTTGTTTTGACGTAGGTGTGCACGTGTATACTTGTGCTTATGCATGACTTGGCATCTGTGTGCGTTGTAGGTAAGGGCATCCGTAATTGGGCATTGGTCTGTGGAAGTTCCTTCTAATAAACAAATTTCTTTCTTTTTTTTTAAAGCGCCGGAAGTGCAGCTGCTCGCATGCTAAAAATCAGACAAATCGTAGGGGCGGCCTAATCACACCCATTGCTTCCCATACTAAAGCCTATGGAAAATAAATAATTGCGTCAAAACCAGAATTATATGTATGTAGGTAAAAAGTATGGTGTACATTAGCTAGCAATGTATAACTTATAACCTGGAAGCAATGTACATACTGCTTGCCTCGTTTGGTGTAATCTTGGGATTTTGTGGTGGTAATAGTATTATTGGCTTATAATTAGCTTTAGAAGCTAAGCTACTGGATGCACTAAGCTTTGGAAGCTAAGCTATTTCATGCACTAAGCTTTGAAGACTACCATTGTGTTCAGCCCGTGAGGATGCGTGATACGTATCACGCATCCTCCTTCAAAAACGCTCATAACATAACGTACGTTATGTTATGAGCGTTTTTGGAGGGGCCGCTATCATGGGCTGAGCGTGGGGTGAGCATAAGTTGACCGTGAGATGTCTTGATAGACATCATAAGAGAGCTTGTTTCAATGTTGTTTAATTTGCAACATTGGAAATCACTTACACATTCTCTAGAAACCAGAATATAGCATTAATCAGAGCGAGCCCACTCAGGTGGTGTTCCTTCACAAACCCACCACCAGAGCGGCGCCACCGGTATTATGTTCGCTCATGACGCCTAACTGATTCTCTTGCATATATATGTTCACTTTACGAAAGGTTAAGTAAAGTTTTGCGGCGATGATACTCAGGTAGCTGAGGCTTGGGTTGGTTGGTTATTTGGGCTTTCGGGCGGATCGACTGCGTTGGTCATACAGCGCCAAAGCTGAGGCTTGAGGGGACACGGAAAAAAATGGGGGGGACAAATCGCCACTTTTCAGAAATTAGTGGGGACATGTCACCCAGTCCCCAGTGGTTAAATCCATGCTTATATCCGGTAGCACAAAGAAGATTATTCCCCATTTGCATAAATCAGATTACCGATGAACACAGAATATGTTGTTATACTAGCGGTCACGTGACAAATATGTTATAGTTGGCAGCTCCTTCGCAACGAACAAGATACCTTTATTTTGACGAACGTGGTTCCCCTGCAAATGCGTAGCTGGATGCGGCACGCAGCGGCATTTGTGATGTTGAGTGTGCGCGTCCTAGTGTAGTAATAGTACGGTGTGAGTGTGTCTGAGTGAGATTTGTTTCGTTTTCTCATTTCTTGGTTGCGAAAATGACTTGCTTTATACAAGTGGCTGAAGATGAAAATGTAGAACCAATGGAAATGCCTGTTGAAGAAGATGGAACGTTACTACTGTCGACATTATCGGCGCAGTTTCCGGGTGGCTGTGGATTAAAATATCGCTCAGAAACAAGAAGTTTGCGAGGTGTGCGATTGTTGGATGGAAAACTTTGCCCTCCGGATGGTGGATGGGGAAGTTATGTGTACCTTTGTGTGTTTCCTAAAGGTAAGTAACTGTGAGCCTACTTCATGTTACATTTGGTAGGTTTGGACATTTTGTGGCATGCTCTTGATTTAAATTTGTATCATTTTATGCTGACTGAATTAAGAGCAGGTTAATGAAGTAAGCTTTACCTTAGGTCCAATATGTTATTCAGAAAAGGGTATGGTGGAAACATGTTTTTAAATGTGATGAATATGATGGTGCCATTAATTCCTGTTGGAAGTGCATACTTTTAAGTTGGTGACTTGTGTAGTACCAAACCTAACCTAGACTAACTATTTGGGTATTATTGTGTTTTAGGCACAGTGGGAAAGTTACTTTCTGGGTTGGGAGTTGGAGTGCAAACAGATTCCTGGAGTAAATTTTCATGGACATTTTTTGATGCATGGAATCTATTTACTGATTACCAATGGGAAAAGCATATGTACCTATGTCATTACCAACATAGTATGAATACATGGTATGCATTGCCCCTTTTAATGGCATCAAAGTATAGGAACAATTGTGGGTATAATATGGCCATAGTTGTCAATGTGTCCTCAGCCCAAATAACTAATGAAGTGAACAATGGATGGCACCACAAGGCAGACTTAAGATAATCAGCTCAGCTTCATCTATCAAACTCACTGGAGCAATGTGCTTTCCTTTTACTGTTGGTCTCAACACAAGGAACAATGAAACAATTCACACTTCAATACAAGATCAGAGTGCATTTTTTTCTTCAGAGATAGTCTCTTAAGAAGTGATTAAGTCCTTAATTCCCAGCCTGGTTTTAGGTTATTCTCAAAACAAGTTGTGCAAATTATTCCTGAATAAAGCAAACAAGAAAGTTATGTTTGATGGTAAATTTGCACTTTAAGACCATTTTTGAACTTTTAATTTAATAAACATTATTTATTAATATAATTAAGACAAAGCGACAATTTTTAACCTCACAAATGTGTACTTCTCAGTTGGCAGCAGTCTACAGTCAAAACACCATGACCATTTGAGTTAGATGGTGCATCACCAGCATATCTCTCCAGTCAGCTTGCTCTACATCTCATATTCCAGCAAATGTCATCTGGGCAAATTGGCATAGTTGGTTGAGGCATTTGCTTCCTGTACTAATGGTGGGGTTAATGTGGTTTAATTTTAAAGCAAATCACACTGTTGTTGATGGTCAAGGCTGTTAGCTAATGTTGCACTTTATATTATTTTCACTAGGTATCATATAGATTGCCTAATATCCCTACCAATATTCGTTTATAGAAGTAATGATGGAAGCTACTCAAGTATAGCCAAGTCATGCAATGGGTGTCCATCTTGACCTCGAGAGCAAACCATGATTGGTTATGACCAACCTATCAGGAGAAGATCCAGACATCATGAGCACATTTGTATGGAGGAGGCTACTTTGGATGGGTGCAGCTACAAAAGTACCTGTAGGGTGACTAGTGTGAAAATCTGAGGGATGAGGGTGCATTCAGACTACCTGGAGGGCAACATTTTCAGTATGCATGGTATACTCATATGGTCCATATGCAGAGCATATATGCAGAGCATGTAGGGACCATATGCCTAACTTCATACAGTCAGTATGGCCAGTCTGAGTTATAGGTGTGACACAGATAGAGGAATGTGCAGTGTTATTCACAATATTTATGAGTTAGAGCTGTGAACATTTCACATACCTTACTTGATATGGGGTCAGCATCCTCTGCATTTTATATTTCAGTAGATGCCATCTGGGTGGTGAGCACTGTTGGCTAAGGTGTTCACTTTCTGTACTGGTGGTGTGGTTTCAAATCCCAGTGTGGATTCATGTTTAACCTGATCACACATTAGTTTACAATCAGGGCTGTTTTTTCATCTTGCAGTTTGTCTTATTTTGCACTGTCATATAGGCTGCTTGATGTGCCAAAAAAAATGTATATGAAGGTAAGGAGAAAAAATGCTCTTTTAAATCCTAGTTATGCAATGGATGTTGATTTTGACCTCCAGAGCAAGCCAAGATTGATTTTGGCCAAGTTATTAGGATTGGATCCAGAAATTGTGGGGCAATTTGTGTGGAGGGGGCCATTTTTTTAGATGGGTGCCACTACAAAAGCATCTATATGGCACCTCTTCTGTGAACATTTGAGAGGGTGAGGTGCACACAGCCTAACTGGATAGGAACATTCTCCCCTTAGAGGGGTGCTTCTGGCTAAAAAATTATAGGTGGTAGTGGTGCACTTCAGCCCTCCAGAAGGACACTTCCTTCCATGGGGGCATCACTTTAGCACTCCATGGGGGCATCTGACAAATTACATGGTTTTACACAAAAGTCCTCTTAGAGGGGTACCACCTTTCATGGGGAGAGGCACATGACTGCAGTGTCCTGCTGCATCCACCTCTGCATGCTAAAAGATATATAATGGATAAATTGTGAGTGCTGTCATAAACTGGAACAATTAGAATATCCACTGCCTCCCCCAACCTAACATAGCTAAGCAACTTATGTACTATGACTTGATAAAATCTCAGCAAGACTGTCAAACACTGCTGTTAATGCTAACAGCAAAGCAAGGAACCCCTGACCTTGATCAAAATGTCTGGCCTTATGCTAGTTAGTTATTTGGGCTATAGGGCACATTGACCAGAGTTAGTCATTCACACCCATCTGGCCTTATGTTTTTTGAAGTATTATAAAACAAAGTTTCCAATATGAAGTAGCATTGAATTGATTGCATGAAGTATTCAGTTTTTTCTTTATCATGTTTGTGACACCAGTTATATAAAATAATGCACTATTGGCTATATTTGCATTATACATATTATGATTCATTATTTCTTTGCCAATAAAAAATTGTTTTGCATATAAAATTAGCGGCCCCATCATCTTAATCATATTGGTAAATACTATGTTCATTCATTTTTTATCATAACTAATGGATAATTACCATGAACTGTAATAATACTACTTTGTAAGTTATGGTGGAGCAGGTTAGGTTAGTATTTTCACAGAGGAAATCTTTGGAATTAATTGTTTTTTGGGGTAAATGTGTAGAAGCCCATAGGCCAAGGTTTGGTCAAGAACTAGTTTTCCTGGTGCTTTCTGGTGTGATGTGAATGAGTTTTATAATCATCTCTTTGGGCAAGCCAGCTTTTTAGGCCAAGTAATTGAAGATGAAGTAATTAATTATCTATTATGTACCCATTTCCCTGAGAAAACACCATGGGCACTGCATGACTGATGTAGTTGATGTGTCCCTAAACTCCAACAACCAACCAACCAACCTGAGAAAATACTACCAAATTCATTCAATTAACTTTTGAAATACCAGAAAATCATGGTTTGGACAATGCAGATGCATAAAGTTAGTAAAATGTTCAGGCTTCATAAAGGCTACAGGGGCCCATCTAGAAAAGATACCAGAAAAGTACATGCTTCCACCACAATCAATCCATTATATCAAGTTCCAAGGGAGCTATATGTCCCAGCCTGTCTAGTACCATTCACCTGGTGTTGCATATCACAATACTCAGTACTTCCAAACTCCTCCAATCATGCACCATTGTCCTACCAAAGCCAGTCTCATCAGTGTTGCATACCTGAAAGTTATAAGGACCTACTCCATTGGTTGAAATTTGAGTCTGAAAGACATCAAATGCATTTTAAATGACACTAATTTCATGACATATTTTGACATCCTACTGTATCTGTTTTGACATCTCACACCTAACAAAAAAAAACATTATTTTGACCCTGCCTTGCACTCATATTAATGGTCAATGGCATTCTGATTGCCCTGTTCCTAGCTGAGTCACATTGTTTTTCTACTTTAAGATCATTTGAAACCAACACATCTAAATATCTTTCATCATCAAAAACATCCAGTTTCCTACCTCCCAGTCTTACCTCCTCCAGACCTTACATTTTTTTTCATGGCTGAAAGACATCTGCCATTGCTCAGCCCACTTTTTGGGGGTTTCCAAGTCTAGATGGATATTACTCACAAGTGGTAGCAACTCCTACCAAATTTGATGTTAGCAAATTTAAACACCCTATTCCTCAGCCATACCTCACTGATAATCATGAAGAGGATCCTAAAACAGACATGTGGTACTCCATTCAGAACACTCCATTTAACACTACCCTTTATTTCCTCCCACTTAACCAAGCTTCAATCCAACCTAGAACCTTGCCATCAATCTCATGCTGTTCTAGTTGTTGAATTAGATGCCCATGTGGAACGTTATCAAAACTTTCCTAAAGTCCAAGTATACTACATCCATCCTGCATCTTTGATTGTTCACTTCTTTAGTTACACACTCCATAAACTCCGATAAGTCAGTTAAACAAGATCTTTGCTGTCAAAATCCATGTCGGTCAAATTCCCTTAGAAGGTTGTGGCTATCTAAATGAGGCTGAATATTCTGTTTGGCAAGTTTTTTTTTAGCATCTCGCAAACTGTTCAGGTCAAACTGACTGGCCTGTAGTTCCCACACACTTCATACCATTTTGAATACTGATACTGTATTTGCATTTTCCCAATGCTCTGCTACTTCAGAATGCTCTATAGAATGCATGGCATTGATACCTATGGGAGCTGCCAGTGATTTAGAACACTACTAAGATTCTAGCATGCTGCATGACATACACTGTCAGTGGTCCCATACATCCCAATAAGATCCTAACATATCATCCCTAATACTGTAGCATATTATCTGGCCCAGAAGCTTCATTAGTTTCCATTGTGGAACTGTTTTTCTACAGCTCCTGTTATTGTAAGGTCCTCCAACCTTTCACCTACTATGGCTTATCCTTCATTTGTTTCCAATGTACCATTGCTCTCTTTAATAAAGAGTGATGAAAATCGTTTGCTTAGGGACTCCACTATATCACAGTCTGAGCGCTGCATGACCGACGCAGTCGATGCACCCTTAAACTCCAATAACTAACTAACTATGTCACAATCATCAGTCACTATTTTACCATATACCTCCAGTGGCCCCCTACATTATACTTTTAGACTGTAGAAACCAAAGAATTTCTTAGGATTGCCTGCTCAGTATTCACAATTAACCTGATTTCAGGTAGTGTTTTAGATTCCCTAACACACCCAACACAAACCTGAAGTTCCTGAGGTGAAAATCATTGTTTATGCAGCCAATGTTTATTGCAACTTGGTTGGTATTACCATGCTAAATTATATTGTTATTTATTGCACCACTTTCTGCCAGCATCACCATCTCTTTATGGCTGTCACTATGCCATGGAAGATGAAATGTGGCAAATCCACGAGTGTGGATTGACTGGTATTGAAAAGAAAACTATGAAACGGCTAGGTGTGGGTTTTGCATGTATAACCATCCAAAAGTGAAGGCTTTGCCTGATCCAACATCTACAGGCATAGGTATTATGAGATCCAATATCAACAAGTTTGGGTTTCATAACATCCAACATCTGTAGATGTAAGCTTTACGTAATCATTGCAATTGCGGCAATGATTTCTGTCTCTCTGACAGTTGTGGGCGCTGTATGACCGAAGCAGTCGATGCGCCCCTAAGCCCAAATAACCAACCAACCTCTCTGACAGTTGCTGATATTGTATCCAAAGTCTTTGGAATTATATGATAAACTTGTCAACTTTGAACCTTGATGCTTTTGATTCCTCATTATTGTTCGCTATTTGTGTTTAGGGGTGCATCAACTGCATCAGTCATGCAGTGCCAATATTTTGATACCTCTGCTAGCACCATGTTTAGAATCTTGTATGAATCTTTTGGCGATGTTATGAACTTGGAATCTTGATTCTCTTCTATGATTCACAAACCTTAACATTTTGGATCTTCGATCTTTGGAATCCTGAAAAATATTGCTGGCTTCATACCTTGATGCGTTGGAAGCCTGGGTTTCCAAAGATTCTAGCCAAGGTTCAAGTGTCGGATTCTAGCACAGCTGCTCGTCACTGTTGAACATTGCATGATTCGTGTCAGCTGGCGGATTCTGGCGCACGTTTGCCAATGACTGTTGAACACTACATGGTTTGTTTCAGGTGTCGGTCGGTACATGCTTTCATGTTTTTGCTTTTTTCTTCATGTATGGGTTGATTGCTTGATGCTTTTACATTTATGTTTGGACTATTCTGCTTCGTGTTCGCAAATAGTTCGTTGACATTTGTGATTTGATGTGAACTTCAATTTCGAAAGGGGACGAGTAGCCTAGGGGTAAATTGCTCGTCTCACAATCGAAATGTTGTGGGTTCGAGTCTCACCTGTCGCTACTCTTCGCCCGTGAACAATCGGCGTGAGAGACTGGAGACGCTACATGACTCAACGGTCGATGTGTCGTAAAACCAATAACCAACCAACCAATCAGTTCCGAAACACTTCATGGATGGTTGCTTCATTGGAACATCCACACACATTTTCGTGATGCATTTCTGTAGTGAATGATATCATGTTCCACTGCACAATTAGTCACCAGAAGGTAGCATTTTGCATATATTCCCCGATCTATAGAAGCTGGAATAGAGGTCAGGTAAGGGAAAGTGGCGAAGCATGGTGTTATTAATGTTGCTCAGTTGGTCCACACCTTCAGTACAGTGTTAACTAAATTATTCGTGAAATAGAGTGGAATATACTACTTTCTGAACACTCAATCAACATCATTTTTCAAGAAGTATCGGCATCCTGCATCTCGATGCGTGCTTAGGAGTTTTGAGTTTTTCGTGTCCTTTCTGCCAGTACCCTGTTCATAAGTATCATGATGATGCTCTGGATAAAGAATGGTGATACACGAACACTTCGCAACACAATTTCACGCAAGGTGATTTCCCAATGCGGTATGGCATGCAGTGCCATGGCATAACATATGTATTTTTTATCTCGCTGTCCCGAATATAGCTCTTCCCAAATTATAAATATCAAAACAACTGATGAAGGTTCAGTCATAATCACACCATTGGCTCAAATTTGAGTCTGAAAGACATAAAAAACATTTGAAATGACACTAATTTCACGGAAAATTTCGACATCCTACTGTGCTCGTTTCGACATCTCACACCTAACGGAAAACCATTATTTTAACACTGCTTCAATAATTCACCACAATAGAACTGTTCACTTGGCTAAAGAGGAGAATGAAGTACTCCATCAGGCCCATTGCACATAGTCATCGACTTTGTAATTTTATCAGAAGTATAAGAATGGGAGGGGTGTTGGGAACCTGTCCCTCAATTTCTCTCATTGATTCTAGAAATAACCAAAACTCACTTTTTGTATCTTTGGAAGATCTTGAGGGGAAGGATGGAATAAAAACTTTAAGTTATTTGAAAAGATGATATTCAGTGGTGTAGTGATTTACTGTTTTGGTATCATTAATGCACTGCCGATAGAAGAACTGCTGAGAAGACCTGTATTCCCAAGTTGATAGTAACTACACTAGTATTGTTCTATACCGCAAAGCTGTTGTTTGTGTCACATTAACCATATTTTGAGAAATTATGTGTTCCTCAAGTTTTCGTATGCTCGTAATTCCGTTGGTTTTATTTACATTTGGGAAATATTTACATATTTCCATTTTTACCGGTGCAAACATGCCATTAATTGGTCCCGCGCTTAAATATCGTGAAATAAATAACTAAAATCAAATATTGCTTTATGCATAGCTGTGACTGCGCCCAATGCCACGCTTGCCTCACCCTCCTCCAGTCCTCTCGTTTTTCAATTGGTTCGCATGCGAGCTGTGGGTGCTGGCTACATGTCTGTTCGCATTAAACTGGCTCTGTCTTTGTGTATTGAAACAGTAATTAAGTCAACTCTGTCCTAATATGTGTCATTGAAAAAAGTTGTATGCCTACTGAACTTACTTAATTAGTTGTTTACATTCTAAATTGCCTATTGGTTGCATTGTCATGCTGTGTAACGTGTGCTGTTTGATATCTGTGTGTCTGATTTCAGAACCATCTGAAGGTGAGTCGCGCCAAGCGACTGGGAAAAGTGCAGGTCGGTTATTGCTACTAGTTCAGGTCAGGTCAGCCACAAGTCGAGGTCACAGGTCAGACACGCCATAGATTGAATGGTGAACTTGCGGAGTCGCTGGCTGGTCGCCCAAAACACGTCCCCGGTATCTTCGAAATTCGGTTTTGATTTTGATGAATATTGAATGTCGTGGCAATAACGAACTTGCTCTTAGCATCCAGTTTTAAAAGATGCAAACAATGCTACTGCTTTCCTCAGCAGTAACATTGCCTGGTATTTGAGGCTACTAGTGATCGAGATGTGGATTTTGTGTGTGGTATTCGGTATTGGCAAATACGCTGATAAATTTTCACCAACGTTAATTCGTTTAAGCGCGTTCCTTCAGTCATTGCTTGCCTTATTAGCCGAATCTGGTTTACAATTGCCATGCTATCTCAAAATTAGGCCGACACTAACGAGATAGAGGCTGGTCCACAAGCTCCACATTTCAAAAGAAAAACCTAACCTAACCTAGCTTTGTTTGCTTTTTGCTTTTTGCCAGTGACAAACTTTTTGCTTTTGCTTTTTGCTTTTGTTTGCTTTTGTTTGCTTTACGAAGGACAAACGTAAAACGTATCTCGTGAGCGCCCTAAATGATACCGGGTTGTTTAACTACAAACTGTTCCCTGCACTTCATGCAGTGTGAAGTGAACAGTTTGATTGCCTGACGGCCAAGTCTGGCCGGCGTTGACGGGCAGAGGAGCGGAGGGGACAGGGGCGGCCAGCCGGGACGGCCGGGTAACGAGAGTTGAGAGCGCAGAGTAACGAGCGAGAAAGAGCGACCGGATGAATCTGTCGGAGAGATTGGTGAGCGAAAGTGCTCGAGACCCGTGAGTGAGATGTGTGGCTAACACGACCGCTATACTTGGTGTCCGCGGCGCTGGTCGACTGAGGCAGGCGGCGGCCACGCGCGTGTGTGTGTGTGTGTGCGTGGCGGTGTCGTGTTTACACCCTGGCACGCAGCGCGGCTGGCCGCCAACAGCGCCGCTCTGCTGTGCCGCAGCAGTCGCGCCTGCCTCTGACGACCTCCGACTGTCTGCGGCGGTCTGTTACCCGGCGACAAGGTGTAAACACGGCCCACGGTTTGTGTGAGGTGGACGCGGTGTGTGGGTGAGCGTGAGCGCTGGCCGGCGGCCCCGACTGCCGATGACGTACCACCGGGCAGCCCTTGTCTCGGGCACTCCCGCCAGCCGCACCGGCGACAGGGGCTCATCTCTTGCTGGGGCCTGGCGAAATGATTTGGCACACTGGGCGATGCGACGTTTTTTTACCGGTCGCGCCGACACTCGTGTATGTGTGTCGCTGAATTCTGATCACTCCGAGCACACGAGGGTGGACAACCACGAACAGTTGTGGCGAAGCGGCCGCAGTGGTGATCGGAGTCGAGCTCTGTACACTGCTCCTCAGTGGTGGCGTCCTTCGAGGCGTGATCGCTCTGCCGTTGGATGAGCTTGCAGTTCGGCTAGGCGGGCCCTGACTGACACCTCGTGTACCGGTGACACCTCTGGCGCCAGTGACACCTTGTGTGCCTGTGCCGACTGAGAGACCCGCTGAACGCTTGGAAGTGCGACTGATTCTCAGATATGGTGTGACTGGCTGGTAGTGGTGACTGGTAGTTGGTGGTGATGTTCACCTTGGTGTCAGTAGCGGCACAACTAAGATATCACGGGGTTTTTGGGTGGTGGCGGTAGGAATAAATAGCAACTAACTAGGAATAAGTAGTGATGTTGTTCTGTGCACCTAGGCGTGCATATTCCTTTTTGTTAGCTAATCCACAATCTGCTTGTAAGTTTTGTTGTGCTATGGTATACTAAATGTATCCTGTCATGTTTAGAGTCTGGTGTCGGCGAGATGCATACGTTATACTAATAATGCTTCTTTAACACGTAGTCAAAGCTTTGACAAGGAGTCTCACTAGAAACTATCCATGGTTGCCCTCCGTCCGTCCAATGATTTAGTAAAGCGACACTTGTCACGGCTCATGGGCACACGAGCCTCACTCTCGGCCACCCCCTGACTCCTTGGTATCAGGCCCGCAGTATCGCGGTAGTGCGACGAGGTGCGGCATGTTGAGCGCGCGCTGCGGACCATAACGCGGGCGCCATGTTTCACGCAGAAAACAAGCGCAAAAATGACGAACAGCTGGAGTCGAGCCTGGCGAAGACGAAGCGGATGGAGGTGAAGCAGAAGTGCTCCGACCTGATAGTGCTCGGCCTTCCCTGGAAGACCACCGAGCAGGAGCTGCGCAAGTACTTCGAGCCGTTCGGCGAGGTGCTCATGGCACAGGTGAGGCCGGCTCGCGGCTGCACACTGACGATCACGCCCCACCCGGTCTGGAATGCCATCACAGACTTTCGGGAGTGCGATCGGGGCCTGTTATGGGGGGGGGGGGGTACCAGGGCCTGCTCAGCCGTGAATTGCGGAGTTCTGTTCCCGACAAGTCCATGTTTTTCTTTGTTCGTCTATGAAATCGAGATGGCTTTGTTAATGGTTCTACCGTGAAAGGGCGGTGCTGCCATCGCCGCTGCTATGTACATATTTGTTGTCAATTCGGTGAAAAGGGAACAGGTCGGGTTTTCTCACCTGGCGTAAAAGTACTGAGAATCGAGTACAATTATTGCATCAAAATTGGGACATTGTGGCTGAGAATAGCATGCAACTTGGCCTGTATTCATATGTTTCCAACAAATGCTAGTATTATTTATTGGTCTGTATCAATTGCATTCGAACTTGCACATCAGATGCAGTTAAATTGAATTTCGCCATTTTCACGCTGGTGCAATGTTGTTAACCATTGCACGAAACGAAACCTGTGCTAAGAATTATATGAAATTTAATATCTTAAAATGCGTCATTAAAAACAAAGATTAAAGTCTCTGAACATAGGACGTCAAACAGACACTGAATGCGAGCACACTGACTACGATATGTGAGCTGTGCCTGTGCTGTGTCTCGGGGGGGGTAGAGGTCGGGCCGTAGTTGTGTGTGGCCGTGCTGTGTCTCACCACACTGACCCCACCCCCACCCCACCCGATGACGACCGTCCCCCCCCCCACCCGATGACGACCGTCCCCCCACCTGATGACGACCGTCCCCCCCCCCACCCGATGACGACCGCCCCCCCCCCACCCGATGACGACCGTCCCCCCTCCCCGATCACAGCTGCACCCCTGCACCACGCCGCCGGCTGTCTGACCACACTGACCCCCGGCTGTGTCTGACCACACTGACCCCCGGCTGTGTCTGACCACACTGATCCCAGGCCAGTGTGGTCACAGACGCAATCGAACCGAGCCTGGTCTGCCTCCGGCGGTCGGCCTCGCCGCAGACCCGGCCGATTGTGTTTACCCGGGCGTCCAGCAGCCATCGATCGGCCAGTCGCCCACCGAAGCGGCGCGCTCACGGCCGCCGACACCAGAGGGCGCGACCTTGCTACCTGACACTGCCGCCGACACGGTCACGGGAGGCCGCGACCTTGCTACCTGACACTGCCGCCGACACCAGAGGGCGCGACCTTGCTACCTGACACTGCCGCCGACACCAGAGGGCGCGACCTTGCTACCTGACACAGCTCCCGACACGGTCACCGGAGGCCGCGACCTTATTACCTGACAGCTGCCGGCACGATCACCAGAGACCGCGACCTTATTACCTGACATAGACCTCGGCACGGTCACCAGAGACCGCGACCTTATTACCTCACATAGACCTCGGCACGGTCACCAGAGACCGCGACCTTATTACCTGACATAGACGCCGGCACGGTCACTGGAGGCCGGGACCTTATTACCTGACATAGACGCCGACACGGTCACTGGGGGCCGCGACCTTATTACCTGACATAGACGCCGACACGGTCACTGGAGGCCGCGACCTTATTACCTGACATGGACGCCGGCACGGTCACCGGAGGCCGCGACCTTATTACCTGACATAGACGCCGGCACGGTCACTGGAGGCCGCGGCCTTATTACCTGACATAGACGCCGACACGGTCACTGGAGGCCGCGACCTTATTACCTGACATAGACGCCGGCACGGTCACCGGAGGCCGCGACCTTATTACCTGACATGGACGCCTACACGGTCACCGGAGGCCGCGACCTTATTACCTGACATAGACGCCGGCACGGTCACCGGAGGCCGCGACCTTATTACCTGACATAGACGCCGGCACGGTCACTGGAGGCCGCGACCTCAGTACCCCACACGACCACCGGAGGCCGCGGTCCTACTGCCCGACACGGTCACTAGAGACCGCGACCTCAGTACCCCACACGGTCACTAGAGGCCGCGGTCCTACTGCCCGACACGGTCACTAGAGGCCGCGGTCCTACTGCCCGACACGGTCACTAGAGGCCGCGGTCCTACTGCCCGACACGGTCACTAGAGTCCGCGGTCCTACTGCCCGACACGGTCACTAGAGGCCTCAGCCTCAGTATTGCCAACACAGCCGCCGACATAGTCACCAGAGAGCGCGACCTTGGTGCACCCCTTTTCCCACACACAAACACTCTCGTCTCCGCAGAATTTCAGCAAAACCAACAAACGTCGATCTTAGCCGCCGACAACTTGGACCGCATTGGGCCGTTCTGGCTATGAGGCTGTCATCCTATTGTGGCTGGTGCTGTCGCTGGATGACCATGTAGTCACCAGTCACTGTAGAAGACCACGCAAATCCAAATGATCATGTCATTGATTTCTGCGACCGACGGCGTCTATGTTGAAACTCCGACAGGTGAAGAAGGACCTCAAGTCCGGACAGAGCAAGGGTTTCGGTTTCATCCGGTTCGGCAGTTTTGAGTCTCAGATGCGTGTGCTCAGCCAGCGGCACATGATCGACGGCAGGTGGTGTGACGTAAAGATACCAAGCTCCCGCAGTGGGGTAAGTATGGGTGATGTCTCCCGTAGCGAGGCACTGTATGACCGAACCAGTCGATGCGCCCCTAAGCCCAAATAACCCGCAGCGGGGTAAGTCTGTGCGATTCCTACACCACCGGGCCTTTGATAACTCCCCATCGGACTGAGTCTGTGTGAATCTGTACGATGACCTTTCCCGAGAGATAATTCTGCCTGGTGACTTCCACAGCTGGATAAGCTTGCATGCTAACTTCCCCAACGGGTCCTTGCTAGCTTTCCAGCGGAGTAAGTCTGTTTCATAACTCTCCAGCGGGGTAAATCTGTCTGATTGCTTCCCCAGCTGGGTAGGTCTGGATGATAACTTCCCTAGCGGGGTAAGTCTGTCTCATAGCTTCTCCATCTGAGTAAGTCTGGTAGGACCGTCACCTAATTTCCCCAGCGGAACAAGTATGTCTCCGCGACGGGGTAAATGTATCTGGTGACGCACAGCGGGTCAAGTGGATCTCATATTTCACGCGACAGTAGGTGCCGTGGTTCTAATTTATACACTTACGTGGGAGTGATGGAAAAAGTGTTTAAGAGGACGCAGTCATCATGTTGATGTCCATTGCTTTTATGTAATACCCGTAGGGTTAACGGTTAAGGTTACGAACAGTGGGGAGGGCACGCTATTCTGTGCCAAACTACATCTTTTTTTACCGATCGTTTCATGAAATAGTTTGACCAGTCTGTATCTGCATTTCAAAGTGCAGGCCTCCTTGAAGAGTAATTTCGGGCACCGTGGTCTCGAGTAAAGCAGATCATGCCGAGACATCGAGTTATGACGTCGCCTATGGCGGCGTGCGTGGTATTTTTGTGACACATTAGTCTTGCTGGTTTCACTACGGCTGCGTCTAAATATCTGGCATTTAATTTTCCCATGCTCTGATCACTGTCCGATTGGCGTTAGAATATAAAGCCAGATTATTGGGCTCAATTGGCTCGCGATGATGGGTTTCTACAAACATGCATTCTGTGACATTTCCGGTCTCGCATCGAATTCATCGACACATTTTATCCATGGGAGCTCCAAGCACATCGTTTGCTAGTTTCGGGTTCGTGCGAACTTCGGCTGCAGTCTGGTGTTTAGTTGGCGATTCCGTGCGGGATTAGTTGGGCTCGCTGCTCAGCTGTAACTGCCGACAGCCGTGGTGACGATGCATGCTCGGGTGTCAGTGGCCGCCGGGCAGCAGTGCTGGCTGTATGAGCTCGGCAGGCCCAGGTAGCTCCGCCAATCGAGCACAGGGCGCAGCGCGGATGTTAATCTCCCACCACTTGCAGTGCGCTGGTTTAATTTGACACCCACTGGGTCGCTTGATTGCTTAATTTCAAGCGACTGCGTCACGCTTGTTTCGAGCCGAGTAAACAGATGCGGCAAGAGGCATGATGTAGCATCGTCACTTGAACTTCCAGAGTGTCGTGAAACACTTGTGTGAACCTGTTTTGGTGGGCCGTCCAGGTCAGGTCAACCAGGTCAATGTTGTGGAGCTTTCGACCGGCGTTCGCCGCAGGTCTCAGACTCTAGTGAACCAGACCCAGTTTCGTGCTTCAGTATCCATGATATGCAAACTGAAGGCTGCCACCAAAAACGTTATTCAACGATAATTTATTATATGTGATGTACCCAGAGATCCTCTGCAGCGCCGTTGGCATATCAAGATACAGCGGAAAATTTTGTTAAAGGTTTCCATGTATCTATTAAGGGTGACGGTCCCAATATTTGCGAAAACTGATCCTAAATCTGATCTGGTGTGGACTAGTAGCTCACAATAATAATTGCGCGTATGATTAATCGTTGAGACTGCGCGAGTGACCGATGTTGCATTAACTGAGGGAACTCTGCACGAACTGCGCGGTGTTGGTGCTGCCATCTATGATGCCAGATGGAAGTATAACCGGGTGTGTTCACGTATGTCTGCAGGAGGGGGCGCAACAGCAGGTGCCGTGCAAGGTGTTTGTGGGCCGCTGCTCTGACGACATCACATCCGAGGACTTGCGCGAATACTTCACCAAGTTCGGCGAGGTCACCGACGTATTCATCCCCAAACCGTTCCGCGCCTTCAGCTTCGTCACCTTCCTGAACCCGGAGATCGCGCAGGGTCTGTGCGGCGAGGACCACATCATCAAGAATACCTCGGTGCATGTGAGTAACGCGGCGCCAAAGTCCGACCACGCGCGCGCGCACGGCTTCGGCCGCGGCGGTCCGCGCGACGGGCCGCGCGCGCCCGGCGTGGGCGGCTACGGGGCGCCGCAGCAGCACGGCTACGGCGGCCAGGGCATGAACGGCGGCGGCTGGGGCGGCCACCAGCAGGGCAACCGCGGCGGCGAGATGCCCAACCTGGCGGCGCTGGGCACGTCGCTGGGCCTGGGCGGCAACATGGCCGGCGGCGGCCACCACCAGGGCATGGCCAACAACCAGGGCGGCAACATGAACCCGGCGCAGATGGGCGTCGGCCCGATGAACCTGGGCCTCAACCCGATCGCCGTGGCGGCGGCGCTGAACCAGGCCGGCTGGGGCCTGCTGAGCAACCTGCCCGGCCAGAACCCGGGCGACGGCGGCATGGCCTACAGCCAGGCGGGCGGCGCGCCGGCCAGCCAGGCGCAGGGGCCGCCCTCGATGGCGCCCAGCGGCCAGACGGGCGGCGGCCCGCCCGGTGGCGGCTTCCTCAGCTGGATGAACCAGGGTGGCGGAGACGGCACGGCCGGCGCGGCGGCCGTTGGCGGCGGCGGCGGGGGCGGAGCTGGCGGCGGCATGCCGCAGCCGCCAGGGAGCCAGCAGGGTGCGGCTGGCACAGCCGGCTGGCCGCAGCGGCCGGAGCAGAAGTCTGCGGCCGGCGGCGGGCCCGGCTACGGCCGCACCGCCGACTACGTGTGAGCAGCCCGCCACCCACCGCCACCGCCACCGCCGCCCTGTACATAGCGTCGCGCCGCTCCCTCCACTAACTTCTCAATTCGGCAACGCCCGGGTGTTGTAGATGATGGCTTTTGTTATTGTTACTGGTGTGCAGGATGTCGTTGGATGTTCAGTCCCATTGTCCTGCGGGCCGGCGCCACTACATCGGCGCGGCGGGCTCGCTTTCGCATCGGTCTTCACTCCGTTTTCGTTGTCGCTTGTAGGGGTCATTCATGTTGTGTTCACCAGGTCGCGCTGCGCCTTCATTCAGTGACATCTGTCGAGAGCCCTTCAAAGGCGAAGTTCGGGCAGAGCCCGCCGCGGGCCGGCTGTTCACTCGTGCTATTTTTGGTACGCGGTTAGAAGTATATAACTCCGGTTGTAAGCTGTCGGCTGCGTCTCTGGGGTCGATCTGAAGGCGCGGGTGTCGGTCGAAGCCACTCGTGAATGGAGAATGTGCCGCACTTCGTCTGTAACTGGTAGTTGTATCAGTCCTCCATGTCATAGGCACCCTTGACGCGTCAAGGTCGTGGTTGTAGCCTCTTTCCCGAATGCGTAGTCCGTTCGGCGTTTGTGTTGCCGGTTCCGCCTGGCGGTCGAGGCGGCCTCGGCTCGAGCTTGTCACCCTCACCTGCGCCGGCTCCGACGCTGCCGGCGACCAGCCGAAGCTTCTCGACCCGTGGCCGACCCAGCCCTGCTGGGCGCCAGGCGGCCGGCGCGTGGTGTGCCCGTGCGTGTGCATTTATCAGTAAGCTGGCTCGGCGACGTCGGCCGGCACGTGCGGTGGGGATGGGCGCGACGTGTCGTCACGGGTGCTGGGCTCGCCCCGGCGTGCCTCGTGGCCGGCCGTCTTCTGCTCTGCGACCCGCTGCTGTGTCGTGCGCCCGGAGACCTCGGGCCGCCGACGTCGCCGCGATTTTTTTTCGCGTAAATATGATCTGTGTGGTGAGTGGGTAAATGTTGTTTCTTTTTGTCACGAAAGCACCACAGTGTTAGACGGTGTTCTGCGGTTTGCATGGCATGACGCGGGGTCGCTTCGGTCCCGGACTAGGCCGGATTTTAGAAGGCATACTTGAACTGACAATGTTTGTGCGAGCCAGGAAACAGCGGGTGTGCGGCATGCGATTGGTTTGGTCTCAGAGAACTGAGGCGGCGGGGCTGCGCGCCACTGACTTTTAAATGTTTTCGACCAAGTACAAAGCAGAGTAAAATTGCGAGGCGAATTCGGCGCCGCGTGCAGCGGCGGCCGGTGGAGCGCGAGTGGGGTCGGTGGTCACCTGTACCGTGTGTGTCTGTCCTCCGAACCTGACCGGTCACGAGGAGCGAATGGTTGGACGGCAGCGGAAACGAGTGCTTTGTCGAGAAAATCCTGCTAATTTATTGAGTCCGTCGACGATACCGACTTGACCTGGTGTGCTACGTTGCCGTCGGAACGTTTATAAAAAGAATCCAATACATCTCCCACGCAGAACATACTTCGACTGTGTTTTGTACGGTGACTGGAATAGCGTTATGAGGAGATTTGGGAGCGGCTCTCATAGTCGGGTATTTTGGCTCGTATCAGAAGGGTAATTCTAAACAAAAGGCAAAAAGGTGATCTGAGTGAAAGTAGAATACTTGGGGGAGAAAGAAAGAGAGAGAGAGAGAGAGAGACAGAGATTTGGCAGACAAAGAAAGCGGAAGAGAGACAGGAATGAGGAGGTGGAAGTGAGGTAGACATCTGAAAAGCACCTTCGATAACAAGGATAAATGGTTAAAACGGGGTTAGCTCATGTCGGCAGGATCTGGTGCTGTTACCACAGAGCTCTGAAGGATGGCGCTCGTGGATTCAGTGCCAGAAGAAGGTGCCGGTATGTCGGCGTTAATCCCGCGACACTCAAAATATGTAAATTGCTGTCGCCTCACGAGTTGGGGCCACGCAAGTGCCAATCTATCCGAGGTAGACTGCCCTCTACCCTGCTCTCTGCGTTCATCCGCCCTCTGTCCTCGATTTCCCCTTCAAAATTTGCCCTTCCCTGCCCTCTGTAGATCCATATCGCCTCCCGAAACATCGGCGCCAGGACATCCGTAGCGTTGGTTGGCGAAACGTCCTCGTTGACATTTGTGTCAAGCCACATGGCCGTCGGAGATAGAAGTGGTTGTGAGTGTTTGTTTTTGTTTTCAAGAGCAAAATAATGTAATTAAAATGATATTTGAAAACGCGAATGCCGAAAAGAATGAACACAGTGTGCAAAATTAGTGGTCCAGCTATTTTCACTAGGCAATTGGTGGCGCAGCCGGCATTTTCATAAGAGGAAGGAGGCGACAAAAATGTAAAGAAAGAGGGATGGCTTCTGGCTGGCTGCACCTCTGTTCACAATAGTCGGTATTTTAGCCTCCAGAGCGTTTGGGATACGTCTACCCTCGGACGTTTCAGGTCATATAGCAATCTTAAACTTAAACTTTAGAGCAGGTGGCAAGGCACTTTACCATTACGTATATCCCCCCGTCCTCAAAAGCATCAGTTAGTCACAACTTAATGCATGAATATATAAATACACATCTTTTATCCATTTATCTCGTCTGGTGACCTGACCTTAGGCTAACCTTTTGCGTTGTATTTGTATTATGGCCATGGTTCTGTGATGGGTTCTCGTCAAGATACTATGAATTTACGCGCATTTCTTCACGTTACTTTTAAGAAAAAGTACGTAGGTATACAAAGCCAAAAATTCCAACATAGGTCGACAATTTTGTATGAACTTGATGGAACGAACGACCTGTCGAGTGAGAAAGATGTCTTTTCTCGCAGCAGTATCTGATCAAGCGAACATCAACTTGCGTATAAGTGTTTGGGAGCAAGATGACCCACGTAGTCGGCGCGTCCTGAAGCACCAATACAGGGTGCTTTACGGGCCGGGACCCCTGCAACTCGTCGCAGTGCACGCTGCCGCCGCCAGAGCGCGACCGGTCACCACGAGGGATCCCGCGCCGCCCGGTAACGCCGAACACGGGCGGAGGCAGGTACGACACAGACCAGGGTTAAAGCGTTGTTTTTTTTTCTCATTAGGTGTGAGATGTCGAAGCGAGCACAGTAGGATGTCGAAATTGAAATGGAATTAGCACAATCTAAAATGCATTTGATATCTTTTAGACTCAAATGTGAGGAAATGTTTTTTGTGATGATCTTACGATTGTACTTTGATCATTTGTTTCAAGATTCATAATTTAGGAAGAGCTATGTTCGGGACAGGGAGAATAATAACTGTTGTAAAGTGGTATTGAATGCCATATCACATTTTAAGTAATACCTTTACATGAAATTGCGTTGTGAAATCTTCGTGCATCACCATTTCTTATCGAGAGCATGGACATGATACTTAGGAACGAGATACTGTTAAAAAGGAGTTGCAAATACTTCATGAGCACACATCAAGGAGCAAGATGTCAATAACTCTTATAGAGGGGTGTTGATTGAGTGCTCAGAAACTGGTATATTCCACCCTATTTCACAAATAATTTATCACTGTCACAGACTCATTATACATGTATATTTACATACGTCACATGCAGCAGTGAGAACAGGCACTTTAAGGAATAGTTGATGAATACATGTTAATAATGTACACTTCACGATTGTATATATTGCGATGAATTTGATAATTTATGTACTGCGATGACTTTAACGAAGGACATATTCGGCAAACAGCTTTCTCGGCAAGTCAGGGCTACGCCAGCTGTATTTAAAAGAATCTGCTAAGCGATGGCTGCGGTTGAATGTAGATGTGTGAATTACGGCCTGCGGCAGGGTGTTCCATGTTCTTTGAATTTGAGAAAAAATAAAAATATTTGCATTTACACGTCCAGAACAGAATGTGACCGAGTAAATACAAAACAGCGATGAGAGCGCAGTCCGAACAGGTTATGACAAAATTTCTTGGGGGAGCTCCTAGTCATATAGAATGTGAGTGCCTGCTATCACATCGGCTGTAAACAAGAGCAGATTTGATCCTCCTATTCATATTACACTCATTGTATCAATGTACACACAGCGGACCTTCGACACCTTTGAGATTATTTAAATATCTTAACATTCTGACACCGTATGGCAAGCCGCATCGAATGACAACCACATACTGCAAATTGAAGCCGTAGCGACGAACCGCGAGGATTTCGAAAACTAAGACAAACCTCCATCTGAGTCTTGACCTGACCTGTCCCGGGTTGAAATTTTGCTCGAGGAATGGCCCCGAGCTATCTCTTGATACCAAGCATGGATAGCTTTGGGATAAAAAAAAAACGCAGTGTGACATAAGAAGTGTGGTCGACCATTGACTTTCAAAGTTAATTTGATTTATACACAGTTTGCTCGAGTGCCTCACGGCACATCGAATGACTTCCACTTGATGAAAATTGAAGACAAAGCGACGAGGCGCGAGGACTTCCAGCAGTTTAGGCTAACTAATCGGTCGTATGAGCGAACATTGACATGTTTCATTTTGAACTGTTACTCCAGGGGTACCACAGGCCATTGCCTGATACCAGATGTGGATAGGTTAGTGCGAAGAAAAAATCCGCCATCCAACATCTAGACAGAAATTGGTATTTGGGGGTACCGTAGGCCGATCGACCCAGGGCTGAGCCTCCAACTGATCTTGCGATCCTACGCCCCTTGTCTCAATTTTGGCCCATCCAAGGGTTTTCAGTGTTGATGGGATGCGATCTTGCTTGTGATGACTGGGCAGTATTTTTACGGCAAAATGTACGACTGGATTGGCTTTGATTTAGTTTTGTGGCTCCACGCCATACCGGTAGGCCGTGTGAGATGTGCGTGAATATGCGTGCTTGAATGAGTAGTTGCGGTCCTTCGTGACTGAAGTGATGTCGCGGCCTGTTCAGTGTGATTAGCACTCTGAAACAGTTTTGTGTTCCAACTGAAATGTGAAAATACCAAGGAAATACGGGGACGACAGTCACGCCGAGTATTCGCATTGCTTTTGAGAGTTGTGTGACATCCGCAGGTAGTGTTCTTGTTAACCTGTCACATATTTTTGTCCGATTTACATCCAGATTTATATGCACTAAATTGGTGCCTTTCACATGGTATTGATTGTATGCAGGGGTGTCGATTAAAAAAAAACATTTTTTTTTTTTGGGGGGGCGAAGTGTACTGGACCCCCCTTCCCTAACCAAAAACTTATCAGATTTCACCCACTATATTTTCAGACCTGAGTAATTCTTATTTTTATTTGACAATGTGTATGTTATGTTTATTCAGCATCATCGCCAACGGGAAAAATCGTCCAGTAGCAGGTGAAGTCGCATAAGCAAAATAGCCGTGCATGTGCAAAAGAGCCGGGCACCGTGCACGTCCACATAAAAACTGTGAGTCGTAGCATGCGACTGCAGTGCCCTACAGTGTACTCTGGTCCATCGTCATCGTCAACCTCATCGCAATCGTCGACGTCATCGTCATCATCGACGTCATTGTCATCGTCAACGTCACCGTCACCCTCCCCTCACTACAAACATCAACAAACACGCGACGGCTTAAAAAAAAATATTTCTGCGCCGTATGTAGGCTAAAACACACCAGCCTTGATGGAGCATCGGAGCACAGCCAGCCTGAGCTGTGATAAAGACGGGTGAAGGTATTTCCGTGGTCCCTAACATAAGGGAGAGACGAAGCCAGCGTTTTGATGGGGCGAGCTCGGGGTCGGGAAGTCCATTGTCTAAACATAATCTGTTCCTTTACAGTATACAATATGCTGGTGAACATCAACTAATTTTTTAAATTTAGCATGGTGCTTTTCTTTTTCTTCCTTTAGCTTTCTTATTAGCATCAAACAGCATAGGTTATTTGGGGGGGGGTGGGTAGAAATAAACATGGGGGGGGGGGTGTGGGTCCAGATCGACATTGGTGGAGCCATGGCCTTGACAAAAGGAAACAAATTGACACACCTGATTGCATGGTTGGGGCATTGGTTCTTAGCTTACTAAATTGCAATTTTATTCCATAGCTGTTTTTAAGTCCGTCTTGGACCGGAATCCGCCCATTGTCGGATGCTTTTCTTTGTAATTTATAATATAATGCCTTTTATAGAGACTGACACGAGGAATCCGACTATGTAAATTATCATTTTAATTTTTTTATTGCTAGGTCGAAGAAAATTGTTCAGTGGCCATTCAGATGACAAGCAAATGGGATAAATTGAGTAACAAATTTCATAACAAACAAATTTCACCAAACTGCGTATATATGCTATCGCTTTCTAGCGTGTTCTCGCATAACTAATAAACATCACATTTGTCTCCAGAACGGAAATATGCCAGCCGGTCGCTGTACACTTCCAGCCGTCGCTAACAGTGGTGCCAAGAGATTGCCAATCAAAATGCGTGTTTCTGCGCGGCAGCCAATCAGCGGGCTGGTGAGGCGCCGCCGGCGTCACGGGCGAGCACGCGTCAGCTGACTCGACCGCCAGCAGCGATCGATGTAAACAGAGTGCGCCGGCAGGCCGCGCGGCCGTCTGTGGTGCGGCACCTCTCCCGCCCGTCGGCGCTGTTCGGGACCAGTGCCGGTGCAGTGTGGACTCGCGTGTGCGCGGGAAACAGGACTTTCGCCGCAGAACTCGAATAGCATTGTGCAATTAGCATGAGCAATGCCTATAAGCTGGACACGATGAGATTGGACTTCCCTTCCTCTGGACTGCATGGAGAAGGTGAGCTACGTCGCTTCCAGGCCGTATCGATAGGCCTTGGCCGTGGCCGTCAGGCGCAGTCGGAGCTTGAGTGTCTGCGTGCGGGGTTGATACTAAGGACAGGTCGGTAATGTAGGAACCGATTTTGAGCACTTGTGGCCGTACCAATTTCGGTGCTGCGTCTCTTAATCGCTTCAGTTTGGTAAATACTGAAGTCGAACGAACAGCTTACTACCAAATGTGATACGGCTGCTACAGGGGATATAACTACATACTTTTTATGAGGGTTTTAGCACTCCAAAGCTGGCGGAGCCCCCGATGGTTTCCGATCTTAACATGGGACCCTATGCAGTGCCACCACAAACTGATTGAAGTCCTCTCATTGCCCCCGTGCTTTAAACCGGTGATGCCTCTTGCTCCTTTTGGTGTTCATTAAAATGTTGTTCATTAAAATGGCAATGCTCCTTTTACGATCGGAACATCCTTAAGTTCTTAATGCGCCTAAACATCAACATTGATGGAAAACTTGACGGGAATTTTCACCAAGGACATCATTGGAGTGAGACAAGGGCGTATAATCCTATTCAGTTTGGAGGGCTCCAGCACCCCCCCCCCCAAAAAAAAAAATTGCAGTGACCCCTGTGGGTACCACCGGACCAAAGTATCTGTGTGAAAGCCACGAACCCGATGGCAGGGCGCAGATCGGTCAGCATCAATCAATCTGGTGGCACGGCTACCACTACCCCCAGTTATTGCACCTGAATAGAGACCGGCCGCGGAGGGGTTCGCCTGGAGTCACGCTTAATTCATTAACCCCTGCTCGGTAGCCAAAACGTCCGAACTTTTCATCCTGGAGCTCTTGAACTTTCAACCTCCATCCTAAGCTTATGTTCATTCGACAAGCTCGCCTTGACGTAATATACCCCCACCCGTGAAGGTGAATAGCAAGCTATGACAGCAATACCGTAAATTGATTACAATTCAGTTATGGGCGCAAAATGACCCTAGATGTCGACGCGCCCCTAAACTCCAATCCAATCCAATCCACATCCTAAGCACTGCCAGCAGTGGACTGCCCGCCCCAAAAAGGTAATCAGGCGTGTAATTGTCACTGCTCTGTGACGTTCATGTTTTGGGTTTGAGATGTTTTGAAGTCACCGCTCATTGAATGTGTAATTTCTAATCGGACTCAACACTCGTTCCGGTGGATGGCCCGTCTCCGCCGTCACTATCCACCCGATCCCATCAAAATGGGTTTGAATTTATAAATTCTTAATGCTTTGGTCTTAGCATGGACACCGAATTCAAATTCAGCGCAAAAATATCCTTGAGGGACACAAGTATCCCGCATAAAAGGCCACTGCAGGTCACTTGAGTTAACCCGATCTTGAAAATAGCCAATGTTGAAACGTGCGTGGCCTGACGTGAATATGTACGAAATATGCAATAGCGGTCGTCGGATTCCACACTGGTTTATATTTGAACTTTATATTATATATAAACTGGTTTATATTATAAGCCATATATTTGAGTTGATCTTCGAAGGACTCATGAAGACTGCACCTCTCAGAAGCGATGACCTGACTGACCTCACCTAGCTCAGTGACCTCGGTAGCTTTTAATGGTATCAAGATTGAAGTGTCACTAGTAGGTGCACTAATCGATTTACCATCGCTATGCACATTTTCGTGGCATTGCGCGCCTCCATTTGCCGGCTATTTTAGTACAATCCCAGAAAAGGGAAAGGTTCGCTTTGTCCCACCCACCCGAGTGGGTAGTAACGTGAGCAACTGTGGGCCTCATTAGGGAACTCTACGATTTCGGTATAGCTGTACAGTCAACCCACACGAAGATACGTGTCAAGCACCAGGCTCACTTCCTCGTGTTAGCTGGCGCCCCGCCCGAACCGATGTGTGGCGATGGGGGATGCAGCTATGGGTGCAGACAGCATATACCGCCGGGCGATTTTCGCCATGGAGGTCAAAGCTGGTTTGAGGCATGGACACGTGTCGCTCGGTACCGCATCGTGAACTCTGCACAGTTTGACCAACGAATAACGCTCAGATGTCATAAGCCGAGCGGGAATGACGTCACAGTAATTTTCCACCTATAGAATAGCTGTCACAAAAACGTAGTACATTATATGAAGTAATTTTATGTTATTAAAATTGAAGCGAAGATGATGCTTCACCAAACAGTTGTCTCGGAATATTCATCTGGGTGGTAGTGTCACCGGTCACAGTGATTGGCTTGAAAAATATCACACTTTGTATTATCATCAGTATCCATTTACATAGTGCCCATTTAAATCCGCCATCTGAGTTGGCGGATTGCCATTTGGAATAGGGTCAATTTTGAATTCGAACTACACGATCCGGTTTCTGTGCTTAATTCCTTCCCACCAAACTTGTAATGTCTGGCTGTCGGCTGCTTTGTGAGCCCACTGTGCTGCTAGAGGTGCGCGACACTCCCGAGCGGGTGGACGGTCACCGGGTCAACTCTGGTGGCGGGTAATGCCACTCACTTATGGTCCAGCAGCGTGACATAAAGATCATCCGTCCCCATTGCAATGGGGCTGCTTTGATGTTTGAGCTTTCGAGCAGAGCGCATAAGTGCAGATAATAAATGCCAGTGAGTGTGTATATTCCCAATGTGGCCATTGCTCAAGCTCATTCATTGCCCTCCAAAGCCAAAATGTTAACATTATCAACATCTTTTTATTCTGGACTCCACAAGCCCTTCGCTGGAAAAATGTTAAGTGCATATAATGAATGATTTCGGACCATTAGGGGCCGAAGTGGCTCGGATAGCTGAAAGGCACCACGAACGTTGATCTTCGTCAGACAAGGGTTGTATCTCTCAGCCAAAGGGTTTCTGACATGGGTGGAGACTCCCAAGAGTGAGGTGAGGTGAAGTGGAGTGAGGTGAGGTGAGGTGAGGTTGAGTGAGGTGAGGTTGAGTGAGGTGAGGTGGAGTGATGTGAGGTGGAGTGATTGCTTAGTTGGTTGGTTGGTTCTTGGTTTTTACGGCATATCGACCGTGTAGCGTCGACAATCTCTCACGCCAATTGGTCGCGGGCGAAGAGTAGCGACAGGTGAGACTCGAACCCACAACCTTTTGATGAGGCGGAGTGAGGCGAGGTGAGGCGAGGTGAGGTGAGGTGAGGTGAGGTGAGGTGAGGTGAGGTGATGAGGCGGAGTGAGGTGAGGCGGGGTGGGGTGAGGTGAGGCGGGGTGGGGTGAGGCGGCGTGAGGTGAGGCGGTCCATCATGGTGGACCACCTCGCCCATTGGTGTAGCCACTAAGGGGGCTGGGGGACATGCCCCCAATTTCTGAAAAGTGGCGATTTGTCGCCCGCAATTTGTGTCCCCAAAGCCTCAGCTACCTGAGTATCATCGCCACAAAATTATACTTAATTATTTATAAAGTGAAAATATATATGGAAGAAAATCACCAAGAGTGCTTGCCGATCTAGCCAATCAATGGGCTTCACGAGCTATCTGTCGTCACAAAATCTCCGAATGATAAATCGGCAGACATGATACATTTTTTCTTCCAGACCATTTTACTTCCAGACTTGAATAACATGAACCTTGACTATCTTCCATGGGCAGCCTTAAGCACGTGCATCAAGTTAACGTCGCATTCGTATTCGTATTCAGCGACGAGTTCGCCAGAGGCGTATATGTATTGGCATCGGCATTCAGCGACGGGTTTATGGTCGTTCGAATCAATTACCATAAATGCTTCTGCTGGTATTAAACACGCTGGAAGGAACTACATAGCTCTCGCATTGCAACTTTAACGGCCAAGGTCCAACGCAAACCGGTTTCTTCAGTCGCCTCCCATTCTTGTTCGTTTTCACTAAACATGCCCAAATCTGGTTTCAAGCAATAGCCTGTGGTGAACCATCGTGCAACATGTCAAATCGGTACATGTCATGGCCAAACTTCTAGGTGAAAGGTTAGCTTGATTTATTAGATGGCGATGTTGAGGCGGTAACGACCGAACTCAAGGTTCGGTTGCTATGGCTTTAATTTCTATCAAATGGACGTCATTCGACGTGGTTTGCTATGCAGTATCACACGGCTAAGCAATCGAATAATTTTCAAAGGACAAAGGGCAGGAAAGAATGAAAGGCGACCAGAGAAGCAGGTTTGACCAGTTGAAGCCACTTGAAATGACACACAATTGGTGCAAATTAAACCCATAGCGACGAATCGCGAAGACTTCGAAAAATTTAAACAATCCTTTGACCTTGAGGTTTGATCTCGACATACCCCGGTTTAGAAATGTTACTCGAGGGTTCACCATGGGTAGGCTCGGGCGAGAATGGGTAGGCTCGGGCTCCGTCGGTCGCCTAAATGTTTTTTTTCTCACTTCTCCCAAAACCTTTGATTCCATTCTGGAATCAAGCAATAACCAGTGGTGAACACTTCAGTAACATTTCAAACTTGAACATGTCAAGGTGAGAGGTTGGACTAAGTTCTTCGATGTCCTCGCGTTTCGTCGCTATGGCTTCAATTCACAGAAAATGAATGTCCTTCGTGGTGTGTTGTGCATTATCAGAAAAAACATCGACTGGTCAAAATTCAAGCCGATTTCTTCGGTCGCCTCACATTGTTTTTGTGGTTTTCGCCCGAGTCTATTCAGATCCACTATCAAGCGACAGCCCATGGTGAACTATCGAGTAACGTTTTTAAACCGGGATGTAATGTATTTTCGGATCCTCCCGAGCAGGGTTTTTCAGTCTCCGTTACAGGTGCACCAATGTGCCGCACACACCATCATCACGATCATACACTCATAACATGGAAACACTAGCAATATGAGCATACACGAAAATTAGAGTCTTGACATGCGCAGCATGACCGAAAGCCTCCTCCTGAAAACATTGTAGCCGCCTGAATTCCTCACATCTGGGGGCAGATTGTTCCACATTCGGCAAACTCTCGGTATGAAGGAGCGGCGCGCGAATTCTGTGCGGCATCGTGGTACCTGGAGCTCCCCGTTAGCCGTGGCTCTGGTGCTCCGTTGCGACACAGTTGAGCGACAGTTAAGTTGCCCGCGACTGAGTTCTGAGCCAGTGAACTCGTTCATAATTTTGAAAACTGAGTGAGCATCTGCCTCGGATATGATGTCGTCCAATTTCAGCCATCCTAGTTCTTTCAACGTTGGCGACACATGATCCCGGTAGCGTAAGCCGACGACAATCCTTGCACCAAAGTTTATGCATTTTTGAATGCGTCGTTTCTGGGCCTTGCTACAACTTCCCCAGACAGACACACAGTATCTTATGTGGGGGAACACGAGTGCCTCAATTAGCACCCGTCTCGTATTGCGAGTAAACTTATGACGCAGTCTAGCGAGTCCGATGAGTATGCAGTTACATCGACGCACAACAGAAGATACATGCACATCCCAGGACAGGTGTGAGTCAATTTTCACACCAAGTAACTTCACAGACTTCGTGGGTACTATTTCCAACTGCCCCATCCGAACAGATAATTCCACAGGCGTATGCTGTCTAGAAGATTGGAGAACAATCATCTCAGTTTTGGAGGGATTTACTTTTAGTCGATTCTGTATGAACCAGTTCAGGGCGACTGACAGTGATATATTCAATCGTTGGCTAATGGCTGTGATTTCGTTTCGCTTCCCGGAATCGATGAACTGTACATCATCGGCGTACATTACAATCTTGCCATGTGGGATATGTTGCGGGAGGTCATTGGAGAATATTAGGAACATAACCGGACCCAGGATCGAGCCCTGCACCACACCATGTGTTACCGACAGTGGGGTAGAATCTTTCACCGTTTGCGTACGACCCTCAAGCCACGCTCGAAACCATGCGGAGTTGACGCAGTACCATCCGAGCTTGTCCATGAGGCGATTGTGCTCCACGCTGTCGAACGCCTTTGAGGTGTCAGCTGCAACTAGTGCAGTGATCTCGCCTTGGTCGATTTTAAGGGTGGCGTGGGTGACCGTGTCAAGCAGAGCCATCTCGGTAGACAGGCCGGGCCGGAAGCCGTACTGTTCTGGGCACAGCAAATGACGACTAGTCAGATAGTCTATCAGTTGTGTACACACGACACGCTCACAAAGTTTTTCGACCACTGGCAATATCGATATTGGCCTGTAGTTGTGTGGGTCGTCTGCGTCACCAGTTTTGTGCAGGGGTATTACCATCGCCGTTTTCCATGACGGTGGCAGTTCACAACTTGTGATACATGAGTTAATGATGTTTAGCAGGTGCGGACCCACCACACTAAACGTCATTTTAAGCATCTGGATGGTGATGCCATCAGCTCCGGACGCTCGTGAGCCACCCATGCGCTGCAACGCTTTGGACAGCTCTGGCATCGTCACAGGATACGGTGTGAATGCGCCGCTACAGACACGTGGGGGTCTTGGCCAGAGGGGTTCTCCGGGCGGTACCATCGCTAGTTCAGCAGCTACCGCGGCACCGACGCCGGTGAAATGCCGGTTGAGCTGTTCATGCCAATCAGTCGGTTGAATGGTTGTGCCAGGTTCTTCTATCGTTGACTTGCTGGAAGCGATAATAAACTTGCGAATGTCCCTCCACGGTGTGCGGGTACCAACTGTCTGAAAATATTCTGCGCATGCGGCATGTTGAGCCGTTCGGAGTGCGCTCTTGTGCTCTCGGTAATTCCGCTGGGCTTCATCGCTTCGTGCTGAATCTCTGTGCTTGCGCGCCTGCTTCAATGCTGCCCTTGCTGTATGTACGTCATCGTGCTGCAGCCAAGGCGGCGACCGGTGCTTCAGCTTGATTTGTCGAAGAGGCATGTGGTCGTCGATGATTGGCTGCCATGCAGCCAACCATGCGTCCCGTCCCATTTGTCCGAGGTGGTAGTCGCTTGATAAACGGCCGACCAGTCGGCCAACAGTAGGTCTAGGCACAAAGCATTTTGATCTAAGCGTCTTGTCGATCGGATGGTAATGACGGAGGGTTGAGGGCGACGTGTGTCAATTGTGACAGATGCAATGTATAGGTGAAACCTCAAGGTAAGATGCTAGTTTGAATGCTTCGAAGTCTTCGCGATTTGTCGCTATGGGTTCAATTTGCATCAATCGGGTGACATTCGACTTGGCTTTTGCCTATTATAATGTTGCAAAATCGAACTAATTTCAAATGTCATTGGTCAAATCGACTTCTTTGGTCGCCTCGCATTTTTTTTATTCGCCCTAATCTATCCACGTAGACATGCAACGTGTCGTGCGGTACTCTAGCAAACTGTTCAGAAATAAAATAAATTTTCGAAGTCAAAGGTCAAACTCCTTTTTTTTCGGTCGCCCAACGTTTCCTCGTTTTCTTCCAAAGCTACCCATGCTTGGAATCAAGAAATAGCCCGTGGGCAATCCTCGAGTAACATTTCAACCCGGGACATGTCAAATCAAGCCTCAGTGAAAATGTTATTTTAATTTTCTGTCCTCGCGTGTCGTGGCTATGACTTCAATTTGCATTTTGTGGGTTTCATTCGACGTGGATTGCCGTACGGTGCAAATATCTATATAATTTCAAAGGTTTCGAAGGTCCGGCGGGTATGGGCGCAAAATGACCCTAGATGTCGACGCGCCCCTAAACTCCAATCCACCACGAAGGTCCGGCGGGTGTACAATTTAATGTCCGGCGGGTGATTTAATGTAATAGGAATAGGAGGGTCAAATATATTTTCGTTTGCAGCCGTTGTGATAGCGAGGACTCGTATCCCATGTGATTATGGGTTCCTCCAAGAAGTCCGTGATAACCTGCTCAGACGGTGCTCTCATCGCTTTTTAATTTTTTTTTACACTGGCTCGTTGTTCCGGACATATATAATATGTAGCTTTTTTAAATCAAATTATCCGCCTTCCTCTTCATGGTTCAACGGAAGTTGTCAACTTGGCAAGAAAAGCAACACGTGAATGCGCACTATTTTATAATTAGCCGGAGTTCATAACCGCAAAAGAGCAATATTGTAATCAGGGGTAGATCCAGGAATTGCCATGGGGGCACTTGTCTGAAGAAACGCCATTTCTTCGGAGCGGCGTCACCGAGAAAGCATTTGGAGGTCCGCCTCTGGCTGAAAAACTTGAGGGGATGGGTTGCACTCGGCCCTTCTCGAATGCTCTTCAGTGTTACCGCCTTCCCTTCTATGGGGGTCCCTTGTTATTTTATAGAGGAGCCTCCGACCGAAAAATTCGAGCGCGTACTGTGGACCCTTTTCAGAGGGACGCCTTTTCCCGGTGCTGATCTTGCTTTTTACTCCAGACTGTCATCCCCGTTACGATGCTCTAGTTGGTGCGGCCAGGGCCCGTTTCGATCGTGTGCGATCCTTCTGACCCACGATGCAATGCTGTGAGGCTGACGTGGCAGCAAAAGCTGGGATTGGATCTGTAAATAAGGCACGACAGTGGCCGTGCCAGCCCTGCGGCTCCTGTGCGTATACACCAGAGGCCGATGGAAACTTGCCGGTCTGAATTACGTCAGAGCACTTGGATGGACCCCCGCTGCATTTCCTAACGCTATGGCCAGTAAGCTTCCCGTCGGCTTTCAGGAGAATCTGTGGGAGCTGGAATGGCGTCTGTATCGATCGTCTGGTTTCATCATGTTGGAATTTTCCGAGGATGTTTTCAACATATCTCGCTACAGTTGGACGCGACAGTCCACATCCGGTGCTGTTGGTTAGGCTATTGGTTTTACGACACATCGACCGTTGTCATATAGCGTCGCCGATCTCTCACGCCGATTGGTCGCGGGCGAAGAGTAGCGACAGGTGAGACTCGTACCCACAACCTTTCGATTGTGAGACGAGCAACTTACCCCCAGGCTACTTGTCGCCACCAGGTGCACGCGCTGGCCCAGTTTGCACCAGTTGTGGAGTGGTGATGGTCGACCCTTTTCCGTTCAGCCTCGGCAGCGGTTCGGGATATGGGGGCTGCAATCCATGTGCTATCAGTATACGTAGTCTGAATGTGCGCGAAAAGGATTGAAGCACTTGGCGCTTTTGGATGGAATTTTCAGGAAACGTCAAATCAGTTGGAATTCTTTTTTATTTCAACGTTTTGATGCAGTATGAAGTCAGCAATTTAGCAGGACAACGGGGGAAGTATTGTATTTGCAAGACATACGGAGGCGTTTCCGTTCCACAAATATTTACAACTATGCCGTTTTCCGAGGTACACAGCATAAGGGAACATTAGTCGTATCTGTGCATTGCCTTATTGCTTCATATTATGCACCGTCGCACCAACCTGAACCGACATATTCTCCTTAACATTTTCACGAGGAAGGAAGTTCCAGAGGACGGAAGTCCCAGTCATCAGAAGGTGGTCCAAGCAGTGGAACGGAAATAATTCAATTTACATGGAAAGGTTTACCTCAAACTAAATTACCGACCTCCTGCTGTTACAATACAAGCGACACTGCTGTTTTACCCGCACATCTTGCGCAGCAAATATATCAGCAGTCTGCAAGCCTCTGGTATGATTTTTTCCATTTCTCATCATCTTTGAATACAATGAGCTAACATCGGGGCTTGGCTGACACTGGGCGGCTGAAGCTAGTCTATACCGGTGGATTAACCCATTAACGTAAAGTGAAAAAGAGTGCCAGGAATGGCTCTTCGTCTCGCCCTTGAGTATGCCACCAGAAGAGACAGTCTTCAAGAGCTGAATAGCTGGCTCTGCTTTCCCTCATGAGTGTGCCATCCTCAGCGGTTCTCAAGAGCGCAGATCATCGTTCATTATTCCTCCTAATGCGAAAGCCGCAAAAATTCGCATTTTGTCGCATTCCTCGAAAATTTGATGGTGAGAAATATTGACTATGGTATTCAATTCCAAGCTACCAACCACATATAATCTCCCCAGGAAGATTTTATTACATGACTGTTACATTACATTATTACATTACTCTTCCGTATGTAATGTGTCTGCAGGAAACATTACTTACAAAATTTCTCACAGCTCAGTGAGTGGTTTTAAGCTAATTTTCGGAGAATAGCATCTCCCCTCCCGCTCGTGAACTTTAAGCTCAATGGACCTGCTCCTTCGACTTATCCAAGCGTCGCTACGCCCGTGACATTCTCACATCGCTGTTCCCGCCGGAAGTAGCTTCCGCCGTCCCGAGCCAGACACCTTATGATGATAGGCCACTCGGCCAATATACTCCCGTAAGCCATTATTCTTTCCAAGGTCATCACAAATAATTGACCCAACTTGACCTCGGATGACGCCCTTCGGCTGAAGAGTTATCCAGGTTAATTAGGTGGCTGAAACTAGATTCGGTGTCTATTTTTACTCTTGGATGCCGTACAACGACATGTTGTTATCGAGCGTTATTTGGTATGTTTTCGAGCGAGATCAACGTTCTGACCTATGGGTCGAAGGGTTATCTTCATTCCCTTGATCTGCGGGGCGAAATGCGACGTTCTGTACATTGTTTGCATTCCAAGATGCTATAAAATACTACATTGAACATTTCAAGCGCTCGCCTACCTCTGTTTTTACACAGAGTGAGCGAGTGTACGTGAACGTTTTCTATTTTGACCAAAAATGACATCCAGACTGGCTTTAGTTGTCACTCCATGACCCGACATATGTCTCCTGGCATCTGGCGCCAGTCGCGAGATTATGTCACGTGCAGCACGTTGGTCTTGCTTCATGTCACTAGCTTGTTCGATTTTGAAATGCTAGGATGGAAGCAACCCCACCACGATGGGCATAGAACGCGATGGGGCAGTCGTAGCCTATGGCACAACAATGCTGCTAATGTTTGCATAGGTATTGCTTACATACCTATTTACATAGGCATCGCTTCGAAGGTGGAAAAAGTGTCATTTGCCCAACCAGCTTTGACTGCTATCCTCCGCTCATGTCCCCCGTCCCCTGCGCTGGAAACGCGGCAAGATGATGTAGACAGGCGAGGTACTTTCGCCGTTTGAAAGTCGAGTTGTTATGTTTGTCTAGTGATTGCGAACAAGGCCGAGTGCCCAGCGTCTCCTCTCAATGAGCAGAAGAAAGGCTTGAAGCCTACCTCGTGCCAAGGCCATTTAGTCTGGTATGGCCAGCCGTTGATCCATCCGTCGTTTCACGTCACGGTGTGAAGTCACGCTTTGAAGTCATTTGGTGACGTCACGCTGTGAAGTCACGGTTTGAAGTCATGTGATGATGTCAACGTTATGGTCGCTGCTGAATTAATGAATGGAACACCTCCGGCTAAAAAAAAACATTTTGTCTCGTTTTTTTTTTCAGCTTTTCGAAACGTAAGTGGACACATGTGAAAATTTTACAAGGTGCAAAACCAAAGATATGCTCCTTTTAGTCCTTTTACACTTTTAGTCCCGTAAAAGTCCATCTACCCCACCAGCTAAGGGGAGTTTCCGAAACCCAAGGTAAGGGCTTTCTTATGCTTTATACGGTTTCCTCGGAAAATATTTGAGCACGTTGTGGACATTCATGCCCCAAGAGTGAAGGTCTCTGGGCTCCAGTGAGACCGGATAGAAGTTCCATAGACTTGACAAATGTTGCGGAAGGGAATTAGGGCCTTGACAGGAAGCCTCAGGACAGTGGAACATCTCATTGTCTCAGGAAGGCTCGCAAGGTCTCTGAGCAATATAGTAACTTTATAATCTACGCCACTAGCTCTGGCCTGTCTAAGAGGATATTCAGACCATGTTCACCAATGCGCCTCAGCATTAGGGAATATTTGCATCAATTGCGAGGCGATGTGATTGGGTTTCTCCGGTTGCAGCTAGTGCTGCTAAATGTGGTCGGTTTTGCTGTTTTGTTTGTTTGCATATACACAATTGAAATACCCCTACTAATCATCATGCACTAGATCGTTTTGTAATCGATAAGCTTCCCCACACAATATAGTTACAGTGGGGTACACATATATACACAGGACGATTGTAAGGAAAATACAATCCAAGTACAGCAAGAAAAAGTTTTTTTTTCAGTTCACTAAGCTGTGGCGTCGTAACAGGAAACATGGACGTTCGTCGCTGAAGTTGCAAATTATTGTTCATGAATATCAATTATTGCCCGAAGATGGCCAGTCCTTCACATCGTCTGTGAAGATCACTGACCCAACTTATCCCCGGATCCAGCTTGTGTCATCCTTGGCTTGGCCCTGGCATCTAAGGGTATACCAGGGTATACCAAAGTTGCGAAGTTACTTCATATTGCCCTTTCATTACCCGAAAATCTAGCGGAGGCGATGTGTTGCGCTGGTTAGGTTGCGGTGTGTTGCGCTGGTTAGGTTGCGGTGTGTTGCGCTAGGCTAGCGTGTTGTGACCGACCGTGTGTTGCGCTGGTTAGGTTGCGGTGTGTTGCGCTGGTTAGGTTGCGGTGTGTTGCGCTAGGCTAGCGTGTTGTGACCGACCGTGTGTTGCGCTGGTTAGGTTGCAGTGTGTTGCGCTGGTCAGGTTGCGGTGTGTTGCGCTAGGCTAGCGTGTTGTGACCGACCGTGTGTTGCGCTGGCTAGGTTGCGGTGTGTTGCGCTGGTCAGGTTGCGGGGTGTTGCGCTAGGCTAGCGTGTTGTGACCGACCGTGTGTTGCGCTGGTTAGGTTGCGGTGTGTTGCACTGGTTAGGTTGCGGTGTGTTGCGCCAGGCTAGCGTGTTGTGACCGACCGTGTGTTGCACGTCACCACCGTCGGCCACGTGACCGCACCCTCCGACGTCCCACAGTAGTGCGGCCACTCGCAGTGCAGGTGGCTATTTCCACAGAGAAGACGTGGCCCACGCGGCGGCAGACTTTGGGACCGGTCTGGCGGCGTCGGGGTGGTTCCGTCCGTCTCTCCCGTTGGACAGAAGTGGTTCCGTCTGTATCTCCTGCGGAACCGAGGTGGTTCGTCTGTCTCCCCTGCGGAACCGGGGTGGTTCCGTCTGCTTCAGCTGTGGGATGCAGGTGCTTCTGTTCGTGGCGCGTACCTTGCAGGACACGCCGCCGCCGACATAGGCGCTCGCTCCGTCGACTGCCCTCCATCCGGAGCGGCGGAACCTGTGGCGCACCTGTGGCGCAGCTATGGCGCACCTGTGGCGCACCTGTGGCGCACCTGTGGCGCATCTGTGCCACATCTGTATCTGGATCTGTGCGCGCATCTGTGCCCGCATCTGTATCTGCATCTGTATCTGCATCTGTATCTGCATCTGTATCTGCACTGTGTACTCGGCGGCTCTGTTGTCCGGGTCTGTCGCCACTAACTGAATCAGCTTGTGCTGCTGCCCACATTATTGTCTGCATATTTACGTGCGTCGGCCTTTCTGCATCCGTGTTTTGTTCCTTTGGTTTTGTTTTCTCCCACTCCACCTCAGAAGAGGAAAGTTCGTCGTGTTTCCTCTTCTATTTCTATAGGGCCCAAAGATGTAAAGTTCAGAAATAGTTTATCAGAACAGTTTGGGCTTTGATCTTTGATCCTGCTCGATTGTCCTTCGATACTGCTCAGTGCCCCTTCAATCTGGTTCAAGGTCATTCGATCCATATTGGATACCTTTGATCTTTCTTTAGGGCCCATTCCGTTCGGCTTGGGGACCCCCGTCGACCTCGAATGTGTGGGGGAGCGACTGCCCCTTCACGCCACTCCATATGAACATGAATTTGACAATAATCAGATAGCCAGGTACACAGCAGACATGTACAAGGCAGTAAGTAATTTTTCCCGTCTAAGAGTACATTGCGATGTATAAGGTACCCTCTCCTAGATAATGGGTACCCACTACCTGCGGCAAACAATCCTGCCGACAAAATGATATGCTGTACCTGAGTTGTGCATGGCTGTAGTGTAGTAAACAGGTTCACTGCACTGCACTACAGAATACAGATGAACCAACTTATTCTTATAAACTTTTACAACAGACTTAGGTTCTGGCCTTGATATGCAGGCTATGCTTAAGATCATATACTAGCAAAGCACATCAACAGCAAACAATATGACACTTAAGTGGTATCAGTCACGGATACAAATCAGTCTCCAACAATCTCAACATGCCAACATCACACTTAGCAGGAGTGGAAATTTTGTGTACGTTTGGTGGCTGATGTACACAGATAAGCTGACACATTTAAGATTAGGCCAATGGTGCTACATGGAAAGAACTGTTCAGAATTGGCTTTTCATCACACATCACTTGACATAAGAAGTAGGATTATGTATATAGATTTACAGCAATGTATTGACGGGAGGGCTGAAAAGCCATATCATTGTCGAGACCTCACTAAATCTGACTCTGACTCTGACTCATCACTCACCACGAGCACACGAGCACGCACACACTGAAGGTGCGGAGTGCGTAGTTGGGATTGAGCCTGGATCATGTCCGGCTAAAAACAATGATGCTGACGTAGACTCGTGAATGTTGAAAAGGTTGTGCTGTGACATCTGTCGTCGGTTTTAGGCACATTGTGTATCTACCTGAGGTTCACCAGAACAAGCCTATTGTGTAAACCGACCCTGTCCCCGTCTACGTTAAAAACCATCCATGAATTCTTCTTTCCCGAACACATGATACTGCTGTCATCGGGCTCGTAGACGAATATAACACGCTGTTGTGCTTGTCAGCAGTCCTTTGACTTATAGGTGGTACATGAGGAAGAACACTGTTATGGCAATATACTCGTTACATTGATGAAGAGACCACTGCTATTGCGCAACACGCATCCACTTATGAATAAATGAGGTGACAACTTTTGGTCATGATTTGCACAATATGCGCAGAATATGCCTGACAATGTTCATGGCAAACATCAGCAAGTCTATGAACATTTGGTCGAGACGTCCAGGGATACATGTGCACGACAGTGAATTACCTATGTATGAATGCAAACACAAACATTGCGAAAAATGAACTTGCATTCGAAGTTATAGATCAGTGCTACATTGTAGCAGAGCTGCGAGTGAAAACGCGTAAGCACGAACAAAGGCCAAGGGAACAGTGAGTCACTACAGCATCACACTCCTGCCCGAGCTATCTACTGTCTTTCACTATGTATTGTGAGGTATCTAAGAAAGCCGCGGCTTCAGCGATGGAGAGTGGAGATATAATTCGATTTTGTATCCTTCGGCTATAGTTTATCGATGTGCTGAAGGCATCTTTGAGATCCTCATGAGCCGCTCGTGCCTGCCAGCTGGAGACACATGCAAATTGTAAGCCGTACACGTATGCATGCATGTCTAGTTATGAAATTGCAGACTATAATAAATGAACATATTTTCACCGCATATACTGGCGAAGCAAATAAATTTAGACACTGGGATATCACTGAATACCCTTTTGCTACTGCTGATAACATGCAAACGTGGTGTAATTCGTTATGTGAGTCACTACCTTATCAACCTCCTCGCAGTCTGAGGTATGCGGCTGGGCGAGGCAGGCCAGACGTGACCGCATGCACAGTTCGCCAGGAGGAGCGGGGCTCGCGCCGGTCCGCACCCCGAGATCACTTCTATCACCGCCCCCAGGAGGTGCACAGTTCGCCAGGAGGAGCGGGGCTCGCGCCGGTCCGCACCCCGCAGATCACTTCTATCACCGCCCCCAGGAGGTGCAAAGTTCGTCGGGAGGAGCGGGGCTCGCGCTGGTCCGTGCCCCGAGATCACTTCTATCACCGCCCCCAGGAGGTGCACAGTTCGCCAGGAGGAGCGAGGCTCGCGCCGGTCCGCGCCCCGCAGATCACTTCTATCACCGCCCCCAGGAGGTGCGCAGTTCCGTCAGGAGGAGCGGGGCTCGCGCCGGTCAGCTCGCGCAGATCTCTTCTATCACCGCCCCCAGGAGGTGCGCCGCACACACAGACTGGTGCAATTCAGTGGAGAAGCACCACCGTTTATTTCCTACTACGCCTACGCCTTCACGTGTCGATCTAGCTGCACAGATTGGTTCGCAGCTGACGTGCCTGGTAATGGTGACTTTTGCGGAGACTGATGACTCGTCTTCAGCTTTCGCTCCAGGCTCTACACGGGCGCGTCGCAGCTTAGAAGAGTCCTTTGAACGATGCTGGTTCGATGTCAAACCACCTGCAATGTCAGTGGTAGGACAATATGTCATGTGGAAAAACGCACTTGAAGGAGGTCATCTACTCTGGGGCTGCGGTAGCTCGGTCGGTAGGGAGTTGGGCACTTGGCCGTAAGATCGTGGGATCGAATCCCACAACCAGATGGATGATCGAGTCCACCCGCGACCAACCTGCGTCAGAGGTTGGCGGCGGTGCTATTTGTCCCGGCAGTCAAATGCGCCGTAAAATAATCCAAGTACCTACGAAGTCATTTAGTCTAGAGACATTATTTGTGTTAAGTAATGATAATCGCTGTATAATAGGGAAGGAAGAAATATCAATCCAGATCAATAATCTTCAGTAAGGCATTCATTGTCACAGCTTCATGCGAGAAGCGTTGGTTTGAGATTATGCTAATTATCTTCGGATAACCGATAGCCTCAACAGCTAACATACCTGTTCTTACGGGGTCCTCACACGGAAGACGTAAATTCTGCGAGGCATTACCATCCGCGACTTATTCTGAGATTATGAATTCGATCTAGATAATGAAAAACGCGTTTCATGCTTCAGTTCCTACCTGGTATACTTCTGCTTCAGCCTGAATACGCGAACTCTGTCTGCGCACCTTTTCAACATATTTCCGACACAATCCTTCATTTAACCTCAGACATTTTCCCCGTAAAGGCCGCTTCTCTCGACATGTAACTGATGAATCGGTCGTTACATGAATGGATCGTGGAGGGCCGTGGGACCCGATGGATTTTGTGAACACCCCGAACGCTACCACACCCAACTTAACCTAACCTAACCTAGTACACGTAGAGACTGCAGCTTTGCATACCCACCACCACAGGGAGAAAGTCGCAGACGAAAGATAATCGATTATTTTATATTTATCATGCCCATTAACCCGTCCCGTCTCGGGGGAGGGGCCTTCAACCGCCCCCTCAGGTATTTCGCGAATAGTGGAGGAACGGCGCGCGGCAGCGCCCCCAAATTTGACATGCCTTTTCCCACATCAATTTGGCATGCTGATTCATAATTTTGAAGTCAGGTCGTCTAGGATAACGAGTTAGTCAAGGTCAAGTGAGGTCACCTAAAAAAAGTTCAACCAATCGTCACGCTTTAAGGGGCGCAGGTATTTTAATGGAACTTTCAGCGTTTGCTAATCTCTAAGGATGGAACAAAACGTACGAGTGGAAATTTCCGTTTTTTTTTCGTTTTTGACTACATACGAATTTTGCCTATTTGCTAAATTACAATTCAAATACAGGATTCTGGCTAAAGTAAGCATTTTTTTATTAGGACAAGGTGACTTCCAGCAACGTTTCTCGGTCTTCTCTACCCGTTGGAGAAGGAAAATAAAAGAACTTGAAAACTCAAAATTTTGAAATAAAATAAATAACATTTTTATTTTTGAGGGGCCCAAATTTTTTTAGCCCTGATCGATTTCGCTGTCCTTTTCTCGTTACAAATAAATTTTGTTTTTCATATATTCCGCAAAATGAATTCCCCAAAGCCAAAAACATAATGTAATCGTGAAAAGTCGTGAAAATATAGCCCCCTGGTGACGTCACTTTTGGGGAAGTTGTTTTTGGGGTGGACTCGGACCATATTCGTCGAGTCCTTCCCGATGACTCCTTTCGTTTTCGTACGTCACTTAGTTTGGATTTTAGAGGGGGTTATCAACCCCCCCCCCCGAGACGGGGTGTGAGGATCTGACGGAAAAGACGGCGCGGGTTAATAGGCATGTAGGAGTGTCCTTTCATACCCGCGTGACATAATTCATTTAAATTCCAGGGATGAGTAGTAGGTAGTAGAGTAGTAGTAGGCCATGGCAAGCAAGTCAGGGTAGGTCGTTATACTTCCCTATCGTGTTTCCTGCTGAACAGGTCCCACCACCAGATATTAGTAAAGGATGTTCCTGAAGCCCTCTCAAACAAATAGCAAAGCTAGCAACGTCATCGAGTCTAGTCTAGTCATCGATATTCTACCTTAAGCTCCGAGATACCAGAACCTCCCATGGTTCTCTCATATCCCCTCGTCTCGCCAATTGACACGTTTATGGCTGAGGTTGATTTCAGGTGGGGGCTGGTTGGAATGGAGTGACCCGAGTCACCAGGATCTGGCGACACGGTCGGGGTGCAGTAGCTACTTCTGACGCTGATCGAGGGATGGCAGGACTCTGCGGCTACGCACCTTGTACCACGTGGCTGTGTGGCCGGCAGTAGGAGACCGTATCAGGTGTGGTTCTCTTTCAGCTGTGGTTATCTACCAGGCGTTGTTCTGCATCCACTGTGGTCGCGGTTCAGGTGTGGTTCCCTGCCGGAAATGATTTTACAACAGGTACGGCCCTGTTTGATGTGTGATGTTGCATTAGGTACGGTCCTGTTTCAGGTGTGGTGTTTCATCAGGTACGGCCCTGTTTGAGGTGTGGTGTTTCATCAGGTACGGCCCTGTTTCAGGTGTGGTGTTTCATCAGGTACGGCCCTGTTTCAGGTGTGGCGTTTCTTCAGGTGCGGCCCTATTCCAGGTGTGATGTTTCATCAGGTACGGCCCTGTTTCAGGTGTGGTGTTACTTCAGGTGCGGCCCTGTTTCAGGTGTGATGTTTCATCAGGTACGGCCCTGTTTCAGGTGTGGTGTTTCATCAGGTACGGCCCTGTTTCAGGTGTGGTGTTTCATCAGGTCCGGCCCTGTTTCAGGTGTGGTGCTGCGCCAGAAGACCGGCTCGCGACTCAGCAAAGTACAGAAACTGAAGCGGCGCATCAGCTCGAGTTTCAGCCGACTCTGTGAGTATCGTCGTGAACGACGGAGCCCGAGAGACCGAGAGACCGAGAGACCGAGAGGAACCTCCAACAAGTTGACGCGCTTGCATGACACAATAAGAGCCGGCTTGTGCTCGGTGATGCCTTACATGACTATTGCCAGGACTGACTGTGTCGGGCAGAAACACACCACCTGCCGACCCAGCGCACACATGTCCATGCATGTCCGCAAACAAAGTGTGGCATCGAAGTAATTGGCAGGTGCGGAAGCACGGTTGTTTGTGTTGGAAGTGCCCGTGACGAATCAGGTCGACACAGTTCCACTTATGACTCGTGAAACTATATTTGCATGGCGTATCAGACAGATCCTGCAGGTGCTATTGAGACATGCGAGGTCAGACCGATATATAATTTTGACCATCGAACCAGCTGTCAACACCCGATGGGATGAGAACTTTCCATTTTTAAGCATTTTGTATTACTCAGTATGCAAAACCATATCAATAATTGTCGTTTCTGTGGTGGGTGAAGCAAGCAAATGGAAACTGATTCTGCTTCCATTAATTTGTGACGAGGCACAAACATGCACTTTTGTTGATTTAAGTAGCTGTCTAACTTACAGCAGCTACACAACTGTTTCGGTCTGAAGGTCGGGTGTAGTGCCACCGGTGGGTAGGGCAGTCACCCTTGTCTCCCCCGTCTCCCCTGTCACCCCTGTCTCCCCGTCTCCCCGTCTCCCCTGCCACCCCTGTCTCCCCTGTCACCCCTGTCTCCCCCGTCTCCCCTGTCTCCCCCGTCTCCCCCGTCTCCCCCGTCTCTTCCGTCTCCCCTGCCACCCCTGCCACCCCTGTCTCCCCTGTCTCCCCTGTCTCCCCTGTCTCCCCTGTCACCCCTGTCACCCCTGTCTCCCCCTGTCTCCCCCGTCTCCCCTGCCACCCCTATCACCCCTATCACCCCTATCACCCCTGTCTCCCCTGTCTCCCCTGTCTCCCCTGTCTCCCCCCGTCTCCCCCGTCTCTCCCGTCTCCCCGTCTCCCCCCGTCTCCCCCGTCTCCCCCGTCTCCCCTGTCTCCCCTGTCTCCCCTGTCTCCCCTGTCTCCCCTGTCTCCCCCGTCTCCCCCGTCTCCCCTGTCACCCCTGTCTCCCCTATCACCCCTGTCTCCCCTGTCTCCCCTGTCTCCCCCGTCTCCCCTGTCTCCCCGTCTCCCCCGTCTCCCCGTCTCCCCCGTCTCCCCCGTCTCCCCCGTCTCCCCCGTCTCCCCTGTCTCCCCTGTCTCCCCTGTCACCCCTGCCTCCCCCGTCTCTTCCGTCTCTTCCGTCTCCCCTGCCACCCCTGCCACCCCCGTCTCCCCTGCCACCCCTGTCTCTCATGCCACCCCTGTCTCCCCTGTTTCCCCCTGCCACCCCTGTCTCCCCCGTCTCCCCCCGTCACCCCTGCCACCCCTGTTTCCCCCTGCCACCCCTGTTTCCCCTGCCACCCCTGTCACCCCTGCCACCCCTGCCACCCCTGTCTCCCCTGCCACCCCGTCAACCCTGTCTCCCCTGCCACCCCTGTCACTAAACAGTGGAGGAAGTAGGCCTCTCCACATGCAATTTCAGAAAGACCAAAAGCATAAAAGGAGACCCATTATGTTGTCCGGATGCCCCAGGCCAGCAGGCATATTTGTATTCACAGGAGGCCCTTAGAAGTCACGAGACAGCCCCACATGCTGGCAGAAGGGCCCTGACCGGGGATCCATTCGTCTGACAGGATGCCCGCGTAGCTCACGAAGTACCGACACCCAGTATGTTCCTGAGATGCTCCGGGTCTGGACGGCAACAAGTGAGATGCGATCGTGAGCCCATGAAAAGGTCTCAATGCCCGACAGGGACCCCATGATATTGTTCACAGGACTGGGTCAGGAGGCCCACTGGCATTAACAGGAGATCCCTAGAGTTCACGTGGACGTCCCAACACCCCATAGGAAACCCTATCTTGTTGCTTTGAGTCCAGACAAAGCCGTACTGTCCGACTGCTCTGGGTAAGTAGTCACTGAGTTTGCGCCTAGAGAGCGATGGGGTGGGAGTAGGGGTGGGGACGAGAGGACACTTCCCCCAAACTTCGTCAACTTTAGCATTACGCATATGATGATGCATGGGGCAAATCGGTCTGGGAACCCTCTCGTCCTGTGAACACCTGTCCAAATGGCCATGGCAGCACTCATGATAGCTTTCCGAGGCCACCGGGCTACAGGACACCTCCCAAAATGCTGAGGACATTTCCATTTCGTGTTATGCCGTGGTTGCGTTTGATCTCGCCCTGCCAGTGTGTTTGGCTTTGTGGCGACTCTTGCGCCGTTCAGCCAGCGCTCCAGTTGTACGGTAGCCAGCGTGCACGGCGACGGTCCGGGGGTGAAAGGGGGCCCGCAGTACTACCCCCCCCCATCCGCCGTCCATCGACGCTGCGCCGACCAGCCGAGTAACTAAGCGGGCCGCAGGACGCCAGGCCCTTGAGCTAGTTCAGCGGCCGCCGGCGCTGCGCCGAGCTATGGGTCTGACAAAGTCAGACAGGTCAGGCGTGCCATGTAAACCTGTGGGTCTGACACGGCGTGGTGCAGGTCAGATGTGCCATATAAAGCTGCGGGTCAGGCACGGTGTGGCACAGGTCAGGCGTGCCATATAAAGCTGCGGATCAGACACGGCGTGGTGCAGGTCAGACGGCTACAGGTCTGACACGGTGTGGCACAGGTCCGGCGTGACATATAAAGCTGCGGGTCAGGCACGGCGTGGCACAGGTCAGGCGTGCTGTGTAAAGTTGCGTGTTAGGCACGGCGTGGTACAGGTCAGGCGTGCCATATAAAGCTGCGGGTCAGGCACGACGTGGCACAGGTCAGGCGTGCCATATAAAGCTGCGGGTCAGGCACGGCGTGGCCTGCTGTGTAAAGCTGCAGGTCTGACACGGCGTGGTGCAGGTCAGGCGTGCCATATAAAGCTGCGGGTCAGGCACGACGTGGTGCAGGTCAGGCGTGCCATATAAAGCTGCGGGTCAGGCACGGCGTGGTGCAGGTCAGACGTGCCGTATAAAGCTGCGGGTCAGGCACGGCGTGGTGCAGGTCAGACGTGCCGTATAAAGCTGCGGATCAGACACGGCGTGGTGCAGGTCAGACGGCTGCGGATCTGACACGGTGTGGCACAGGTCAGGCGTGACATATAGAGCTGCAGATCCGGCGCGGCCACCGTGACTGGTGGCGGGCATTGCTGCTGCGGGAGACGGTGACTAATGCCACCGGACACGGGGCCATGACCGGACACGTACTGTGACCGGACACGGGGATATGACCGGACACTGGGATATGACCAGACACGGGGCTATGACCGGACACGGGGCTATGACCGGACACGGGGCTATGACCGGGCACGGAGCTATGACCGGACACGGGGCTGTGACCGGACACGTACTGTGACCGGACACGGGGCCATGACCGGACACGGGGCTATGACCGGACACGGGACTATGACCGGACACGGGGCTATGACCGGACATGGGGCTATGACCGGACACGGGGCCATGACCGGACACGGGGCCATGACCGGACACTGGGCTGTGACCGGACACTGGGCTGTGACCGGACACGGGGCTATGACCGGACACTGGGCTATGACCGGACCCGGGGACTGTTACCGCTATGACCAGTGGCAGACGAATGGCCGACGAGTGGCAGAGACAAAAGACGAGAATACAAATATGCAGGGTGTTACTGTTATTTGGATATTTCAAACTGCGATGAAGTAAACCAATTATGAGCTCATCTCACAATTAAAACACATAATTACTTTCTAGGCTGAACAGCAGACGGCCAAAAGTTGTAAATATGAAAAACCGGCGCATACCCGCTGAAATGTTGTTGACAAAGCAGAAGTTTCCAGAGGAGATGGATTTCTTTCCCTGAAGGGTGACTTTATCATGATGACGGTAGTAAATGCGTGCCGGAGATGGAACGTTTTATCGATGCTAAACCCAGCACACCCGTCAGGAAATTCGACTGTTTTCCCGGACGTCGGATAACACCGGCGCAACTATCCAAATGCAATGAAATCTTACGGAAGAGGGGCCATCAAAATTTACCAGCAACATATCATCTTTTTTAAATCTGAAATCCCGACGAGCCCTTTTCCATATGCAGGCCCGAGAGGCTTTATCCACTGATTTCTATTTAATCGTTAAACTGCTGGATGACTTAGGTGTACCTTTTTTGTACTTCCGAAACGGGGCGAATTCCTGGGCAAATTTTGATGCGCTGAGCACGGATCTGAGCTGATGCAATCTGTATTGAGTTGGGTTTCTTCGAGAGTTCGTGATCGCTATTTTTGCAATTTAGAATAGTGAGAAGGTGAATGCTACCTAGTAATTCTTGGTAATGCATTATGCATTAAGCAATGGATTAGCCGTTCAATTGCATTGTGCTTGCAGGCACAGACATTGCATAGCTTTTCCATTTCATCGACACACGTGTTGCGGCTTAATTTGCAGGATCTCCCTCATGCATCGAGTATCACTATCACATGCTCCAGTGTCCAGCATTAGGTTGCCGTCAAATTGATGCCCTGCTCTCCTCCCTTCTCCGTAATGGGTAATTCATTGTGATGTCGTTCCTCGCGGCCATCACAAACTTCACCGACATTTGTCAGAAGAAAATGCATTTGAAGAAATATATATGGATTTGAAGAAAATCTGTGGTGGCAATATTCTACTTCGTTCAGTTGCTTCATATCTATGTGCGCCTATTTGTGTTCCTCCTTCTTGATTGATATGTTTACGTTTCGCAACTTTTGCATTGTAATAGTGGCATTGCATCTACGTCACCAGTATAATATGGTACAGTAAAAGGGTAGTCCGCTGGAGAAAAGAATACTGTGAATGACAAAAACCGGAACAAGGGTGTTTATTGTTCGTTTGTTCGACCCTGGGCCAAGCTGTGCAGTCGGGGTAGGCTGCTTTCAAGGTCACCCGTTCACACGGTCAAGCAACTCATTGCTCACGCGCTGTCCCAGGTCACAGCTTAGCCTGTTCAGTGTTCGGTCGGCAGGCCGCTGATTCGGTTTTCACTGCTTTGACCCGAGCGACCCTGTTCACCATTCTGCTGCCGACCCATTTACCGTTGGCTGTCCATTTTTGAGCAGTTGGTGCACCGCGTTACACCAACTCACACCCTGTGCATCTCAGGACGGAGAGAGACTGGGCATTATGTAACGCAGCCCTGCTACTTGGTCCATTCGTCAAGTGATGAGGCACTGTGCAGCTTCTGATCGTCTCCATCACTCCTTGACGCGAAACAGCGTACCATTCGTGACAATGGGACGTGCGTATGCTGGCAATTTTCCACCTTCATATGGACGTGACCCTCGCCATCCCCGATAGTTGATGCCACCCGAGGCTTCTTTTTCTTGTGAAAAATTGCCGGTGTCGCTATCGCGGCGCTTTACACTGCTGCCGATGCATTCATTGGTGGTGGTCTGGATAATTTTCGATCTTGGTGCCAGTGAGCTATGAAGTAATTTCTGAAGGCGCGCTAGATGTCTCGCCGGAAATTGATTTTGGTCTGCTATACTGCGGTCGACACTTCGCTGATGATTTTCATTTAATGTTTTTAAATGTTATCGAAGCACGCTTTCTCACTGGTAATCGCAAATCTAACTAGGTCTTTGATCTTTATTAGCCTCTCTGGTCATTTTATTGACAGAATATACATAATTTATCGGGTCATTCAGGTCCTTTGCAAGCCATGTGACCTACGCAGTCGACGCGCCCCTCAACCACAAAGGTCATTTGCACGACCTGAATTGGGATTCAGCGGTCATCCTGGAACATCGATTTCTTGGCAAGCACAAAACAGCTAATTGCAAGTTTTATGGGCTATTGTATATAATGATTGGTATGACCAGCGACGAACTGAACTGGCCAGGCCGTCAACTACGCAATTTTCGCAGTGAAACCACTGTTAATGGATTTGTACGAACCTGAGCTATTGATTCTCCGGTGTTTGATTCGGACTTCGGTTCGACACCAGAGTTCGTCTTTGTGCGCGGCTCCGCCTCTGTCAGGGGCGGAATGGCGACAAGGGAAGGAAGAGGTGGCAACCGCCCGGCGGTCGCCATTTCTCATTTTCCCAGATGGGATCCACAACAGCTCACTGTGCCCGAGCGGACACTGGCCGTTCCAGTGAGATTACCTCGGATACACACCGGCAGGTTTCGAGTTCAATCAATACAAGCAAACACGCTATGACTTGTTGTAGAAAACTTGGTTGGTCGACATCTGCAGGAGTTGTATCGGCATGCTTCAACAGTTATTTTTGAGTATAGGCCATGCGTTGTGGGATGTAATTCATTTGGGCATAATTAGCGGACGTACCAGTCAGTGCCGGGAGTATGCAACTATAACATCACTGCCTAAATATGCGAATTCGAAGTTGCACGCTGACCACCGCCCCATATCGATGCTGTCGGCAATTGCAAAGCTTGTCGAACGCGTCGTTCATCAACAACTCTGCTCGTATTTCAACACAAACCGCCCGTCGTCAGCCGTTACACACAAGGCCTCTGTGATGGCGATATGCTGAGTTTGTCAAGTAGCTTGGCCAAGCATAATGATGTATTTCAGGGCGGTTGATTGAGCTGCCTGTTGCGATTTATACACCATTAATATCACACGATTTTATGCAGCTTGTATTTGCCTTTATGCACCACAGTTAGTATGATTCGGTGATATTCAGAATTCGTGCAGTTCAGGCCAGAACTAGCACAATTGAAACCAGAAGTAGTACAATTCACTGATGAATACAACTGTTAATCTCTGGCCGCGAGCAAAGCTTGCTGGCAGAGCTATGCGCCCCGGCTTGGCGCCGGCTCGTCTCTCTGACCGGTGCCATGCGCATTATCGCAAGATTATCGCGATTAGGACGCAAATGCCTGTGCCTGGCAGCAGAGCAAATATAAGCATCTAAAATTTCTATCTACTCCAACGGAACGATGGTGAAAAATCCGGGGTATGCATGGATGGACATATGACCTTTAGTCGCCATGTCAGTCATGTAATAGCCCAGCGAAGTGGCAGCTAGATTGCACTGAACCACTCCAGGTATGCACTTCCCAGGCAATTGATTAAACCCGTCATTAAAATGCACTTGCGATGTGGACCATTCGATATTGCATTTCAGTTTGCGGCAAAGCGAACAAAACACAGTTACACAAATTCAAAAGATGCAATCATTCGATATTGCATTTCGCAGCAAGAGGAATCAGTGGCAGAAGATCACATATTAGATGTCGTAGATGACCTTCACTGGCTAGTTGCAAAGGAACTGACAGTTTCTGCAGAATCCGTCTAGTACATAAAGTGATCACGAAAAGAGAGCCGATAATATTTCATCAAGGATTGCCAGTCAAAACAGTCAAAACCTCACCGATTAACGAAATAATTTGTCTAACTACGGCTATCGCCCAACAACACCGAGACGGGCAGGAGACGACTAGCGTGAGCGAGTGTGGACGAATGCAACAACTAGAATCACACCAACTTACACGGACACCCTCCGAACGCTTAAACAACATAAGCGTCGTATCGCCATGCTGGACGGGTATACGCTATTTGTGATGACCTTTTGTTTGTTAATTTGTATACGACTGCCACCTAGGTGGTCCAGCGTGCTTGATTACGTCACCAAACTATATGCTATTTATTTTTATTTGAAGACGTACGTATTGCGGAAGCACAAATATGTCTGACACAGTATGAAAACACACCATAGGATGAACTGTTTAGCGGAAGGAATGAAGTTTTGACAAATTTAGAGAAGATTTATCACTTGTTAGCCTACCTTCAGAAGGATATTGCAACGCTTCGTTGGTATTTGTTTGGGAGTTTTATCTTCACACCACAATTGTGTAAAATATGATTCCACTACTTGATAGTGACCGCCGAGGGGTTTCGTAAGCTCAAGAGCCGCGGGTCTCCCCACCGCCGAGGGGCTTCGTCAGCTCGTGTGTGAGGTATCCCCGCCGCCGAGGGCTTCTTCAGCTCGAGGTCCGGGGTATCCCCACACCGCCGAGGGGCTTCGTCAGCTCGTGTGTAAGGTATCCCCGCCGCCGAGGGCTTCTTCAGCTCGAGGTCCGGGGTATCCCCACACCGCCGAGGGGCTTCGTCAGCTCGTGTGTAAGGTATCCCCACCGCGGTGGGACTTCGTCAGCTCGGGGTCCGGGGTATCCCCACACCGCCGAGGGGCTTCGTCAGCTCGTGTGTGAGGTATCCCCGCCGCCGAGGGATTCTTCAGCTCGAGGCCCGGGGTATCCCCACACCGCGGAGTGGCTTCGTCAGCTCGAGTGTGAGGTATCCCAATCGCGGAGGGGCTTCGTCAGCTCGTGTGTGAGGTATCCCCACCGCGGAGGGCTTCTTGAGCTCGAACTCCGGGGTATCCCCACACCGCGGAGTGGCTTCGTCAGCTCGTGTGTGAGGTATCCCCACACCGTGGAGGGCTTCTTCAGCTCGAGGTTCGGGGTATCCCCACCGCGGGGCGGCTTGGTCAGCTGATCCCAGCGGCATCAGACGTGCAGAGCAGCTCCGTGCATTGAGCAGTGCGCGCGTCTGGTACAAACTCCGCCACACCGAGCACGCAGTGAAGCGTCGTAAATCAAGCTTATTACCCGATACGGAGAACGCTCAATCACGCGGCGGCTCCCGTTCTGACAGAGAAGCGGCTAAGCCTCCTGGAGGGGTGGCGCCGTTCATAACTCCAGGAAGCGGCCTCCGCTGCCCGTCTGATACTCGGGCGAATCGCAGTTGGGATGTCTAACTCGCGACTCGATCTGAATGCGGGCCTGTTATTGACCAAGGGGGACTTGTGTTATTTCAGGGTCGCTGTGGACTAAATCCGAACTAACCCGGGTTTAAAACCCCTAGGCCTCATCTGCAGCCGGGGACATTCAAATCGATAGACAAGTTTTGGCGCAGCTCTGTTCCTACTGTATTCTTCGTAAAGTTTCAGTGACTATGCTAGTGATACTAGTTTGCTTGGGCGTGAATGATCAACTCTGGTCCAGGCGCCCTAAAGCCCAAATAGCCAACTAACGACACAATAGTTTGCTATAGTGATGCGGATGAGTTACCCAGGAACCCAGCAAACATAAGAATACCAATGGCTATTATTTTGGTAGCGGATGCTCTTTGCTTCCTCAGGCAGAAGAGTGTTTTTTATTGGTCCCGGCCGACCGCAGTTCTGACAGTTATTTTTTTGTTTCCACTGGAATAGCTTCTTTCTGGTAGGCTCATCCGATCATCGATCTCATCCCTTCACCGAAGATTTACGTATTTTGTTCTGAGACGCCCTGTGGTGTGGTGGTGTAGAGTGGTGTGGTGTGTCGTGATGTGATGTGGTGCGATGTGAAGTGGTATGGTGTGGTTTGGTGACTCTAAAGGTCTAATTTCTAACCGATGAGAAATAATGTTTCCTTTCTTCCCTTCCGGTATCCCTTATTTTTGCTTCTTTCCTCATTCGATATCTTCTTCCGCTCGCTTTACGCTATACTCGTTTAGTTTTCGTCCTCGGTCGAGCTATCGTACGCTTTCCGCCGATAAGCCGCTGCGGCTAAGTGTGTTGTGCTGAGATTGCCCGAGCTGCCAGTTTTAAAGCAGCCGTGGTCTGGCGAGACGCTCGTTTTCGCTTCCTCAGCTGTGTCGGCGCGGCGGACGAACGACCGGGTCGGCGACGCCCCTCCCCCCAGAGATGTGGCCGTTTTTCTGCTGATGGACTCGGCGTCCCGGCGTTCGCCTGGTCCGGACGAATGCAGCCCACTTTGTGTGGGTGTGGGCGGCCGGAAGGGACAGCGCAGAGCATCGCTTCCGTAACATCGACTGCCAACACAGGTGGAAATCACACTGTCCGGGCAGCCTCTCTGACAAGTGCCTGCAAAGAGTAGATCCGTTGTCGGGTAGTGGGGCCGTCTAGTGAACCACAGAGGTGAATCCGTGGTCGAGTAGTGGGGCCATCTAGTAAACCACAGAGGCGAATCCGTGGTCGGTTAGTGGGGTCGATGAATGAACCCCAGGGGTGGATCCGTGGTCGGGTGGTGGGGCCATCTAGTGAACCACATAGGTGAATCCGTGGTCGGGTAGTGGGGTCGATGGATGAGCCGCAGGAGTGGATCCGTGGTCGGGTAGTGGGGCCATCTAGTGAACCACATAGGTGAATCCATGGGCGCAAAATTACCCTGGTAGTCGACGCGCCCCTAAACTCCAATTCATCACCATCACATAGGTGAATCCATGGTCGGGTAGTGGGGGTCGATGGATGAGCCCCAGGGGTGGATCCGTGGTCGGGCAGTCGGACCGGCGAGTGCGTGTCGGAACGAATCCGTGAACGAGTCCGTATCCCATAGTGTGCGCGTCGGGTTGGATGCCGGAAGCCGGTCCCAGGGCATCCCTGACGGATCCACGTGAGGCACGAAGTGTTCAGAATGGACCCGGGGAGTCCGATTGGTTGGTGCTTTGATTGGAGTGGTTCCGTCTGAATGGCTGGTGTTTTGATTGGAGTGGTTCCGTCTGAATGGCTGGTGTTTTGATTGGAGTGGATCCGTCTGAATGGGTGCTGGGGCTGGGCCCGGGAAGGCGCTGCTCATTGAGCGCCGATCAATAGGCAAACACACAAACAACTTCACACCCTTACGCCACCAACCTAACGTGGTAAATGACTGGCATCGGCTGGGCGTTCTTCAAGTATCGTTAACCAAGTGCTATTATTTTATAGATATTGTCGTTACCATCGTGGATTATTAATGGGCGTGCGGTTTTCCACTGAACCGAATATCAATATCAGGGCGTTAACCACACCCTGGCCATCAACCCAGTGGTGAATTGACCATGCTGTGAACCGAAGTGGAGCGAACAGAAGCCTACCACCAAAACGGAACGGAGCACTGGAACATAGGAATACATCATTCATGGCGTCAAAGGGTCGGAATTGAGTTTATAGCTTCGTTTATGGCAGCTGGTGGTGACTAATTGAATGTTAGTCCCGGGTGGTGGAAGGGGGCTGGTGCCGTGCGGGGAAGGGGAGATGTACTCGGCCAGTAGAGGAGAGTGTACTTAGGTGAGGGGCTCCTCACCGTGGGCGCTGTCCTCAGGTGTTGTACATGTGCGCCTATCAGCACGTGCGCCCATTAGCACGTGCGCCCATTAGCACGTGGGCACCTCGCTGCTCGGAGCGCCGCCCATGTGCTGGTGTTATATGTGGGTTTGTCATAGTCTGTGCGCACCTCGCCAGCTCACGGGGATGATGGATTAGTTATCGTTCAGCCCGCGTACCTCTCGCGCTCCTCTTTACCATTCAGTCGGTCCTTGTCGCCCCGGTCCGTCCTCTGTGAGCTCGCCCCGGTCCGTCCTCGGTGAGCTCGCCCCGGTCCGTCCTCGCCCAGCTTGCCCCGGTCCGTCCTCTGTGAGCTCGCCCCGGTCCGTCCTCGCCCAGCTCGCCCCGGTCCGTCCTCGCCGAGCTCGCCCCGGTCCGTCCTCGGCCAGTCCTCGGCACACTTGCGAATTCACATGCTGGACGTGGCTCTTGAGTTCGTCACGTGCGTCCGTGAGTGTGTCTGGCGGAACTATGGGGTGATCTGAGGATGGGACGGGTGTAGATAACTGCTGGTGACCTGGCCTCAGGTTTCCCGGTGCACCTCCGCGCCGTGCTCCGGCGCGACGATCGGCGGTCGTCCGGCCGCGGAACTCTCGTTGGTATCCTTCCCTGCCCTCAACGACTCACTTATGGTCACCAAATTGCAAGTGGAGCGTGGAGTAATGTCTCGAGATGAACTTTGATAGCGGTGGTTTTCAGACAACTGAGCGCGGAGTGAGCGCACGTCGAGTCCCCTAGAGTTTCCGCTGGTCAATAATTACCCACAGCTCGTTCACACACACACTCCCACTCGACGCAGTCGTCTCGTTTCATTGTAGGCGTTCAACAGCGACCTGGTGGCGCGACCCCCCCCCCCTGGTTGTGTATGACTGATACTATTAGCTTGTGTTATAGTATCAGTCGGCTATCGGCTCTTTGTGGTGCTGTCACGACCCGGAACACCGGACTGCGACTCTCCGTTGGGTTCTGCTGGGTGTTGCGCCCGGTGTGCGGTACTAACCGTCGATCTGTCTGGTTTTACTCAGTCGATGTATGTCTAGACTTACACGCTGAGGCTTGCATTCGAAAACCGCACTGAAGGGCATCCTAGGACCCTGTGTCCCTCAGTGTAGTCTACAAATTGTTTTTTTTTATGCCTGTTCAGTTCAATGCCCTCCCTTATATATTTATCCTTTGATCTTGCGGAACGCCAACACCATCGTATCTGGCTACGATATAGTCGCACGGCCCATTCCTGTGGGACCGATGGTGGGTGTTAGATCCCGCCTCTCGTCCGTGGCTGGTCTCTACTTATGTTGGACGTCGGACTTTCTTCAGAAAATAGATGCCGTGTTCTGACGGCCTCGCTGTTGCGAGACCTCCGCGGGATTTGTTCGCCCCGTCGTTGGAGGGCCAATTCTCACACATAACGGCTGTGCCGGCGAGATTCTGCGGCCCAGAACTACCTGATAGGTCTCCAGCTGGCTCACATCTTGCGGTCTATTTCAACACGCTTTCCACATGGGCAACAGCGAAAAATATATTCGTTATTTATTTCTGGTCATGCCACACATCTCCCTCTTATAGAGTGGGGGCCATCGGCTCTTTGGCAACCCACAGTCGGTGCCCAGGAATGCATCGCCAACCGAATGCCGGCCTGGAGACTTTCATTCTCGCTTATATGTATACTGCCTTTGGTGCCTTCTGGCATACCCCTGAAGCAAATGGCAGAACCAAACTTCGAGAGTTTGGATCCAGTCCAAAGCAGGAGTGAGCGGTTCACTTCATAACTCGTGAATTTGGCCATCAGTTGATATAATAAGACACTGAATTCAGGTGAAATGTTTCGATGCTTACAATCAGTTTTGCTTATCGTTTTTAACATTTTCTCTGCCATAGCATTACTCCCACAAACATTGTCGTGTTGTAACGTGAACCGACAGTTTTGTAGGCATACATGCGTGGCAGACCTCATGCCCCGAAAAAAAACTTGTCCACAAGATGCCAATTTAAGCAGGTGAAATCCACAACCATGATAATTCTGCTTAAATTGCTCGACTTTGCCTGATGGCACGTGGTTGAAGAGGCGTAGAAGACTGTTGCCAACTTGAGCGAATTTTTAACACCGGATGCCACGGTTTGACTAGAGGATTATCACACAGCTTAACCCGTCCCGTCTCGGGGGTCTTCAATCGCTCCCCAAGGTTTTTCGCGGATAGTGGACGAACGGCGCCCGGCGGCGCGCCCAAATTTGGCAAACCTTTACCTACATCAATTTGGCATGCTGATTCAAAATTTTGAGGTCAAGTCGCCTAGGGTCAAGGGGTTAGTCAAGGTCAAGCGAGGTCACTACCAAAAAAGTTCAACTAGTCGTCACGCTTTAACAGATACAGATGTTGTAATGAAACTTTCAGCGTTTGGTTATCTTTAGGGATGCAACAAAACGTACCAGTGAAAGTCTTCATATTTGTCGTTTTTGACTACATCTAAATTTTGCGTATTTGCCAAATTACAGTTCAAATAGATGATTCTGGCTAAAGTAAGCATTATTTATTAGAGCAAGTTGACTTCCAACAATGTTTCTCGGTCTTCTCTACCCATTGGAAAAGGAAAATTAAAGAAAACTTGAAAACTGAATTTTGAAATTTCAAAAAAAAAAACATTTTTATTTTTGGGAACAAAAAAATTATAGCCCTGGTCGATTTCGCTGTCCTTTTCTGATTCCAAATAAATTTTGATTTTTTACATATCCCACAAAATGAACTCCCCAGAGCCAAAAACATAATGTAAGTCGTGAAAAGTCGTGAAAATCTAACCCCCTGGTGACGTCACTTTTGGGGGAAGTTGTTTGGGTGTGGACCCGGACCCTACTCGTCGAGCGCTTTCCGATGACACCTCTTTCGTTTTCGTGCGACGCTTAGTTTGGATTTTAGAGGGGGAGGAGATTTACTAACCGCCCCACCCCGAGACGGGGTGTGAGGATTTGACCGGAAAGACGGCGCTGGTTAATAGTTCTGGTGCTATTATTCACAATTTGGTCTTTGCATTGATGTGCCAGGAATGCCATAATGTTAACGATTATAATGCAATTAATATCGTTACATCGGATTGGGAGGAAAATCCTATGATTATTTGAAACTAGGTGTATTCAACTACGACATCTGTTGCAGTGGTAATAGCGGCTCTCCAAGTAGTTTAACGACAGCGGTGCACGATCACGTGCCCGTCCACGGCCTGACCGCCGAGCCCAGCACCGGTCCGACTCCACCTCCCAGCTGATGTGAGCTCTGCGCCAGCTCCACTCCCCTCCGCTCCTCCCCTCCAGATGGGGTGGCCAGACTGGGTGGCCAGACTATGGTGGCCAGACTATGGTGGCCAGACTATGGTGGCCAGACTATGGTGGCCAGACCATGGTGGCCAGACTATGGTGGCCAGACTATGGTGGCCAGACTATGGTGGCCAGACTATGGTGGCCAGACTATGGTGGCCAGACTATGGTGGCCAGACTATGGTGGCCAGACTATGGTGGCCAGACTGGGTGGCCAGACTGGGAGGCCAGATGGGGTGGCCAGATGGGTGGCCAGACTGGGTGGCCAGACTGCTGTGGCCAGACTGCTGTGGCCAGACTGCTGTGGCCAGACTGCTGTGGCCAGACTGCTGTGGCCAGACTGGGGTGGCCAGACTGGGGTGGCCAGACTATGGTGGCCAGACTATGGTGGCCAGACTATGGTGGCCATACTATGGTGGCCAGACTATGGTGGCCAGACTATGGTGGCCAGACTATGGTGGCCAGACTATGGTGGCCAGACTATGGTGGCCAGACTATGGTGGCCAGACTATGGTGGTCAGATGGGGTGGCCAGACTATGGTGGCCAGACTATGGTGGTCAGATGGGGTGGCCAGACTATGGTGGCCAGACTATGGTGGCCAGACTATGGTGGCCAGACTATGGTGGCCAGACTATAGTGGTCAGATGGGGTGGCCAGATGGACGTGCGGCCAACCGGCCACCGGCCACCGGCCGTGAGATGACGGCACGTCGGCGGACGAGTGACCAGATGGGACAGAGTGACCAGACAGAGTGACCAGACAGAGTGACCAGACAGAGTGTCCAGACAGAGTGACCAGACAGAGTGACCAGACAGAGTGTCCAGACAGAGTGACCAGACAGAGTGACCAGACAGAGTGACCAGACAGAGTGTCCAGACAGAGTGACCGGACAGAGTGACCAGACAGAGTGACCAGACAGAGTGACCAGACAGAGTGACCAGACAGAGTGACCAGACAGAGTGACCAGACAGAGTGACCAGAAGAGTGACCAGACAGAGTGACCAGACAGAGTGACCAGACAGAGTGACCAGACAGAGTGACCAGACAGAGTGACCAGACAGAGTGACCAGACAGAGTGACCAGACAGAGTGACCAGACAGAGTGACCAGACAGAGTGACCAGACAGAGTGACCAGACAGAGTGACCAGACAGAGTGACCAGACAGAGTGACCAGACAGAGTGACCAGACAGAGTGACCAGACAGAGTGACCAGACAGAGTGACCAGACAGAGTGACCAGACAGAGTGACCAGACAGAGTGACCAGACAGAGTGACCAGACAGAGTGACCAGACAGAGTGACCAGACAGAGTGACCAGACAGAGTGACCAGACAGAGTGACCAGACAGTGACCGGACAGGCGGGCGGTCGAGGGCGGAGACTGCGACAGAGTCCGTCCGGCCGGCCAATCTGCCCGGAAGCGACCGCTGTGAAGCCAATTTTCCCTGCAGCCGACCTGATCGGCTGCCAATTGGCTGAAGATGGAAAATCAAACGGTAGGCCGGCCGGCAGCTGGACGAACAGGGCGGCTGCGTTGCTCGACCCTAGTACTGGCAATGTAGAGCTGTCGACAAATGGGTATTCATAGAAGTACCGCAATGTACTTCTGTACGTTCTGGAAATTGCATTTGACCAGGAGCCGGAGGTCTTACGTGGCTGGAGCGAGAAATGCATCAGAACTGATGGCAGGCCAACAGGGAAGTAATCTGTGGTGATGCGGTCACTGATTAATTGGCAGGCCGTCAACACAAGATAAACCAGATTTAGGACTATGAAGAGGGGGTCAGGAAAGGCTTTCATAGCTAGCCTAGCTTATCTAGCCAAGCTCAGCTTAGCTTAGCTTTCTTGGCTTCATATATTTTATAGTTTAATGTAGTCTTTGTGAAAACATGCCTCGTCGTGCTCCATGCAAACTGTCACCTACCTTACGTTCATTGCTTTGCTACCAATAGCGTTTAGATCCCGATTTCCTTGTGGTGACTCCTACGATTGAATTACAAGCATACCAGCGAGGAAAGACGTCATTCCTGTTTTTTTTTTTAAATAAAAAATGTGCTATGTAATTTGTTTCGTCAGCCCGCATTGTGTTCTACACCGCGATCACAAGTTCTGTGATAGGTTACGGGTGCTGCGGAAGAGTAAACGCGCTGTCCAGATGATAATTGGATACATCAAACACTAGTTACACGGACCACAGAGCATCGTACAGCTTACAGCCGAATCATCTGATTGCCTCTCGCGACTTGTGTTGCTAGCTGATGAGAAGTTTCCGGAAAGGCACCGGCAGCGCTTTCAGGAGCACGTATCGCAGCTGGCGGGTGTTCTTGGCTCAGCTGATGGAACGGTCTTCGACTGTCGGCCGCGATGGATTAATCTCCGCTCGGCTATGGACCGCCGGTCGCCGGCTGGCTTGCTCCTGCCACCGCGGACACAAATGGATGGGGCGAGGATAACAGGAGCATCGAAATTCAAGCGGGCGGCTCAGCCTGACCAAGCATCCCGTCGTTCTGGGGAGATGTGGCGGATTGTGTTCAGTCTTCGTCGCCTGAAGTTAACACGTTCCCGTCGAATTATTCCGTCGTCTCTCTGATTTATAAGTCTAGAGCAAAGACAAGATAATTAGATCGGTTACAATTATGCTGACAGCTTTGCTCTCCAGTAGTTCTGTGATTTTCTATAGCTCATTCGATGGCTTCATATTGCACCTGTATATATATATATATATATATATATATATATATATATATATATATATATATATATATATATATATATATATATATATATATTGATATTGATATATGTGCACACAAATATATATGATATATATATATATATATATATATATATATATATATATATATATATATATATATATATATATATATATATATATATATATATATATATATATATATTTGTATGATATATATATGTATATATACATATATATTTGTATGCATATATATCAATATCTATATGTATGTGTATGTGTATGTGTACGTGCACGTGTACGTGTGCGTGTATATATACTCGCAGTATACTTCACTGGTGTATGCTATCCTGCCTTATACTATTGTTTTTCCTTATGTTCCAACGTTGCCGTTCATTGGCTGTTCCGTTGGTTGCGGATTAAGTATAGTTCTACTGCGGTCGCAAGTAAGCCCGCCATATCCATTTAATATATTCCTGTTGAAATGACAGGAAACTGAGTCATCAGAGCTTACGGTGTAGATATGTGACTATCATCAACGCCTGTGCGACATCCTTGTCCTGTGACAGCCTTGTCCGAACTGATCCGCCCCCGTCACACCACAGTCCCGATCTTATTTCCATTGTAATGAAGAGTTAAGTTGAGTGTCACGATGGATTGTACATTCTCGGCATGATCAAGAGTGTATCAGGAGTGCATCATCTCGACCCGCGCTCTTAGTAGACATACGGTTATGCCATAAGCGTCTACCTCGTTTCAGTGATCATTCCGAGAATGAAATAATGAAGGTGAATCGTGCTAGCACTAGTTTGAAGGGGATCTGGAAGGCAGCCTTAGTTGATACTCAGGATTCGCCTCTGCCTGTAACATCCTGTGCATCAGCCAGAGCATAACGCTTAAGCTTATACGTAAAACTTAAGCTATATGTAAAGCTTCGAGCGTTCTGAAGCTTGAGACAGCCAGGCTTCCGCAATATCTAATGACCATGCACCATGCTCTACTTGAACAGGTCCAAAGCTGGCGTTTTCCCGCCCCTACCGAAAATTCTTCACTATGTGAATCCCCTGAAAGTAAACAGTGATGTGATGGTGTGCCAGGGAGTCGCCGTATTGCCATTTTACTAACTACCAGTCCGTACTGCCTTATCCTGGAATCGCGTCTGGCAGTTATGCACTTATTTAGTAACGCAGTGTTCAATGTATGTATGTTATGTATCAATGTGGTTGGTTAGGAACTAGCATTTATGGACATAAGGGGTAAATTCCTCACTGACATCAAATTGCATATTCAGATTCCTGTTCATCAAATTGCAAGCAAATTGGCCTGGCATGCCCTCCAGAATTCGTGTCTGAAGCCGCCTCTGCTCAATGAAAACAACACCTTTAGGATACGTCATATGTCGATTTTTTTGGGGAGTCATGTGATTTCAGAACTCCATCGTAGCATGATGAGAAGCGGCGAGCAAAACACCGGTGGTGAGGTTGCTACACTACTTAATACGCCGCTACGCTACTTAATTCCGTACTTAATTGTGTACATTGCTGGCCTGAACGGTTGCTATCTGCATTCGATTATGCGTGCATCGTGGGCTCACCTGCACAGAAAAACGTATGCTCTATTGCAGGGTATATCTCAGCTGACGTTCATTTACCGTCAGCTACTTCTACCCTGAATACTTATCATTGCTAATAGTTTCAGTTTCCAATCTTGATGCATAATGCTCCGTGCCACCTTTTCTCAGTCAGTACTTTTGGAGTCAGTTGCACAATATCGGACCTGCCTGATGCTCCGAAACTATTCTCAGCCGATACAACTATGACTGATACAACACCAGCATATCTATGATCAGGACACGACATATGACCCGGCCCTGACCCTTGCCACGACATCACGCCTATGTAGCCGCTCGCCGATCTACGCCATTAACCGCGTCAACTGCCTAGGCTAACGAGCCGTCTACCGCTCTCGTTCTGGCACCCGACCAACTTTGAACAAAACCTTGCCGTACCGCCAGACTCCAATAATGAGGGAGGGGGGGGCGCTCCGACTGGACGCTGATGCGTGTGCCACCCCCGTCTCGCCGACCCCACGTCGTTAGATGTCGGACGCAGACTTATTGAGGCCTGTCGTTTTATCTATCGCCTTCGATGGCACTCATTTCGCCAACCGGCACGCGACTGCCGCCCTACGCCGAGCGGCGGCAGGGCGTCGCCGTCGTTTCGGGCCGTCTTTCTCCGCCGTCTGGTGGACGTTGTGGTGGCCGAGATGGTGGGCTGATGCCCCGGCTGGCAATGTGCCAATCTATTCTGCATATCTTGAGTGAAATAATCCAGTTATTTCGGCATAATTTGTCGCAGAGGGAGCCACAGCAACATCCTGAAATGGATGACAGTGCCGACTCATGAATAGGAAATTGTTACTGGAATATTTGAATAGATCGCGAGGATTAATGCTACCTCAGGGTGCACAAATTATAAATCTATCGTCATAGCAGGAGTTGACGATGCTGTTGCAGCCGATGGTTCGTCTGCGAGTCGTATCCTCCGCGCCTGTGCATCTCCGCTCGCGACCACTATCGAGATGTTTATCAGTCGTACCGACAAGCACCACTTCCGGTAGACATAGTTCAGGGCATTGGCTTTGGAGCGGTTGCCAGTGCCACAAAGCCACCGGTTACAACTTTACCGTCGGCTGTCACCCGGCCATAGCATTGGATTGAATTGGATTGTGGCTGTACGACGCACTCAGCAGCTGAGGTCATATGGCGTCGCCTGCCTCTCACCCTGGCAGGAAAGGCGGACGAGGGGAATTGAACCCCGTACCTCTGGCTTGACAGACGCTCAGCTTAACCACCGAGATACTGACGCCCCACTCGGCCATAGCAGTAACGCCCGACGCCATGCTCCAATTGGTCCTGTTATTCAGTATTCGGTGGTGCTTCAGACGAGACAAGTTTGAAACACACTTTACCTTTTTGAAGCAAGCCAAGGGGTTAGCTTTGGTTAGGTTAGTTTTGGCTAGGTTTTTATTTTATGAAAACGAATTTTCAACACTTCTATTCTGGAAACATTTGCATGATTTGCCACCTTAAAAAAGGTTCGGCTAGGTTTCGTTAGATGAAGCTAATTTATGTTACTCTGTTGAGAAATGTTGAGAAAAACGATATGTACGTTCTTCCAATTCTTAATTTTTCTTATATAGGTGGTTAGGCTAGACTAGGTATGTTGTCACCTTTTTAAACACATTATGTTTGTGCTATTTTACCAAACTCAAAGGCATTTTTCGGCGTTATTTTGTCTCCCAACGAGAAGTATGAATTTACAGAGGAAATAAGTGGTCGCATCATGTTAACCACGTTCATAGACATTGCTTGTTATTTGGGCTTTAGGGCGCCTCGACCAGAATTGATAATTCGCAGCATAGACATTACACTGGAAAACTAAATTCGAAGGCTTCACAGATTACACTAAAGCACAAATTTACCGTAGTCTCCTCCAGGGTAGTAATGGATGTGCGCTTCTATGAATGGATGTTTTGTGCATCAGCCTCTAGTCGACATCGTCGTATTTGCTGTAGTTGAATGCCAACTCCCGAAGTCTTTTTGCCGACCCCAAGATGATTATCGATTCATGTTACGCCCCGGTTTTATTGTTAGTTTTACACTGTTGAGAGGTAGCACACGGCTTCGTTTCAAAGGTCATGATTATTCTGAGTCAACTGCGATGGAAGAGAGTTGATGATGACTTTATTCATTCCAGATTTTCCGAATGGTTAGCGCCGGTTAGGCATCGGTGGCTGAACGTCACTTTAATTCTGGACGGAGATTAGACAACTGTAACGTATACATAATGCATTACAAATGGAAGCTCACTTTATCATAGCTTGACTGATCGTTTAGACTTTATCGCACGTCAGCAGGAGGGAGAGTTGGACGGGGAGGGGAGGAGAGAAGAATAGTGAAGATGAGATGGGAGGAGTGGAGAGGAGAGGAATGGAGAGGAGAGGAGAGAATAGGCAAGGGGAGGTCATCTCGGGCACGCAATTAATCCCGTTCTCTCTCTCCCCCAGTTCAAAATTCACTCCTCTTGATTCTTTTCTCTTTCCCTGCTCTCTCGATTTAAATTTGTTTAATGAGTGATACTCTTGATTGATTTCGTGACTGGATTACCACTTTGAGCAGGTGACAGACATAGGTCACTGAAGTGTCATCATATATAACGTGCTGGATTTCATGTCGTGGCTTAATGCGTTTTTATTCGGGGCCTTTGTACGTTGACCGCATTTCGGCTTTTAGGTTCAATATTTCTTCAGGCATTTGATTCATTCTGCGTATTTGACGAGGATGCTTTCTAGCTGGAGATACGTTATTAGACTTTCGTATTTTGTTGATAAATCTACAGCACGATGCAGCACGATGTTTCGACGTCTAAACTGGGGTTTGTTCTCATCTAATATTTAGTACCTTGTCGTACCTTGCAAGCTTTTTAGTTGTTCAATAAAATGCTGAACCACCAGAATGGCAGATGTCACTGTCGATCGTGTACTCGTTTCGAAGCCACTAAAGCTTTTGAAGGATAACGTCGTGAAGCTTTGTAAAATATTCCAAATGGTACATGGTATGATAGTCGGGTATAACTTCTATTAGATTGGACTACCCCCGGGGAAAATACATACTCTGGGTGAAGCAATTTGCTGGCTATAGAATAGCGCTGATGAGGGCAGTTCAGTTTGAAGTTGTCCTGGTTAAAGTATAGCTCAGTTATTTTGCGTTTTCGCCGTCAGTGTCTATCCACCAGGCAGTGTCCCGGTCATGCGTGTCCGACTCCAACAGTGTCGGCTCCTGAGGCTGAGGTAGGTGTCGAGTCACCAGGCAGTGTCCCGGTCAGGCGTGTCCGACTCCAACAGTGTCGGCTCCTGAGGCTGGGGTAGGTGTCGAGCCACCAGGCAGTGTCCCGGTCAGCCGTGCCCGACTCCAACGGTGTCGGCTCCTCAGGCTGGGGTAGGTGTCGAGTCACCAGGCAGTGTCCCGGTCAGCCGTGCCCGACTCCAACGGTGTCGGCTCCTCAGGCTGGGGTAGGTGTCGAGTCACCAGGCAGTGTCCCGGTCAGCCGTGCCCAACCTCGGGTCAGCTCCCATCGCTTCAGACCGTCAACAGCCCGCCCGTTCGCCGCTCTCCGTCCGACGACACTGCGCCGGAACTCGTCGCCACCGATAGGAAGACGTCGACAATAGACGCTCTCGCGCGGAAACGACGCCCTGGCGTGGCGGCGGGTAGCGGAGCGGACATGCCCGCGGCATGACTGACTGGTGACTGACTGGTGGCTGACTGGTGGCTGACTGGTGGCTGACTGGTGACTGACTGGTGGCTGACTGGTGGCTGACTGGTGGCTGACTGGTGGCTGACTGGTGGCTGACTGGTGGCTGACTGGCGGCTGACTGGTGACTGACTGGTGGCTGACTGGTGGCTGACTGGTGGCTGACTGGTGGCTGACTGGCGGCTGACTGGTAGCTGACTGGTGACTGACTGGTGACTGACTGGTGGCTGACTGGTGGCTGACTGGTGGCTGACTGGTGGCTGACTGGTGGCTGATCGGTGACGATCTGGACTGGACTGGACTAGACTAGACTAGACTAGACTAGACTAGACTAGACTAGACTAAACTAAACTAGACTAGACTAGACTAGACTAGACTAGACTAGACTAGACTAGACTAGACTAGACTGGAGACTGGACACTGGACACTGGAGACTGGAGACTGGAGACTGGAGACTGGAGACTGGACGGCTGAGCTCCCGATCCCGGTATGTTGCAGCCACTTGCTGGACTGTGCAGACGACTTTGGTTTGCGCACGACTTTGGTGCTGGCTTCACCCGCCGACGAGGCGAGTCTCACCCTGGCAATCGCGCTGACCGAAGAACGCGCCGCTTTGGGCAGCACGACCGGGCTCGTCCGCGGCTCGTGCGAACGAGCGTCTCGGCGAGCTCGTTAGTTGGCCGTCGCTGGGGCAGCAACGATTGATGATGGTCGCCACCGATGGCGCCGACGAACTGCGATGCCGACGGCCGCTTCCGGCTCCGCTACCCGACCTGTCTCGGGACTGTCTCGGGACTGTCTCGGGACTGTCTCGGGACTGTCTCGGGACTGTCTCGGGACTGTCTCGGGACTGTCTCGGGACTGTCTCGGGACTGTCTCGGGACTGTCTCGGGACTGTCTCGGGACTATCTCGGGACCGTCTCGGGACCGTCTCGGGACTGTCTCGGGACTGTCTCGGGACTGTCTCGGGACTGTCTCGGGACTGTCTCGGGACTGTCTCGGGACTGTCTCGGGACTGTCTCGGGACTGTCTCTGGACTGTCTCGGGATTGTCTCGGGATTGTCTTCGGGATTGTCTTCGGGATTGTCTCGGGTCGCTCTCGACTGTCGAGACTCTCTCGACTGCCAGGAATGTCTGGAATATCCGGACTGTGGGATGGTATGAGGTGGGGTGATTGGTTGGCGCTATTGTGATTAATTAGGCTGGAATGGCACCATTGTGAGACATGTTACATTTCGACCTGTAGGGAAATAGGTGGATGAGGTTTAAGCGTTGAGCTCGTTTTAGAAACATTCGCAATAGCCCCCGACAACACTTTTATCGCACACATCGCACACATCGACATTAATGTGCACTAAGATCAGTTGCAGTGCCAAACATACATCCAGAGTATTTACAAAGAGCGAAAAGGTCGTCTGAGGTCAAGTTCGATAAGTGAGCTCGAGAGGCACTGGAACTGAATGACCTACGCAAAATCGTCGGCCGCGCTGTCCATCACCCTACCACATCGAACATCGAGCGCTTATGGCAGTGAGATTAAGTGTCAATAATTCGAGATATGGGCGATGAACCAGCTGACATTTTGCTTCTCACCAAGTCACAGCTCAGTGATCTGATATTACGTTTTCTTTTTCGTACCATAAATTCGGCAGATACCTCCCATGGTCTACAGCAATCATCCGCGTCTGCAAATGGCTCGGTTTTCCGTGATCGGGAATATCTCTTTGGTGGGTGGGTGTGATTGAAGAAAGCCCTGTATAGACGAGTCTCGTAACTAGAGGTGGCACAGGTGTAGACCGGGTAGACAGCCCGGCCAAGACCGCGGGCTTCTTGACCGGTATTTGAGTTATATGCCGAGCTTTCCATCGGCCCTTTGTTAGCTCATAGCAAAATATCACAGCGGAAGAAAAATGTGAAGGCAAATGTAAAAACGTGATGATGCAAATGTAAACTATGCAAATTGTAACTGGGATTCACAATTGAACGAATCCAGGACAAATCACCATGACATGTTTAGCCGCCCCGATAGAGGTTGGGTTGATTGGTTGGAGCGCTGGCCTGCGCTGGCCTCCCCTGTCCTGGCAAGGCGGGGTTCGAGTCGTTCCACGCGCTCGCATTTCAACTAGGAGGGTCAGCTGGCAACTGGCCCGGTAAGGCCGGGGGATAGCCACCGGGACGGCCGTGTCGGTGCGTTGGCGGCACGTTAATCTCTCGGTACAAATTCTGCCGTTGAACTGAAATTCATGAATTGGGTGGTTGAACCGGGGCTCACGCAAGAAACTCTGCTTAGCAATATAATCCTGGTCCATAAAGCCACCCAGCAAGGATTCGGACGAAATTTCGTTTGAAAAATGAACCCGTCTCAGACTTTGACTAAAGTTGGCTCGTGTTGTTATCGATGGCCCAGATTACGATTATGAATTTTTTTCTTCTCAGTTTTCTAGGTCTCTAGAGTCACGAGTTACAGGTCAGCGAAATGTTCAGACCACAGAGAAAATGCATGTAGAAAATTGTTTTATCTCTTCAATGACAGTATTCAGCGCACCAAGGTTAAGCGTTAGTGGGTTCGTGAGCCGACTTCAAAGTGAAGGTTACATGTGCACGATATAAGGTATTTGGCATGTGTATCACTTAATACAGTTTGTTCAGAGAGCACGACAGTGTCCAGACTCGCTATGTGAAGTCGCAGAGGTCGCAGAGGTCGCAGAGGTATGCACGCTGACAAAATGAAATTCTTCCATTTCTCAGGCACTTACTTGATATCACACAACGCATTTCAGTTAAAAGCACATTTAGCCAATCATGCACACAGCAGATGCACATGTGCATGATCCTCCAAAGGTCAACATATCGCCATCCGAAGCGAGGGCATTCACATCAGTTACGGACGCTAAGTGCGCAGGGGTCGACATCTGCAAATACGCCTACAGAATTATCTCTACTACTGTGCTTTCTTTCCATATGACGACACAAAGCGTTGTAGTCTCTTTACGCTTTTCAGGAGAAGCGATTCACGTAACCGAGCTACAATTTTATCGACTACATTTCGGAGACTGAGACAAGGACAACTTAATCTTAGTGCTAAGGTACAACTCACAGCTTTGAAGGAATGCTAAAAGGCTACGATGTGCCCATCGAGTGGCCGTTGGAGGCTGATCCGAAATACCGCACGATTAGTCGGCCCACCAATGCCATCACATGCTGTTTTCCGTGCGTGGTTGCCAAAACAAGATCCACTCACATCTGATACTAAAATATTTGTGATGGCTGCGGATATTTGCAAAGTTATGGTTGTTTTTATAGTTCCCAGCGCAACGATCGGAGAAGACGTGGGTTCTCCGGTTCTGAAGGCATCTGCCGTCGGTGAGGAATCGACACGGACTGGAGCGCCGCCACTGCAGCCGTGTTTTGTGTCTGGGGAGTTAGACCACGCAAAAACGTTTGTATCAATCGCTGGTGCATAGCGCCAACAGATAAATAGTGCATTGGGAGTTATCCCAACGAAAACTGTGAGTCGGATGCTGGGCGACGAATGACGGATTTCGATTAAGAAAACACCGCCCACGACTCCCACACTGTTAGAGCTGGGAGCTCCCACGCAGCTGGCTGATTAGTTTTCCGGTTGCACATTGGCGACAGTGGTGGCGCGGCAACTTCGATGCTGCATCACTAGGCGTAGAAGCATGCTTGCCAGCCGAAACGTATCGATCGACGTGCAACGATCGACAGATATCGCACACACAGATACGACATGAATGTCCCGCTGACGGCCGGCACGCAATGGCGAGGCCTCAAGCTCGCTAAGGTTGAAAACCCAATTGCAGGACAATCATTTCCGTCCTAAAAGAGTAATGCACAGTTCGGAAAGAGTGCCCCAAAGCGGCCTCTTTGATACTGCGCATTTTGTGCCATCTGCATCTCGAACGGTTTGAGCATTCCCTAGCCAGGGCACAACCCACTAATGCTGTCGGACTCGCAAAATTGAGCTATGTTCTGTTAGTTATTAGGGCTTTAGGGCGCATCGACTACATTGGAGCTATGTTCTGTTAAATTTCTGTTCTAGGACATGGCTGGCCATGGCTGCTTCCACCAGCACCCAAAATAAATGTCGCCAAATGGTGACGACAAAGGAACTGCAACTCGTGACCCAAGCGTCAACGTGCCACGGCGAGAGGAGAAGATAGGACTGTGACGAAATTCTACGAGGCATATCGAATACCTTCCATAATTCACACACATACATAGTTCTGACAGGCCCGCATTTCCTGGTGGTAGATCATTGTAGAGATATTTAAAGTTAAATTGGTCTCCACGATCTGTTCGTGGATCACTCCTGGTTCGTGAAGATATATTTAACTTTTAATATCTCTTCCATAATATACACCGCAATCTTCAGTTTGGGGAGGGGTCGCTGACTCCTACGCAATTCAGCCTCTCGTGACCTCTCATGACTCCTTCGTGACCTCCCATGCAATTCAGCCTTATGCACTCGTAGTCTATCACCAAATTACCTTTAAATTAGACCCATTTCGACCACTTCTACAACACGGAGAAATCCGCTATATTGAGGTCAGGTCACTACACCACGTGGCATTTTTCACCTTTGGCGTACTTAATAAGATCGCCATTCTGATCTACGAGTAAGTGGATTTTGAATGATATCTAATCGGCTATGCTTCTAGTCACTTTAAATACCATTATCTGAAGCTCATGTCAGGCCCTGATATTTTACCTCCGTTACACATTATCGATTTGGCTTTGCAAGAAAAAACGAGCCGTCATCAGATGGACAATTGATTGGGCACCCATCAGCTATAAACGAAAATATAAATATAGAACTTTTCTAAAAGGTTACGAAGTCGATAAAACATAGCAAGGTCACGTGGTTAAATAATGACTTTACACGACCACATTTATGTATATTGCACTGGGCAGATGTTCCGCTTTCGAAATATTTATAGATTTGGTAAGCTCGTTCCTATCACACAAAAAAAAACATTTCTCTGAAAGAAGTTTCTCCGTGACCTCAGAATGTTCCTGACCTGTGTCTGGTGACCTGTGTAACAGCCACATTGTCCGAAATTAGTTCACTCGCAAACATAATTTGAAAATATACCTGCCGATATTATGCCGTGTTTCGCTTTAGTAGGTATAGAGAATAACGCAACAAGGCTAACTGGCGCTGCTAGCTAATAGCCATGTACACATCCATAGCTGATGATACACCTGATTGTGAAAAAGAGCATCTTTTAAAAGGGGTGAGGTAAATGGCTGCCTTCCCAACATAAGGCAAATGGTATAATTGTAACTGGAATTAATACAATTGTAATCAATTGATGTGTCTGTCACCTTGATGGATAACAATTTGCATAATCTGTAACACGTCGCATTACAGATATAAACATTGCATCATAACACCATCAGATTGATAATTTAAACAGCAACACACATTTTTAGTCCTCAATCTTCATATTATCTTCCTTACAATCCATATTTAATGCTAATATGGTCTGCCCTACAATGGTTTGTCCGCCGCCACAGTCATCAGACTACATCTCTTGATTTTAAGAATATTTAGTGTTGGTTGTAAGCTACTGAGCACGGATAAAAATTATGCCACATTCATGGAATAATTTTTCATGAGTGCCTTATTCATGGCAAATAAGGACCGGCAAGATGTTTCCGCAATGTTGAATGTTAAGCACTAGAGTACATGACCTGATGTACATAGGATCCGATGCCCATCTATAACTCTACGCACACTGTACATGTCTGGACGCACGGCCTGTGATCCGATGCACAGTTCACAACTCGACGCAGAGTCCTCAGTCCGATAAGGAGCGCACAGCACGACGCGAAATGTACGCACCACTATTGGTCCGACCTCGCCCCGGCTCCAGGAGGACGGCCGAGCCTTGCGTTACTCAGCACAAGGCCTGTGTGCGGCTAAGTGGTGCAATTTGTCGTGATTGGGGTCACCTGTCCGTGCAGCCAACATGCTTCAGGGTGAGGAGGGGGTGGGGGCGGGGGTGGGGATGAACAGTAGTCCAGGTGGACATACTGAATAAGCTACAGGCTCGCCCGCCTGCGCTGTGTTGTACCGACAACTGGACACGCTGTGTTGTACCGACAACCGGACACGCTGGCGCTGTGTTGTACCGACAACTGGACACGCTGTGTTGTACCGACAACTGGACACGGTGACGCTATGTTGTACCGATAACTGGACACGGTGTGTTGTACCAACAACTGGACACGCTAGCGCTGTGGTGTACCGACAACTGGACACGCTGGCGCCGTGTTGTACCGACAACTGGACACGCTGTGTTGCACCGACAACTGGACACGCTGTGTTGTACCAACAACTGGACACGCTGTGGTATACCGACAACTGGACACGCTGTGTTGTACCGACAACTGGACACGCTGTGGTATACCGACAACTGGACACGCTGTGTTGTACCGACAACTGGACACGCTGTGTTGTACCGACAACTGGAAACGCTGTGTTGTACCGACAACTGGACACGCTGTGTTGTACCGACAACTGGACACGCTGTGGTATACCGACAACTGGACACGCTGTGTTGTACCGACAACTGGACACGCTGTGGTATACGGACAACTGGACACGCTGTGTTGTACCAACAACTGGACACGCTGTGGTATACCGACAACTGGACACGCTGTGTTGTACCGACAACTGGACACGCTGTGTTGTACCAACAACTGGACACGCTAGCGCTGTGGTGTACCGACAACTGGACACGCTGGCGCCGTGTTGTACCGACAACTGGACACGCTGGCGCTGTGGTGTACCGACAACCAAACGCCTGACCGGAGAGCCCCCCGCTGGTCGGGCGGCGCGCCCGTCATTGTTCGGGCCGCACCAGACAATTACAGTAATCCTGGTCGGCTGGTGCGGGATCTGGGAGCAATTGCGCTGCTGGCGAAGAGGCCCGCATGCTCGGAACTGCTTCCTTTTGTTCGACTCGCAGCCGACAGCGCTGCACTGGACCGACATTGTCCCACACGCGCTCCATGCCATGCGAGCTGGAGTAGGTGACTTGAAATGGTGCTGTGGCTGAGTTGGAGTTGCCTCTCCGGTACCTAAATAGTGTTTGGCATGTTTCGCACCATTCCCGCGCTGGCATGTCGACATGGCGTGTCTACATGGCATGTCATGTCGGAGCGGTGCTAGCGCGCTGCGCCACCGCCATTTCCAGCAATTCGCGATGCTCGGTATCTGAACGTTTTCTCCATAATTCAGCGACACCCCCACGACAGTGGTACCTACCCCAGCGGCAGCAAGCGCAGAGCCTATCGGAAAAATACCAGACACACTGAAGGCCAATCTTCATGCATGCCAGTTGTCAGCAGCCTTTGAGCTTGAGCTTTTGAAAGTGACTGCTCTCTCGGCTGGCTCCACCAGAGGAATTTGAATTCGCTGTCGTTGTGCATCGGTGGACTGGGCCATGTTTCTACGATGACCGGGTGTAAATGTGAACCTAAATACTCCCTCCGCTTAACGTCGGCGGGTGATGCTCTTCGGTGTGTCCTTCCCCCATACCTGACCCCTGGTACACGAGTGGTCTCGTGACCTCTGTATTTTATAAGGATAACATCAAACTTCTGTCGCGCCTGAGCAGCCACGTATGCGGGCCACCAAACCACACTGGAGCCGTGCCAGCGAGAGGTCGTATTCCGCGAGCTATCCCAACTGTCCAGGCCTTCAGTCATATTGTTCGCAGTGGATCTGGAGAAGTTTCTGACAACTTCGGAGTTAATCGTGTGATAGCTGTTCTTGCTGATAGCTGTCAATGCAACATTTTAATTAGTTTCAAGTAACAGGGCCTTCTCTAGCATGCCAGCTTGGGGGAAGTGTGTGGGGGGGGGGAGGAGGGAGCATGTGCGTAGACTCCGTTCTTGAGCGTATCCCATAGGGATTTACCATTTCCCACATAGACACCACTACTAGGTGGAGGAGCAGAGTCCAGTTATCTCGGACGGTGGCCCCACAGTCGGTGACCCCACAGTCCAGTTATCTCGGACAGTGGCCCCACGGCCGCGAGTGAATGGACCCCCGTTTCTTAGACGATGCCTTATCATGGAAAGGTCATGAGGTCTGTCATGAGGTCTGCAACACAACTTAAGTTATGCGTCATTCCGATTGATGGTTGGGGAGGGGGCTAGAAGCACAGGGTTGACACTCATTTTGGACAGGAAGGAGGTTGATCATTTAGGTTGGTGACCACTATGCAACATCATGCGCTTGATGTTAAATTTCGCAAATGTTGGAGAACGACCCCCTGTTTCGTGCCACCCATGACTGGAAACCACAAAATAACCCAGTGTCCGGGCCTCAGTTTCTACACCGACAACCGATTGCGACGCGGCACCTTCGGACGCCGCCCCAGTGACGTCACAGTGACGCGTTCGCCTGTCCTGCAGCTATATCGAAGAGCACCGACGCCGTGGACGAGGGAGTCCGTGACGTCACCGATGACGTGGCGAGGGGCGCGCGGCTGCGCGCGGGCGGCTTCTCGGAGGAGTTTCTCGACCGCCTGGAGCCGAACGGCAACATACCGAAGCACGGCTCCCTGTACAGAGGTGAGCGACGCGGCCGAGCACGCGAGGAACGAGCGGCAACAGACACGGAAGACTAGCGTCACTGGAGTTGGCTACATGACAATGTTCGACAGGTTGCCCTGCAGAGTGCCATGTTAAGGTCTGGAATTATGGATTCGGTGCAGGTGGACGGGCATAATTGCATTTACGTGTCGACAAGACGTAGGGCAACATGGGACAAGGAGCGCTACACCTGGCTTGGCTTGTCCTAGGGACAAAGTGTCTGGCTTCGATTAATCTGATGCTGAAGCAAATGCTAACAATCTTACCACGCCTGTCCGTTGTCAAAATTGCTTGCTGGTTGTGTGATGGATATGAAATGGCACAAATGAGAGTATACTCAAAACAGTACCTTTTACTCAACCACAGGACAAAGCGACATGACTCACGGGAAACATGCCTGCCTGGGGGCGAAGGGTGTCAGTTAAAACTTATAACATACATCATGCAAGGACAATGAATTTAAAGACGTCAAAACCAAGTTATTCACAATAGTAAGAGCGCATCATATAAGCCCCTTATATGTATGTATAAAAAAACCGATAATGATAATACGGAAGAATTCATGACTTGATAAAAATTGGCATGCATGGACTCCTCTGCAGAATCATTTCTACGAACACATGTTGGTCGCATGCAAAGTTGAACACAGAATAGGGGAGCCTACTCTTGCCCTTGACCAATTTAATCAGGAACAAAAGTTGTAGGCGTGCCACTTCTTGTTAGCGCCGCGTCGGGGCATGTCTCGCATACTCAGGCTGGGCAACGAGTGCACTGCACCCACGGTGGACGCGATACACGCAAGGACAAAGCATTTCGTTGGTTCAGCCGCGGTCACTGGCACACTGCTCACAGGGTCACGATCCGGTCACGGGACCAGCCGCGTAACACTGACACACTGTTCACAGGGTCACAACTAGCTGGTCAATCACAGCCTTCAATCGAGACACAAGACCGTCCGTGCTGTCAGGACATCTGCTGAACAGGAGACTAACATTGCTACCGGCTGGCGTTGATGGAGGGAACGTTTTTTTTCTGAGACCATCTCTGTAGCCATTTGTCGTGAAAAATAAGTTGTCTCAAGTTTTCGTGAATATGGTGATGCAATTGTATTCTTAACGGATGGTTTCCGTTTTGATGCTGTGATGTTTTGGTGTTGTGATGTCTTGGTGCTACGGTGTTGTCTTGGGGCCGTTGTGATGTTTTGGTGCCACTGTGGTGTCTTGGTGCCACCGTGACATCTTGGTGCCAATGTGTTGTATTGGTGCTAATATGCTGCCTTGGTGCCACTGTGATGTATTGGTGCCACTGTAATGTCTTGGTATCACAGTGCTGTCTTGGTGCCATTTTGACGCCTTGGTGTCACTGTGATGTCTTGGTGCCATTGTGGTGTCTTGGTGCCATTGTGGTGTTTTGGTGCCATTTTGACGTCTTGGTGCCACTGTGATGTTTTTGTGTCACTGATGTTTGGTGCCTCTGTGATGCCTTGGTGTCACTCGGTAGGCCATTACTGGAATTACAAACCTAGATGCTGCTGTTCTGAGTGGCGGCAATTGTTCAAAATCGGCCGCGGGAGGACAGTGGCCAAGCCAGGATCCCGTCTAGGAGGGGAATGCTCTCAACTAAAGAGGGCATATCTATGTATCTGTCTATCTATCTATCTCTATCTCTATATCTATATATATATATACATACATATATACATAATGTATTCATTTATGTATTTATTCATTTCAGCTCTTAGGGCGCTGTTTATCGCTCATTTATCCTTTCAAACACCAGAAGGATCCCAGCCCGCAGGATCCCACAGGGCTCTTTTTATGCCTCAGCGGTTCGAGGGTTATTTCCAGCTGCGATGGCTTTTTTACAGAGGAGGCTGTGGGAAGTGATCGATGAAGTGTCACTGGGGCATCCCACGACAGTCCCGTCCCCTGACATGGCAACTCTGTCGCAGGGGCGTTCCAGCACTCCAGCCCCTCTCGTCTTAACGCTCGCGTCAGCCCTCAGAGCGGACGTCTTCAGGTCACATGAGTCGAACAGCCCCCATTTCCAAAGTTGATGGCAAGGCCATATACCACTTTTATGGCCTATAGCAGTGTGATAGTCTCTGTCGGGTTTACAGCTCTGCAATTTGCTCCAAGTCTTGTGGTCGTGTGTCGCATTTGGGCCCTGCCAAGTTGGACCAGGCAGATACGAATCTAGGATTTCACCCGGGAGAGGGAGAGGGGCGTAATGGTGGGAGACGCCTGGCTGGACTCTGGTGAGTCTGGAGGGGCACCATCTCTCAAGTTGGACACCACTGGACGAGACAATTTTAAGAAGTGAGTGTTCTCCAGTGTCCGTCGAGAGGTTCCTTTTCCACTCATAGGGCGCCTTCGGCTGAAAATTGAATGATGTATTGTGCACTCGAGCATCTTGAGAGGGCGCCTGTTCCATAGTCAGAGGCTTCTCGCATCTCAATGAGGGCGTCTTTCGGAACTAGGGGGGTCATTCCTTTTAACCTTTATTGTGTCCGTTCCTCCAAGCAGATATAGAATAGCAGTAAGCAAAATGTAGCGGCAATCGCAATTGTAATACTAGCTTACATAGCGAAACATTTGTCCTGTAATTCTCTCTCACATTTATCTCAGCCCTTGTGTTAGCCTGTGCTGGGTCAATTTTGATACAGCGCTCAAATCGTGTTGTCCACGGGCCATGATACAAGTAATACTCTGCTACCATACAGTTGATTACAACGGGCTGTACAATTTCCAGCTCAATTAATAATGAATAAATCCCTAAAAATTGTCCGCGGGAGGCCAGTGGCCAAGCCAGGATCCCGTCCAGGATGGGAATGCTCTCAACTAAAGAGGGCATATGTATCTATCTATCTGTCTATATATTTATATATCTCTATCTCTATTTATATATATATATATATATATATATATATATATATATATATATTCATTATAAATGAATATAAAAAACAAACACAATGCAAACTATCCAGCCTTTCGGAGCACCAGCACAATCAACCAAGGCCCACGGGCGCAGTCAACCAATGCCCACGGGCGCAGTCAACCAAGGCCCACGGGCGCAGTCAACCAAGGTTCACGGGCGCAGTCAACCAATGCCCACGGGCGCAGTCAACCAAGGTTCACGGGCGCAGTCAACCAAGGCCCACGGGCGCAGTCAACCAAGGTTCACTGGCATAATTAACGGGCTCATCGACTTCATTGCGGCTACGCAAACGCAGATTAAAGAATTGTGCCAGTGGCAATTAGTTATGTCAGAGCGGAGAAATGTGTACCAGAATCTTGGTCTTTTTTGAACGAGTTGCATTATAGCATTTGATGCTCATACTCATCTGCCATAATTTACAAGTTGTTCATTAGTTGCTAAAAAATAATATAGCACGACTTATTGTCCATTAAAATCCAAGGACGAAGGAAGCGATAATATTTTTTTACAACTTTGCTTCCCAATATTGTTTGCCACATTGCTTGCTGGCATCATTCACTCCGTTACAAGGCTATGATATACATGACATAAAGCTTTCGAGAACAGTGTCGCCTTTTCAATTTCTCAACAACTTAGTCGTGTCGTTAGGCGTTAGACGCAATGTTAATGCGGACATCAGGGTATCTCCAGTAAAGAAAGAAAACAGGCAGGCTCCTGATGTCATTTAAGACCTCTGGAACATGCGTCCGCGACAAACGCGTCCGGATGCTCACTAGTGTGTACGCGAAGAATATGGTTCAACTTATAAAGCTTTGTTTCAATACCATATGATGCAGGGCGTATTTATGAAAGTTAGCTTGCCTTCAGACGTCAATTTCAGCGCCACTTACAGTGATCTATTACGCATGTTGTTGCTTTACATATGTCTTCTGGAACTATTTTCCACCATAGACGGCGGACCACCGGAAGCGACGCCCGCGGCCCGCGGTCCGTCTCCGATCGCCCGCCATCCCTAATATGGCGGGGCGCGGAAACATTCTCTGAATGTTAATAGGCCCGAACGCCAAAGTTACAGGCAGATTTTCATATCTGAAACGATGGGCGATGTGCCTAGCATGAGTTCCGCCACCATACTCGGTAAAGCCTGAAACATTCATGTCATAAGGTAAAAATTGACAGCGTTGGATGTGTATAAAGTACTCAAGCATAGCATCAGAAGGCAGCTGTTTTATGCCGGTATATTTGATGCCATTGGAAATTAATTCGGTAATGTAGAACATTTGATATACAATGTAAAGAAATACAATGTGATGCTTGGAGACACAAATTCTACAATTGAGTGCAAAAGTGGCAGGGTTAAACCTTTACGGAAGTTATTCAAGATCGTATCAAATGGAAAACGTTCGATTTTCGTTTAGTTAAGGTCATTGGAAATTGTCACATCACACCGAAGATGTATGACGCGTTTTATTATCAGGTGTTGAGTGGGAAATTGCTCCAATCTCACTTTCAGAGCAATGTAGTTTATAGCGAACTACACATTCCAAGAGAGCTTGTTGTTTCAATGCTGCTCAAAATTCACTATTTGAAATTACTTGCACCTCCTCTAGAAACTAGAATATAGCAATAATCATAGCAAGCACAGTCTGGTGGTGTTCCTTCATAAACCCACCATCAGATCGGCGCCACAGGTATTATATCCACTCATGATGCCCATCGTGTTAGCATTTCAATCGCATTGTTCATCAAAATGAATAGGAATACACCCCTAGTTCAGTTTTATCGAGGTCGCACCACGAAACCGCCTAATTGATAGCCTAACCCGCCCACATCGGAGTGTTGCGGCACAGTTTTTCTTCTGTTCGATGTTTCGGATATGAAATTGGCTTGCAATAGTCTCGTCAGCACCAGAGGCTGGGGCCTGACTGCTCCTAATAGACGCTGCAGTTGGTCGGGGAGGGGCGGTCATCACAGTCATGGCACCCTTCGCGCTGCCAGGTGGTACCCGCCGTCGATTGCACGGACAGCCTGTGCGTCCGCTTATCGCTTTTCAGCTCTAGCCGGAGCGACCGCTGTCCCTTGTGTTATTGTTTCCCTTGTCGTGTTGCACAATAGTATACCGTAGGTGTAAACAATGGTGTTTTATGAAACATTGTTGCAATTTTATGAAATTGTTTTATGAAACATTGTAATGCAATCCAGGTGCGGATGGAGCTTTGGTGAAAATACTGGAGAGGGACATGGAAGCCAACAATGTTGGAACTTGTGACCACGAGGTACTCAAGGATGTTAAAATACGAAATGACTTGAGAAGCCCAGACGAAAGTTGGAAGAGCTCACGACCCTTGAATGGGATCGAAAACCATAAGTGGAGTTTCCTATCGGTGGCGGTTCGAGCCCCTGTAGTGCTGGCCTGAGCCCCAATAGTTTGCATTTTTACTTGGTACACCAGCACTCCAATACATTTTCAGTTACAAACTTTGTCCGAGATCTCAACATTGCCTCACCACTCCTGTGGCTTTGATTGATCCAAAATATTGCGCTGGAAACACTCTGGAGACCACGAAACCAAATAACACTGATATTGACATTTGTAATAATTCCTATAGCTAGCAAAGCTAGGATGTTTTCGGAGCTCCTTCCCAGCCAACCCCCCCCCCTCCCCCCCGCTATCTTAGATTACCGTCGTAGAACTTAGATTACCTTCGTCAATGCTGTTATTGATGTGCCTATCCTACATGTTGCCTTAGCCATGATGCCATTAGTATAACATTAGTTTCCCAGGCTGGATCGGCTTAGCGCAACTGTTCCAATGTTGAAGTCTATTATTTTCTAATTGGAAAACATTCCGAAATGGAGCTGAATGACAACCAAATGAGAGCTACATCTGTTAAGCCCAATACACCAATCGTCAATACAAGAAGGGAAGGGACGGGGAATGTAAGCGCTCATCAGAACTCCGTTGTGACAAATGCTCAGTTGTCTCACCTGAAGCCGAAGCAAGCGCAGCGAGCTGCAGACCAGGCAGAACCTGCTACAGCTGAAGCTGACGCAGCAGCGCAGTGAGCTGCAGCAGCCGAGGCAGAACCTGCTGCAGCTGAAGCTGACACAGCAGCGCAGTGAGCTACGGCAGCCGAGCCAGAGCCAGCTGCAGCTGAAGCTGACGCAGCAGCGTAGTGAGCTGCATACCAGGCGGAGCCAGGCGCACTGGAGCTGCGAGTTCTCGATGGGCGGATATTGGTCTGCAGCGCCTGATCGTCTGATGGTGCAGATTCACCGCCGCGCAGTCAGCTGTCTGTTTCAGTTGAGTGGTGCGACTCGGCGTCACTATGACCGTTCGTGGAGCACAATCGTGTTCAGGGGCGTCGCCACCACTGGGGTCATTGAGGTTCGGACCCCACCAGGTGTTGCTTTCGTATAGTCCGATCCCACCTGGTAAACTGGTAAACTTGACGAAAATATTAAATCTTCCCGAAATTTTAAATCTTAAGCCAGTAAATCAATAAATCAATAAATCAATAATCTTAAATCAATAAATATTAAATCTTCCTGAAATTTCCCGGTTTGTGTCACGCTGCATTATAATCGAGTGTATGGAGTCTCCCGACGGCGCTGCCATGGGTCCGCCTGGCCGGTGTCCGCCGCCGGCAGTGACACCATGACCAGCGGACCATGTCACAGCGCCCGACCATGTCACGGTACCCGACCATGTCACGGTACCCGACGATGTCACGGTACCCGACCATGTCACGGTACCCGACCATGTCACAGTGCCCGACCATGTCACGGTACCCGACCATGTCACAGTGCCCGACCATGTCACGGTACCCGACCATGTCACGGTACCCGACCATGTCACGGTACCCGACCATGTCACGGTACCCGACCATGTCACGGTACCCAACCATGTCACGATACCCGACCATGTCACAGTGCCCGACCATGTCACTGTACCCGACCATGTCACAGTGCCCGACCATGTCACGGTACCCGACCATGTCACAGTGCCCGACCATGTCACGATACCCGACCATGTCACAGTGCCCGACCATGTCACTGTACCCGACCATGTCACAGTGCCCGACCATGTCACGGTACCCGACCATGTCACAGTGCCCGACCATGTCACGGTACCCGACCATGTCACGGTACCCGACCATGTCACGGTACCCGACCATGTCACAGTGCCCGACCATGTCACGGTACCCAACCATGTCACGATACCCGACCATGTCACAGTGCCCGACCATGTCACGGTGCCCGACCATGTCACGGTACCCGACCATGTCACAGTGCCCGACCATGTCACAGTGCCCGACCATGTCACGGTACCCGACCATGTCACGGTGCCAGACCATGTCACGGTACCCGACCATGTCACGGTACCCGACCATGTCACGATACCCGACCATGTCACGGTACCCGACCATGTCACGGTGCCAGACCATGTCACGGTGCCAGACCATGTCACGGTACCCGACCATGTCACGGTACCCGACCATGTCACGATACCCGACCATGTCACGGTACCCGACCATGTCACAGTGCCCGACCATGTCACGGTACCCGACCATGTCACAGTGCCCGACCATGTCACGGTACCCGACCATGTCACGGTACCCGACCATGTCACGGTACCCGACCATGTCACAGTGCCCGACCATGTCACAGTGCCCGACCATGTCACGGTACCCGACCATGTCACGGTACCCGACCATGTCACAGTGCCCAACCATGTCACAGTGCCCGACCATGTCACGGTACCCGACCATGTCACGGTGCCAGACCATGTCACGGTGCCAGACCATGTCACGGTACCCGACCATGTCACGGTACCCGACCATGTCACGATACCCGACCATGTCACGGTACCCGACCATGTCACAGTGCCCGACCATGTCACGGTACCCGACCATGTCACAGTGCCCGACCATGTCACGGTACCCGACCATGTCACGGTACCCGACCATGTCACGGTACCCGACCATGTCACGGTACCCGACCATGTCACGGTACCCGACCATGTCACAGTGCCCGACTATGTCACAGTGCCCAACCATGTCACAGTGCCCGACCATGTCACGGTACCCGACCATGTCACAGTGCCCGACCATGTCACAGTGCTCGACCATGTCACAGTGCCCGACCATGTCACGGTACCCGACCATGTCACAGTGCCCAACCATGTCACGGTACCCGACCATGACACGGTACCCGACCATGTCACGGTACCCGACCATGTCACGGTACCCGACCATGTCACGGTACCCGACCATGTCACGGTACCCGACCATGTCACAGTGCCCGACCATGTCACGGTACCCGACCATGTCACAGTGCCCGACCATGTCACGGTACCCAACCATGTCACGATACCCGACCATGTCACAGTGCCCGACCATGTCACGGTGCCCGACCATGTCACGGTACCCGACCATGTCACGGTACCCGACCATGTCACAGTGCCCGACCATGTCACAGTGCCCGACCATGTCACGGTACCCGACCATGTCACGGTGCCAGACCATGTCACGGTGCCAGACCATGTCACGGTACCCGACCATGTCACGGTACCCGACCATGTCACGATACCCGACCATGTCACGGTACCCGACCATGTCACAGTGCCCGACCATGTCACGGTACCCGACCATGTCACAGTGCCCGACCATGTCACGGTACCCGACCATGTCACGGTACCCGACCATGTCACGGTACCCGACCATGTCACGGTACCCGACCATGTCACAGTGCCCGACTATGTCACAGTGCCCAACCATGTCACAGTGCCCGACCATGTCACGGTACCCGATCATGTCACAGCGCCCGACCATGTCACGGTACCCGACCATGTCACAGTACCCGACCATGTCACGGTACCCGACCATGTCACAGTGCCCGACCATGTCACGGTACCCGACCATGTCACAGTACCCGACCATGTCACGGTACCCGACCATGTCACAGTGCCCAACCATGTCACGGTACCCGACCATGTCACAGTGCCCGACCATGTCACAGTGCCCGACCATGTCACAGTGCCCAACCATGTCACAGTGCCCGACCATGTCACGGTACCCGACCATGTCACAGTGCCCAACCATGTCACAGTGCCCGACCATGTCACAGTGCCCGACCATGTCACGGTGCCCGACCATGTCACGGTACCCGACCATGTCACAGTGCCCGACCATGTCACGGTACCAGACCATGTCACGGTACCCGACCATGTCACGGTACCCGACCATGTCACAGTGCCCGACCATGTCACAGTGCCCGACCATGTCACAGTGCCCGACCATGTCACGGTACCCGACCATGTCACGGTGCCCGACCATGTCACGGTACCCGACCATGTCACGGTACCCGACCATGTCACAGCGCCCGACCATGTCACGTTGCCCGACCATGTCACGGTACCCGACCATGTCACGGTACCCGACCATGTCACGGTACCCGACCATGTCACGGTACCCGACCATGTCACAGTGCCCGACTATGTCACAGTGCCCAACCATGTCACAGTGCCCGACCATGTCACGGTACCCGATCATGTCACAGCGCCCGACCATGTCACGGTACCCGACCATGTCACAGTACCCGACCATGTCACGGTACCCGACCATGTCACAGTGCCCGACCATGTCACGGTACCCGACCATGTCACAGTACCCGACCATGTCACGGTACCCGACCATGTCACAGTGCCCGACCATGTCACGGTACCCAACCATGTCACGGTACCCGACCATGTCACGGTACCCGACCATGTCACAGTGCCCAACCATGTCACGGTACCCGACCATGTCACGGTACCCGACCATGTCACGGTACCCGACCATGTCACGGTACCCGACCATGTCACAGCGCCCGACCATGTCACGTTGCCCGACCATGTCACGGTACCAGACCATGTCACGGTACCCGACCATGTCACGGTACCCGATCATGTCACGGTACCCGACCATGTCACGATACCCGACCATGTCACGGTACCCGACCATGTCACGGTACCCGACGAGTGGGTCTGCATGCATGTCCGAGACTTGTCCTGAAAGGTGTGATACTTCCTGAAGGACGGTGTAGCTATTGCATCACGTTGTACATTGCAAAACAGACATTTGTCCCTGCATCCACGCTAGTGCTTGAGCAATCGTTCACTTCGCCTTTGGTTACCAGCTACTGAATGAAATGGTTTATTTATGGCAATAGCGAACAATAGCTCTTTATGGGAAGGACCAGCAGGAGGTACGGCAGTAACACAAAACCGCGAAGGTCTAAAAGATTGGACCCGCCTAATCAACTACCAATTTAAGACGGCAGAAAAGCGTCACTTTGTGTCTACGACGAGGAGTTGATGGGGTCGGCTGCTGATGTCTATGTTAGTCTACGCTTCTGTTCCTCGGCTTCGCTGCAGGGGTTCCACCCGAACCAGCTGAAGCTGAAGCCGACGATGGCCCAACTGCTGCTGGTGAGGTCCGCCGGGCGGCGGTCGCCAGATTATTCGACCACCGCTACGGACGGGGGCGTCTGGGAATCACGGTGGAATGGAACCTTGCTTTGGAAAGCATGTCGCTGCCAAATGCAGAAATTTCCACGGCATCCTGCACGGCAACGATCAAAACCTGCGAGCTGGAGAAAGACCTCAGAGATCCGACCCGACACTAGAAGCAGTACATAGTAGGCGATAAGCTTACCCAATACAATGCGAAGTGGCACTTGACTCCTCTCCCTCACCGGAAATTAGGTGGGCTGTGTTTGGTAGCGCTCAGTCGTCTGAGCTAAGTGGACGTTGAAAACCTTATTTGTCAAGCTGATCGTCACCGGCGAGGCGTTGTAGACGATCGTTGCTGAAGCTGGTGCTGTAGTAGCAGCCAGCCACCGTGGCACGCCTCAAGAGAGCCCGACGGCTTGGAAGCTACCACCCCCAGGCACATTATTCTGGAGCAGCCCTTCATCCATCTGCCACCACGTCTTCCTGTTGAGGATGACCTTTGCAGCAGAAGAATGTGGCGGCATATGCAAGTCGTGACGGACCATTTTTGAACTGTGGCTCGCGTGTCGCCGAGAATGAACAAGAGACACGGGGAGCCCCGCCGACACCTGGCAGTCTAATTCTGATAATGGACGACATCGTTCCACGGAGGCATCGTTCCCTTGACCGGCGTGATTGGTAAGTGCTCCCAGGTTCAGAGTGCGGGACCTGCTCAGCGCACGTGCGTGTGTCACGCGCTCTGATGCGTGGACCAGCACGCAAACCATGCCTTCTGGAAGCTTCTACGTAGTGTCTCCGTTCGTAAAGTGTGTACTGCATGAGGTCCATACACGAATGTTTGCAAACGTAAGGTTCCTATAACATAAAATTAGTATATAATAAGGCTCGTAAAACATAAAGTTCGTGCGACTTAAGTTTCGTATTAGGGCAATGTTGGTGACCCGAAAGGTTCGCATTACATAGTGTTCCTATGTATACAGTTGGTAAGCATGACGTTCCTCAACGTGAGGTTCGTATTACACACGTTTCGTATGCAAATGCTCGTAAGGGTAAGTTTCGAGCCAAAGCACTCGGTGGCTCCGAATATGTCATACGTTCCTGAAATTTTGGACGTTGGTACGACTTAAGGTTTGCACAGCAAAATGAAACTCTAAGGCTCGCAATAGATGGTCTTCGTGAACATCATGCATGAGGGTCCTCAACAATGAGTTCGCACTATATAAGGCTCGAACTTACAGGTTTATAGACATAAGATACACGGGCATAACGTTCATATGCCATGTAGTTCGTATAGCCTATCGTTCGTAGATAATCGAGTTCGGCACTTACATGGCCTGTAACGGAGACGGTAAGTAGTGTACTTGGTTTCCTACATAGATAGTTCGCAACATGAATGTATTTTAACGTTTATGGTTCGTACCTCATACGGCTTGCAATCAGTAAGTTTCGTACGCATAGCGCAAGGCCAATGCAAATAAAAATTGTATGCACATTTGTCACGTTCGCATGAATCAAACTGGCACGCCATTAGGTTCGTATGGCATCAGTTCTGCGACTGTCAAATCTGTTGTTTCTGCCGTAGGTTGGCAAAGTTTAGAATCTGCTATTTCACAACTATCTCCCTCCCCACAAAGGTACCTAAATGCATATCTGTATTAGGCAAGACGCACTCCTGATCCGTGACACGAAGCTTCCCAAAAGATCGACATCATTCGAGGGAGATGAATGGCGATTCTGTCCGCAAACAATCGTCCTGAAAATGTTGCAATGCGTCTGAACAAGTGTCACAAATAACTTTCAAGGGGCGTCGATGCTGCATGGGAGGTAGGCCGGGAGACCAGTATGAGTGCCGTGAGAGATCAGTCCGAAGGGCGCCGGCGCCGTATGAGAGGTGGGCCGGGAGACCAGTATGAGTGCCGTGAGAGATCAGTCCGAAGGGCGCCGGTGCCATATGAGAGGTGGGCCGGGAGACCAGTATGAGTGCCGTGAGAGATCAGTCCGAAGGGCGCCGGTGCCATATGAGAGGTGGGCCGGGAGACCAGTATGAGTGCTGTGTGAGATCAGTCCGAAGGGCGCCGGTGCCGTATGAGAGGTGGGCCGGGAGACCAGTATGAGTGCCGTGAGAGATCAGTCCGAAGGGCGCCGGTGCCGTATGAGAGGTGGGCCGGGAGACCAGTATGAGTGCCGTGAGAGATCAGTCCGAAGGGCGCCGGTGCCGTATGAGAGGTGGGCCGGGAGACCAGTATGAGTGCCGTGAGAGATCAGTCCGAAGGGCGCCGGCGCCGTATGAGAGGTGGGCCGGGAGACCAGTATGAGTGCCGTGAGAGATCAGTCCGAAGGGCGCCGGTGCCGTATGAGAGGTGGGCCGGGAGACCAGTATGAGTGCCGTGTGAGATCAGTCCGAAGGGTGCCGGCGCCGTATGAGAGGAGGGCCGAGAGATCAGTATGGGGAGCGCCGACCTCGGCCAGACGGGCACCATTTCATTTCACAGGCGCCACTGATTTGGAACATTGTTGGTGAGAAACCTCAGCTTCAGGGATGCTGCTTCTCCTAGCACCATCGCGCAATAACGTCAATACATTTCTTGTTTAACATTTCCTCTCTGACTAAATTCACTCCGACACTATCTCGGGAGTGATAATGTGCATATGGTCTTCATTGCACTGTCTCCAACTGAAGGCTACTAGTGTCCAAATGTGGACATCCCGTCACACTTAAAACGAACCGCTACGACTTTGACGGCACTCTGCGAGCATAGACGACGACCCCGGAATTGAACGAGCCTTGTCGATTTCCAACTGCCAGGGTGGCAGCACATGGCACCAATCCAATTTATATCTTGCGGTCTCTCCAGTCATGTGCGGTGCTCTCCCATTTTATGACAATATTTGTGCCCCCTGCAATATTATGGTGACCGTAAAGAACTATCAAGGTGGAACGTTGGCTCGCCTAGAGTGCCCAGTAACCCCTGTGTAATGTGAACAATATACAGGAGCAAATATAAATATTGGAAGGAGAAAGCATAAACATAAGTGATGACATGTATTACTTACGTTCAACGTCTAGGCATAGAACGAAGCACGAAATATGCAAACTGCATTCAGCGATAAACATTGGATATGTTGTTGCAAACGTACTTAAAATTACAACGTGCCGTAGACATAGTTGTTTGTGTTTGGGTTTTCGCTATCGAGCTAGAATGTGATGGCCATCCTGCCTCCCCACATTTCTCTATGTTAATTCACTGTTACCGCAAGCGTTATGCTGTCGAAACGCAAGATAATGATGGAAATTAAACGCATCCACCGGTCACCCGACTGCCCCTCACTCCAACTGAAAATGCTTCTAACATTTGTGTTGATATAATCAGGGTTGGGTGGAAGGGGAAGAGTAAGGTTACAGGGGTGCCACACCCTGAAGGTTATTTGCGCCGCATTTACGAGTTAATTTTGCAAGCAAGTTCAAGGCAAGTGCACATTTACGTTGCGTAAATGTGGGGTAAATGTGTACGTGAATGTTTTACGTCGGGTGTCTTATGTTAGAGTGCATGCGACGTTAAGGTGCCGACGGCAGAGGATAGGGGGGGGGGGTCACCCGGGTGTTTATGGTTTTTAGTTTACTTTACTCATCCGCAAGACAATTTATAGATGGGGTGTAGGAGGATTTGCAATCTGGTTGGCCATTCCCCTATTTGAAATGTCCCTCTCCGACGTAACTCGGCACCATATAGTCCTATTTATGACCAGCGAGGGGAGGCATTACTTATGGCCCACTCGCAAATCCTTACATATGAAGCGGATTGGGGACAAGTTTCGACGGGTGTGTAGAGCCCTCATACGTCTAATTTCAAAACTTCACATAACGACACCTTTGTTGGATTTGTGCACTGGTGACGCCACAAACATATATACAGCTGTCTATGGCGGCTGCAGGAATGGCGCCCCATGGAACAGCCTTGCCTGGTGGTGAGCAGGCCGAGTAACATGACCACATGACAACGTGACCGACATGTTCAACTGGCTAACTAGCCCTGACCCGGTGCCGACCGACTCAGGTGGCGGTACACTGATACGGGTGGACCGACACTGTGGAGGCTCAGCCTCGGAACATTTTATTGGAACACAAGGTGTGCGCACTTCAAGGAAAATACAGTGGTGGAAACTTTCAAATCAAAGTATGAAGACCAAATGCAATTCTGGGTGTGTGGATGAGGACTTGAAACCGCGGAAGGCGGAACCTCAAAATTGAACCTGGATGGCGGCAATTTTGGAGGTCTGTTTTCAGCCGGCGTCTTGAGGTCAGTGATGATACATTTGTGAATGAGCGGGGAGTGGAACAGCCCGCACGAGTGGCCCTGCTCAGCGCTGCTCCGCCGTGTATACTTGAAGCGCCACAACAGGAAAACAATGTTATTACGGCTTCAAAAGCGTGACGATCTGCTCAGAGTGGGATGGATGGGATCATTCGGGTGAACATTTGCCGTGTTTGCAGAGCGGTAGACTGGTTCGCGCTGCGCCCTCGCTCGTAATAGGTCGTGTTATCGTTGTGGCCGCACTTCCGTGTCGTGGCTCACCTTGCAGATGGCGGGAGTGATGCAAGACAGCAGCTGGCATCACGAACGGCAGGCGCGTCAGCACACACACAGGCCGCGGACGCGGCCTGGTCAATGGTGGCAACACGCCGCGGGGGTGGAGACGGTCGCGGGGTGGCCCACATTGGGGTGTCTCGTGTCGGGTGTGGCGGTACAGGGAGGTGGAGACGGTCGCGGGATGGCCCACATTAGGGTGTCCCGTGTCCAGTGTCGGGTGTGGCGGTACAGGGAGGTGGAGACAGTCGCGGGGTGGCCCACATTGGGGTGTCTCGTGTCGGGTGTGGCGGTACAGGGAGGTGGAGACGGTCGCGGGATGGCCCACATTAGGGTGTCCCGTGTCGGGTGTGGCGGTACACGGAGGTGGAGACAGTCGCGGGGTGGCCCACATTGGGGTGTCTCGTGTCGGGTGTGGCGGTACAGGGAGGTGGAGACGGTCGCGGGATGGCCCACATTAGGGTGTCCCGTGTCGGGTGTGGCGGTACAGGGAGGTGGAGACGGTCGCGGGATGGCCCACATTAGGGTGTCTCGTGTCCAGTGTCGGGTGTGGCGGTACAGGGAGGTGGAGACGGTCGCGGGATGGCCCACATTAGGGTGTCTCGTGTCCAGTGTCGGGTGTGGCGGTACAGGGAGGTGGAGACGGTCGCGAGATGGCCCACATTAGGGTGTCCCGTGCGGGTGTCGGGTGTGGCGGTACAGGGAGGTGGAGACGGTCGCGGGATGGCCCACATCAGGGTGTCTCGTGTCCAGTGTCGGGTGTGGCGGTACAGGGAGGTGGAGACGGTCGCGGGATGGCCCACATCAGGGTGTCTCGTGTCCAGTGTCGGGTGTGGCGGTACAGGGAGGTGGAGACGGTCGCGGGATGGCCCACATCAGGGTGTCCCGTGTCGGGTGTGGCGGTACAGGGAGGTGGAGACAGTCGCGGGATGGCCCACGTTAGGGTGTCCCGTGTCGGGTGTCGGGTGTGGCGGTACAGGGAGGTGGAGACAGTCGCGGGATGGCCCACATTAGGGTGTCCCGTGTCGGGTGTGGCGGTACAGGGAGGTGGAGACAGTCGCGGGATGGCCCACATCAGGATGTCCCGAGTCGGGTGTAGCGGTACAGGGAGGTGGAGACGGTCGCGGGATGGCCCACATTAGGGTGTCCCGTGTCGGGTGTGGCGGTACAGGGAGGTGGAAACGGTCGCGGGATGGCCCACATTAGGGTGTCCCGTGTCGGGTGTGGCGGTACAGGGAGGTGGAGACGGTCGCGGGATGGCCCACATTAGGGTGTCCCGTGTCGGGTGTGGCGGTACACGGAGGTGGAGACAGTCGCGGGATGGCCCACATCAGGGTGTCTCGTGTCGGGTGTAGCGGTACAGGGAGGTGGAGACGGTCGCGGGATGGCCCACATCAGGGTGTCTCGTGTCGGGTGTGGCGGTACACGGAGGTGGAGACAGTCGCGGGATGGCCCACATCAGGGTGTCTCGTGTCGGGTGTGGCGGTACAGGGAGGTGGAGACGGTCGCGGGATGGCCCACATTAGGGTGTCTCGTGTCGGGTGTCGGGTGTGGCGGTACAGGGAGGTGGAGACGGTCGCGAGATGGCCCACATTAGGGTGTCCCGTGTCGGGTGTCGGGTGTGGCGGTACAGGGAGGTGGAGACGGTCGCGAGATGGCCCACATTAGGGTGTCCCGTGTCGGGTGTGGCGGTACACGGAGGTGGAGACGGTCGCGGGATGGCCCACGTTAGGGTGTCCCGTGTCCAGTGTCGGGTGTGGCGGTACACGGAGGTGGAGACGGTCGCGGGATGGCCCACATTAGGGTGTCTCGTGTCCAGTGTCGGGTGTGGCGGTACACGGAGGTGGAGACGGTCGCGGGATGGCCCACGTTAGGGTGTCCCGTGTCCAGTGTCGGGTGTGGCGGTACACGGAGGTGGAGACAGTCGCGGGATGGCCCACATTAGGGTGTCCCGTGTCGGGTGTGGCGGTACACGGAGGTGGAGACGGTCGCGGGATGGCCCACGTTAGGGTGTCCCGTGTCCAGTGTCGGGTGTGGCGGTACACGGAGGTGGAGACGGTCGCGGGATGGCCCACATTAGGGTGTCTCGTGTCCAGTGTCGGGTGTGGCGGTACACGGAGGTGGAGACGGTCGCGGGATGGCCCACATTAGGGTGTCCCGTGTCGGGTGTCGGGTGTGGCGGTACAGGGAGGTGGAGACGGTCGCGGGATGGCCCACATTAGGGTGTCCCGTGTCGGGTGTCGGGTGTGGCGGTACAGGGAGGTGGAGACGGTCGCGGGATGGCCCACATTAGGGTGTCCCGTGTCGGGTGTCGGGTGTGGCGGTACAGGGAGGTGGAGACGGTCGCGAGATGGCCCACATTAGGGTGTCCCGTGTCGGGTGTGGCGGTACACGGAGGTGGAGACGGTCGCGGGATGGCCCACATCAGGGTGTCTCGTGTCGGGTGTCGGGTGTGGCGGTACAGGGAGGTGGAGACGGTCGCGGGATGGCCCACGTTAGGGTGTCCCGTGTCCAGTGTCGGGTGTGGCGGTACACGGAGGTGGAGACGGTCGCGGGATGGCCCACATTAGGGTGTCTCGTGTCCAGTGTCGGGTGTGGCGGTACACGGAGGTGGAGACGGTCGCGGGATGGCCCACGTTAGGGTGTCCCGTGTCCAGTGTCGGGTGTGGCGGTACACGGAGGTGGAGACAGTCGCGGGATGGCCCACATTAGGGTGTCCCGTGTCGGGTGTGGCGGTACACGGAGGTGGAGACGGTCGCGGGATGGCCCACGTTAGGGTGTCCCGTGTCCAGTGTCGGGTGTGGCGGTACACGGAGGTGGAGACGGTCGCGGGATGGCCCACATTAGGGTGTCTCGTGTCCAGTGTCGGGTGTGGCGGTACACGGAGGTGGAGACGGTCGCGGGATGGCCCACATTAGGGTGTCCCGTGTCGGGTGTCGGGTGTGGCGGTACAGGGAGGTGGAGACGGTCGCGGGATGGCCCACATTAGGGTGTCCCGTGTCGGGTGTCGGGTGTGGCGGTACAGGGAGGTGGAGACGGTCGCGGGATGGCCCACATTAGGGTGTCCCGTGTCGGGTGTGGCGGTACAGGGAGGTGGAGACGGTCGCGGGATGGCCCACATTAGGGTGTCTCGTGTCCAGTGTCGGGTGTGGCGGTACAGGGAGGTGGAGACGGTCGCGGGATGGCCCACGTTAGGGTGTCCCGTGTCCAGTGTCGGGTGTGGCGGTACACGGAGGTGGAGACGGTCGCGGGATGGCCCACATTAGGGTGTCTCGTGTCCAGTGTCGGGTGTGGCGGTACACGGAGGTGGAGACGGTCGCGGGATGGCCCACATTAGGGTGTCTCGTGTCCAGTGTCGGGTGTGGCGGTACACGGAGGTGGAGACGGTCGCGGGATGGCCCACGTTAGGGTGTCCCGTGTCCAGTGTCGGGTGTGGCGGTACACGGAGGTGGAGACAGTCGCGGGATGGCCCACATTAGGGTGTCTCGTGTCCAGTGTCGGGTGTGGCGGTACACGGAGGTGGAGACGGTCGCGGGATGGCCCACATCAGGGTGTCCCGTGTCGGGTGTGGCGGTACAGGGAGGTGGAGACGGTCGCGGGATGGCCCACGTTAGGGTGTCCCGTGTCGGGTGTGGCGGTACAGGGAGGTGGAGACGGTCGCGAGATGGCCCACATTAGGGTGTCCCGTGTCGGGTGTGGCGGTACACGGAGGTGGAGACAGTCGCGGGATGGCCCACATCAGGGTGTCTCGTGTCGGGTGTGGCGGTACACGGAGGTGGAGACGGTCGCGGGATGGCCCACATTAGGGTGTCTCGTGTCCAGTGTCGGGTGTGGGGGTACAGGGAGGTGGAGACGGTCGCGGGATGGCCCACATTAGGGTGTCCCGTGTCGGGTGTCGGGTGTGGCGGTACAGGGAGGTGGAGACGGTCGCGGGATGGCCCACATTAGGGTGTCCCGTGTCGGGTGTGGCGGTACACGGAGGTGGAGACGGTCGCGGGATGGCCCACATTAGGGTGTCTCGTGTCCAGTGTCGGGTGTGGGGGTACAGGGAGGTGGAGACGGTCGCGGGATGGCCCACATTAGGGTGTCCCGTGTCGGGTGTCGGGTGTGGCGGTACAGGGAGGTGGAGACGGTCGCGAGATGGCCTACATTAGGGTGTCCCGTGTCGGGTGTGGCGGTACACGGAGGTGGAGACGGTCGCGGGATGGCCCACATTAGGGTGTCTCGTGTCCAGTGTCGGGTGTGGGGGGTACAAGGAGGTGGAGACGGTCGCGGGATGGCCCACATTAGGGTGTCCCGTGTCGGGTGTCGGGTGTGGCGGTACAGGGAGGTGGAGACGGTCGCGGGATGGCCCACATTAGGGTGTCCCGTGTCGGGTGTGGGGGTACAGGGAGGTGGAGACGGTCGCGAGATGGCCCACGTTAGGGTGTCCCGTGTCAGGTGTGGCGGTACAGGGAGGTGGAGACAGTCGCGGGATGACCCACATTAGGGTGTCCCGTGTCGGGTGTGGGGGTAGAGGGAGGTGGAGACGGTCGCGAGATGGCCCACATTAGGGTGTCCCGTGTCGGGTGTCGGGTGTGGGGGTACATGGAGGTGGAGACAGTCGCGGGATGGCCCACGTTAGGGTGTCCCGTGTCGGGTGTCGGGTGTGGCGGTACAGGGAGGTGGAGACGGTCGCGGGATGGCCCACATCAGGGTGTCCCGTGTCGGGTGTGGGGGTACAGGGAGGTGGAGACGGTCGCGGGATGGCCCACATTAGGGTGTCTCGTGTCCAGTGTCGGGTGTGGGGGTACAGGGAGGTGGAGACGGTCGCGGGATGGCCCACATTAGGGTGTCCCGTGTCGGGTGTCGGGTGTGGGGGTACAGGGAGGTGGAGACGGTCGCGGGATGGCCCACATTAGGGTGTCCCGTGTCGGGTGTGGCGGTACAGGGAGGTGGAGACGGTCGCGGGATGGCCCACATTAGGGTGTCCCGTGTCGGGTGTGGCGGTACAGGGAGGTGGAGACGGTCGCGAGATGGCCCACATTAGGGTGTCCCGTGTCGGGTGTCGAGTGTGGGGGTACAGGGAGGTGGAGACGGTCGCGGGATGGCCCACATTAGGGTGTCCCGTGTCGGGTGTCGGGTGTGGCGGTACAGGGAGGTGAAGACGGTCGCGGGATGGCCCACAGTAGGGTGTCCCGTGTCGGGTGTGGCGGTACAGGGAGGTGGAGACGGTCGCGGGATGGCCCACATTAGGGTGTCCCGTGTCGGGTGTCGGGTGTGGCGGTACAGGGAGGTGGAGACAGTCGCGGGATGGCCCAGATTAGGGTGTCCCGTGTCGGGTGTGGCGGTACCGGGAGGTGGAGACGGTCGCGAGATGGCCCACAGTAGGGTGTCCCGTGTCAGGTGTGGCGGTACAGGGAGGTGGAGACGGTCGCGGGATGGCCCACATTAGGGTGTCCCGTGTCGGGTGTCGGGTGTGGCGGTACAGGGAGGTGGAGACAGTCGCGGGATGGCCCACATTAGGGTGTCCCGTGTCGGGTGTGGCGGTACAGGGAGGTGGAGACGGTCGCGGGATGGCCCACATTAGGGTGTCCCGTGTCGGGTGTCGGGTGTGGCGGTACAGGGAGGTGGAGACGGTCGCGAGATGGCCCACATTAGGGTGTCCCGTGTCGGGTGTGGCGGTACATGGAGGTGGAGACGGTCGCGGGATGGCCCACATCAGGGTGTCTCGTGTCGGGTGTCGGGTGTGGCGGTACAGGGAGGTGGAGACGGTCGCGGGATGGCCCACGTTAGGGTGTTCCGTGTCCAGTGTCGGGTGTGGCGGTACACGGAGGTGGAGACGGTCGCGGGATGGCCCACATTAGGGTGTCCCGTGTCCCGTGTCGGGTGTGGCGGTACAGGGAGGTGGAGACGGTCGCGGGATGGCCCACGTTAGGGTGTCCCGTGTCCAGTGTCGGGTGTGGCGGTACATGGAGGTGGAGACAGTCGCGGGATGGCCCACATTAGGGTGTCCCGTGTCGGGTGTGGCGGTACACGGAGGTGGAGACGGTCGCGGGATGGCCCACGTTAGGGTGTCCCGTGTCCAGTGTCGGGTGTGGCGGTACACGGAGGTGGAGACGGTCGCGGGATGGCCCACATTAGGGTGTCTCGTGTCCAGTGTCGGGTGTGGCGGTACACGGAGGTGGAGACGGTCGCGGGATGGCCCACATTAGGGTGTCCCGTGTCGGGTGTCGGGTGTGGCGGTACAGGGAGGTGGAGACGGTCGCGGGATGGCCCACATTAGGGTGTCCCGTGTCGGGTGTCGGGTGTGGCGGTACAGGGAGGTGGAGACGGTCGCGGGATGGCCCACATTAGGGTGTCCCGTGTCGGGTGTGGCGGTACAGGGAGGTGGAGACGGTCGCGAGATGGCCCACATTAGGGTGTCTCGTGTCCAGTGTCGGGTGTGGCGGTACAGGGAGGTGGAGACGGTCGCGGGATGGCCCACGTTAGGGTGTCCCGTGTCCAGTGTCGGGTGTGGCGGTACACGGAGGTGGAGACGGTCGCGGGATGGCCCACATTAGGGTGTCTCGTGTCCAGTGTCGGGTGTGGCGGTACACGGAGGTGGAGACGGTCGCGGGATGGCCCACATTAGGGTGTCTCGTGTCCAGTGTCGGGTGTGGCGGTACACGGAGGTGGAGACGGTCGCGGGATGGCCCACGTTAGGGTGTCCCGTGTCCAGTGTCGGGTGTGGCGGTACACGGAGGTGGAGACAGTCGCGGGATGGCCCACATTAGGGTGTCTCGTGTCCAGTGTCGGGTGTGGCGGTACACGGAGGTGGAGACGGTCGCGGGATGGCCCACATCAGGGTGTCCCGTGTCGGGTGTGGCGGTACAGGGAGGTGGAGACGGTCGCGGGATGGCCCACGTTAGGGTGTCCCGTGTCGGGTGTGGCGGTACAGGGAGGTGGAGACGGTCGCGAGATGGCCCACATTAGGGTGTCCCGTGTCGGGTGTGGCGGTACACGGAGGTGGAGACAGTCGCGGGATGGCCCACATCAGGGTGTCTCGTGTCGGGTGTGGCGGTACACGGAGGTGGAGACGGTCGCGGGATGGCCCACATTAGGGTGTCTCGTGTCCAGTGTCGGGTGTGGCGGTACACGGAGGTGGAGACGGTCGCGGGATGGCCCACATTAGGGTGTCTCGTGTCCAGTGTCGGGTGTGGGGGGTACAGGGAGGTGGAGACGGTCGCGGGATGGCCCACATTAGGGTGTCCCGTGTCGGGTGTCGGGTGTGGCGGTACAGGGAGGTGGAGACGGTCGCGAGATGGCCCACATTAGGGTGTCCCGTGTCGGGTGTGGCGGTACACGGAGGTGGAGACGGTCGCGGGATGGCCCACATTAGGGTGTCTCGTGTCCAGTGTCGGGTGTGGGGGTACAGGGAGGTGGAGACGGTCGCGGGATGGCCCACATTAGGGTGTCCCGTTTCGGGTGTCGGGTGTGGCGGTACAGGGAGGTGGAGACGGTCGCGGGATGGCCCACATTAGGGTGTCCCGTGTCGGGTGTGGGGGTACAGGGAGGTGGAGACGGTCGCGAGATGGCCCACGTTAGGGTGTCCCGTGTCAGGTGTGGCGGTACAGGGAGGTGGAGACAGTCGCGGGATGACCCACATTAGGGTGTCCCGTGTCGGGTGTGGGGTGGGAGGTGGAGACGGTCGCGAGATGGCCCACATTAGGGTGTCCCGTGTCGGGTGTCGGGTGTGGGGGTACATGGAGGTGGAGACAGTCGCGGGATGGCCCACGTTAGGGTGTCCCGTGTCGGGTGTCGGGTGTGGCGGTACAGGGAGGTGGAGACGGTCGCGGGATGGCCCACATCAGGGTGTCCCGTGTCGGGTGTGGGGGTACAGGGAGGTGGAGACGGTCGCGGGATGGCCCACATTAGGGTGTCTCGTGTCCAGTGTCGGGTGTGGGGGGTACAGGGAGGTGGAGACGGTCGCGGGATGGCCCACATTAGGGTGTCCCGTGTCGGGTGTCGGGTGTGGGGGTACAGGGAGGTGGAGACGGTCGCGGGATGGCCCACATTAGGGTGTCCCGTGTCGGGTGTGGCGGTACAGGGAGGTGGAGACGGTCGCGGGATGGCCCACATTAGGGTGTCCCGTGTCGGGTGTGGCGGTACAGGGAGGTGGAGACGGTCGCGAGATGGCCCACATTAGGGTGTCCCGTGTCGGGTGTCGAGTGTGGGGGGTACAGGGAGGTGGAGACGGTCGCGGGATGGCCCACATTAGGGTGTCCCGTGTCGGGTGTCGGGTGTGGCGGTACAGGGAGGTGAAGACGGTCGCGGGATGGCCCACAGTAGGGTGTCCCGTGTCGGGTGTGGCGGTACAGGGAGGTGGAGACGGTCGCGGGATGGCCCACATTAGGGTGTCCCGTGTCGGGTGTCGGGTGTGGCGGTACAGGGAGGTGGAGACAGTCGCGGGATGGCCCACATTAGGGTGTCCCGTGTCGGGTGTGGCGGTACCGGGAGGTGGAGACGGTCGCGAGATGGCCCACAGTAGGGTGTCCCGTGTCAGGTGTGGCGGTACAGGGGAGGTGGAGACGGTCGCGGGATGGCCCACATTAGGGTGTCCCGTGTCGGGTGTCGGGTGTGGCGGTACAGGGAGGTGGAGACAGTCGCGGGATGGCCCACATTAGGGTGTCCCGTGTCGGGTGTGGCGGTACAGGGAGGTGGAGACGGTCGCGGGATGGCCCACATTAGGGTGTCCCGTTGTCGGGTGTGGCGGTACAGGGAGGTGGAGACGGTCGCGAGATGGCCCACATTAGGGTGTCCCGTGTCGGGTGTGGCGGTACAGGGAGGTGGAGACGGCCGCGGGATGGCCCACATTAGGGTGTCCCGGTGTCAGGTGTGGCGGTACAGGGAGGTGGAGACGGTCGCGGGATGGCCCACATTAGGGTGTCCCGTGTCGGGTGTGGCGGTACAGGGAGGTGGAGACGGTCGCGGGATGGCCCACATCAGGGTGTCCCGTGTGTGTGGTGTGGCGGTACAGGGAGGTGGGAGACGGTCGCGGGATGGCCCACAGTAGGGTGTGTGTCCGTGTCGGGTGTGGCGGTACAGGGAGGTGGAGACGGTCGCGGGATGGCCCACATTAGGGTGTCCCGTGTCGGGTGTGGCGGTACAGGGAGGTGGAGACGGTCGCGGGATGGCCCACATTAGGGTGTCCCGTGTCGGGTGTGGCGGTACAGGGGGGTGGAGGGTCGCGGGATGGCCCACATTAGGGTGTCCCGTGTGGTGTCGGGTGTGGCGGTACAGGGAGGTGGAGACAGTCGCGGGATGGCCCACATTAGGGTGTCCCGTGTCGGGTGTGGGGGTACAGGAGGTGGAGACGGTCGCGAGATGGCCCACATTAGGGTGTCCCGTGTCGGGTGTCGGGTGTGGCGGTACAGGGAGGTGGAGACGGTCGCGGGATGGCCCACATCAGGGTGTCCCGTGTCGGGTGTGGCGGTACAGGGAGGTGGAGACGGTCGCGGGATGGCCCACATTAGGGTGTCTCGTGTCCAGTGTCGGGTGTGGCGGTACAGGGAGGTGGAGACGGTCGCGGGATGGCCCACATTAGGGTGTCTCGTGTCCAGTGTCGGGTGTGGCGGTACAGGGAGGTGGAGACGGTCGCGAGATGGCCCACATTAGGGTGTCCCGTGTCGGTGTGGTGTGGCGGTACAGGAGGTGGAGACGGTCGCGGGATGGCCCACATCAGGGTGTCCCGTGTCGGGTGTGGCGGTACAGGGAGGTGGAGACGGTCGCGAGATGGCCCACATTAGGGTGTCCCGTGTCGGGTGTCGGGTGTGGCGGTACAGGGAGGTGGAGACGGTCGCGGGATGGCCCACATCAGGGTGTCCCGTGTCGGGTGTGGCGGTACAGGGAGGTGGAGACGGTCGCGAGATGGCCCACATTAGGGTGTCTCGTGTCCAGTGTCGGGTGTGGCGGTACAGGGAGGTGGAGACGGTCGCGGGATGGCCCACATTAGGGTGTCCCGTGTCCGGTGTCGGGTGTGGCGGTACAGGGAGGTGGAGACGGTCGCGGGATGGCCCACATTAGGGTGTCCCGTGTCGGGGTGTGGCGGTACAGGGAGGTGGAGACGGTCGCGGGATGGCCCACATTAGGGTGTCCCGTGTCGGGTGTCGGGTGTGGCGGTACAGGGAGGTGGAGACGGTCGCGGGATGGCCCACATTAGGGTGTCCCGTGTCGGGTGTGGGTGTGGCGGTACAGGGAGGTGGAGACGGTCGCGGGATGGCCCACATTAGGGTGTCCCGTGTCGGGTGTGGCGGTACAGGAGGTGGAGACGGTCGCGAGATGGCCCACATTAGGGTGTCCCGTGTCGGGTGTGGGGGTACAGGGAGGTGGAGACGGTCGCGGGATGGCCCACATTAGGGTGTCCCGTGTCGGGTGTCGGGTGTGGCGGTACAGGGAGGTGGAGACAGTCGCGGGATGGCCCACATTAGGGTGTCCCGTGTCGGGTGTGGCGGTACAGGGAGGTGGAGACGGTCGCGGGATGGCCCACATTAGGGTGTCCCGTGTCGGGTGTGGCGGTACAGGGAGGTGGAGACGGTCGCGAGATGGCCCACATTAGGGTGTCCGTGTCGGGTGTGGCGGTACAGGAGGTGGAGACGGTCGCGGATGGCCCACATTAGGGTGTCCCGTGTCGGGTGTGGCGGTACAGGGAGGTGGAGACGGTCGCGGGATGGCCCACATTAGGGTGTCCCGTGTCGGGTGTGGCGGTACAGGGAGGTGGAGACGGTCGCGGGATGGCCCACATTAGGGTGTCCCGTGTCGGGTGTGGCGGTACAGGGAGGTGGAGACGGTCGCGGGATGGCCCACATTAGGGTGTCCCGTGTCGGGTGTGGCGGTACAGGGAGGTGGAGACGGTCGCGGGATGGCCCACATTAGGGTGTCCCGTGTCGGGTGTGGCGGTACAGGGAGGTGGAGACGGTCGCGGGATGGCCCACATTAGGGTGTCCCGTGTCGTGTCGGGTGTGGCGGTACAGGGAGGTGGAGACGGTCGCGGGATGGCCCACATTAGGGTGTCCCGTGTCGGGTTGGGGTGTGGCGGTACAGGGAGGTGGAGACGGTCGCGGGATGGCCCACATTAGGGTGTCCCGTGTCGGGTGTGGCGGTACAGGGAGGTGGAGACGGTCGCGGGATGGCCCACATTAGGGTGTCCCGTGTCGGGTGTGGCGGTACAGGGAGGTGGAGACGGTCGCGGGATGGCCCACATTAGGGTGTCCCGTGTCGGGTGTGGCGGTACAGGGAGGTGGAGACGGTCGCGGGATGGCCCACATTAGGGTGTCCCGTGTCGGGTGTGGCGGTACAGGGAGGTGGAGACGGTCGCGGGATGGCCCACATTAGGGTGTCCCGTGTCGGTGTCGGGTGTGGCGGTACAGGGAGGTGGAGACGGTCGCGGGATGGCCCACATTAGGGTGTCCCGTGTCGGGTGTGGCGGTACAGGGAGGTGGAGACGGTCGCGGGATGGCCCACATTAGGGTGTCCCGTGTCGGGTGTGGCGGTACAGGGAGGTGGAGACGGTCGCGGATGGCCAGTGTCCCCGTGTCGGGTGTGGCGGTACAGGGAGGTGGAGACGGTCGCGGGATGGCCCACATTAGGGTGTCCCGTGTCCAGTGTCGGGTGTGGCGGTACAGGGAGGTGGAGACGGTCGCGAGATGGCCCACATTAGGGTGTCCCGTGTCGGGTGTCGGGTGTGGCGGTACAGGGAGGTGGAGACGGTCGCGCGATGTCCCACATTAGGGTGTCCCGTGTCGGGTGTGGCGGTACAGGGAGGTGGAGACGGTCGCGAGATGGCCCACATTAGGGTGTCTCGTGTCCAGTGTCGGGTGTGGCGGTACAGGGAGGTGGAGACGGTCGCGGGATGGCCCACATTAGGGTGTCTCGTGTCCCGTGTCGGGTGTGGCGGTACAGGGAGGTGGAGACGGTCGCGGGATGGCCCACATTAGGGTGTCCCGTGTCGGGTGTCGGGTGTGGCGGTACAGGGAGGTGGAGACGGTCGCGGGATGGCCCACATTAGGGTGTCCCGTGTCGGGTGTGGCGGTACAGGGAGGTGGAGACGGTCGCGGGATGGCCCACATTAGGGTGTCCCGTGTCGGGTGTCGGGTGTGGCGGTACAGGGAGGTGGAGACGGTCGCGGGATGGCCCACATTAGGGTGTCCCGTGTCGGGTGTGGCGGTACAGGGAGGTGGAGACGGTCGCGGGATGGCCCACATTAGGGTGTCCCGTGTCGGGTGTGGCGGTACAGGGAGGTGGAGACGGTCGCGGGATGGCCCACATTAGGGTGTCCCGTGTCGGGTGTGGCGGTACAGGGAGGTGGAGACGGTCGCGGGATGGCCCACATTAGGGTGTCCCGGGTGTCGGGTGTGGCGGTACAGGGAGGTGGAGACGGTCGCGAGATGGCCCACATTAGGGTGTCCCGTGTCGGGTGTCGGGTGTGGCGGTACAGGGAGGTGGAGACGGTCGCGGGATGGCCCACATTAGGGTGTCCCGTGTCGGGTGTCGGGTGTGGCGGTACAGGGAGGTGGAGACGGTCGCGGGATGGCCCACAGTAGGGTGTCCCGTGTCGGGTGTGGCGGTACAGGGAGGTGGAGACGGTCGCGAGATGGCCCACATTAGGGTGTCCCGTGTCGGGTGTGGCGGTACAGGGAGGTGGAGACGGCCGCGGGATGGCCCACATTAGGGTGTCCCGTGTCAGGTGTGGCGGTACAGGGAGGTGGAGACGGTCGCGGGATGGCCCACATTAGGGTGTCCCGTGTCGGGTGTGGCGGTACAGGGAGGTGGAGACGGTCGCGGGATGGCCCACATCAGGGTGTCCCGTGTCGGGTGTGGCGGTACAGGGAGGTGGAGACGGTCGCGGGATGGCCCACAGTAGGGTGTCCCGTGTCGGGTGTGGCGGTACAGGGAGGTGGAGACGGTCGCGAGATGGCCCACATTAGGGTGTCCCGTGTCGGGTGTGGCGGTACAGGGAGGTGGAGACAGTCGCGGGATGGCCCACATTATGGTGTCCCGTGTCGGGTGTCGGGTGTGGCGGTACAGGGAGGTGGAGACAGTCGCGGGATGGCCCACATCAGGGTTTCCCGTGTCCAGTGTCGGGTGTGGGGGTACAGGGAGGTGGAGACGGTCGCGAGATGGCCCACATTAGGGTGTCCCGTGTCGGGTGTCGGGTGTGGCGGTACAGGGAGGTGGAGACGGTCGCGGGATGGCCCACATCAGGGTGTCCCGTGTCGGGTGTGGCGGTACAGGGAGGTGGAGACGGTCGCGAGATGGCCCACATTAGGGTGTCTCGTGTCCAGTGTCGGGTGTGGCGGTACAGGGAGGTGGAGACGGTCGCGGGATGGCCCACATTAGGGTGTCTCGTGTCCAGTGTCGGGTGTGGCGGTACAGGGAGGTGGAGACGGTCGCGGGATGGCCCACATTAGGGTGTCCCGTGTCGGGTGTCGGGTGTGGCGGTACAGGGAGGTGGAGACAGTCGCGGGATGGCCCACATTAGGGTGTCCCGTGTCGGGTGTGGCGGTACAGGGAGGTGGAGACGGTCGCGGGATGGCCCACATTAGGGTGTCCCGTGTCGGGTGTCGGGTGTGGCGGTACAGGGAGGTGGGGACAGTCGCGGGATGACCCACATTAGGGTGTCCCGTGTCGGGTGTGGCGGTACAGGGGCCGCGGCTCTGTGCTAGGCCCGCCCGAATCTCCGCAGTGGGATTCGGGCGGGCCTAGCACAGAGCCGCAGGGTGGCGGGGGGCTGCCGGCTGCGATCGTCGTCCGCGTCTCGGAGCTGGCGGCGCGCCAGCGACATATGCGTTCCGGCACGCACTTCCGCCCCCCCCACAACCTCACAGCCTCCCCTCCCCCTCCCGGCTCCGACCTGCCGGCGCCAATGGTGTAATCACACACCACGGAACCACACCCTCCCCTGTCCTCCCCTCCCCTCCCCTACCTGCTCTGGCCTGCCGGTATCAGTGTGGGTATCACATGGAACCACATCCTTCCCTCCCCTGCCTCCCACCTGCCGGCGCTACCGTGGATATGATGCACCACACCCTCCCCAGCTTCCCACCAGCCGTCACCAGTCTGGTTTACACCCGACACTCACCCTCTCCTCGCTTCTGACTAGCTGGTGCCAGGTTGGTCTACACCTATCACCCACCACTCCTCGCTGCTGATACTGGAATCCTGGCGCCACAAAACCTCACCCTGACGAAAAGCAATGACCATTACAGCGTGGTGTACCATGATGTACCGCGTACATCATGATGTATATCAGGAATGGCTGAGCGGCTTGAACCATATTGATACTGATGCTGGTACTGATATTGTTCCTGTTGATCTCATACTCGGCACGAACTCTAACACGTGTCATCAATGGTGGTTTGAAATAACAATTGTGATGCGCATCTGTGTTTTCGTGTACTCGGTTTGCAATATGTTTGCATCTTTGCACTAGTGACGCCTGGCGCCACGGGAGCTACTCAGTCCGTGTCTGCCTGTACACTGTACACTGTACACTGTGCCTGTGTACTGTACACTGTGCCTGTGTACTGTACACTGTGCCTGTACACTGTGCCTGTGTACTGTAACTGTACACTGTGCCTGTACACTGTGCCTGTGTACTGTACACTGTGCCTGTGTACTGTACACAGTGCCTGTACACTGTGCCTGTGTACTGTACACTGTGCCTGTGTACTGTACACTGTGCCTGTGTACTGTACACTGTGCCTGTGTACTGTACACTGTGCCTGTGTACTGTACACTGTGCCTGTGTACTGTACACTGTGCCTGTGTACTGTACACTGTGCCTGTGTACTGTACACTGTGCCTGTGTACTGTGCACTGTGCCTGTGTACTGTACACTGTGCCTGTACACTGTGCCTGTGCCTGTACACTGTGCCTGTGTACTGTACACTGTGCCTGTGTACTGTACACTGTGCCTGTGTACTGTACACTGTGCCTGTGTACTGTGTACTGTGCCTGTGTACAGTACACTGTGCCTGTGTACTGTACACTGTGCCTGTGTACTGTACACTGTGCCTGTGTACTGTACACTGTGCCTGTGTACTGTACACTGTGCCTGTGTACTGTACACTGTGCCTGTGTACTGTGCACTGTGCCTGTGTACTGTACACTGTGCCTGTACACTGTGCCTGTGCCTGTACACTGTGCCTGTGTACTGTACACTGTGCCTGTGTACTGTGCACTGTGCCTGTGTGCTGTGTCTGCGCGCTGTACCTGTGTACTGTAACTGTACACTGTGCCTGTACACTGTGCCTGTGTACTGTACACTGTGCCTGTGTAATGTACACTGTGCCTGTGTGCTGTGTCTGCGCGCTGTACCTGTGTACTGTAACTGTACACTGTGCCTGTACACTGTGCCTGTGTACTGTGCACTGTGCCTGTGTGCTGTGCCTGCGCGCTGTACCTGTGTACTGTAACTGTACACTGTGCCTGTACACTGTGCCTGTGTACTGTGCATTATACACAGTGCATGTGTACTGTACACTGTTCATGTGTACTGTACACAGTGCCTGTACACTGTGCCTGTGCATTGTACACTGTGCCTGTGTACTGTACACTGTGCCTGTGTACTGTACACTGTGCCTGTGTACTGTACACTGTGCCTGTGTACTGTACACAATGCCTGTACACTGTGCCTGTGCCTGTACACTGTGCCTGTGTACTGTACACTGTGCCTGTGTACTGTACACTGTGCCTGTGTACAGTACACTGTGCCTGTGTACTGTACACAGTGTCTGTACACTGTGCCTGTGCCTGTACACTGTGCCTGTGTACTGTGCACTGTGCCTGTGTACTGTACACAGTGCCTGTACACTGCCTGTGCCTGTACACTGTGCCTGTGTACTGTACACTGTGCCTGTGTACTGTACACTGTGCCTGTGTACTGTACACTGTGCCTGTGTGCTGTGTCTGCGCGCTGTACCTGTGTACTGTAACTGTACACTGTGCCTGTACACTGTGCCTGTGTACTGTGCACTGTGCCTGTGTGCTGTGCCTGCGCGCTGTACCTGTGTACTGTAACTGTACACTGTGCCTGTACACTGTGCCTGTGTACTGTGCATTGTACACAGTGCATGTGTACTGTACACTGTGCATGTGTACTGTGCACTGTGCCTGTGTACTGTGCACTGTGCCTGTGTGCTGTGTCTGTGTACTGTGCCTGCATGCTGTACCTGTGTACTGTACCTGTACACTGTGCCTGTGTGCTGTGCCTGTGTGCTGTGCCTGTGTACTGTGCCTGCATGCTGTACCTGTGTACTGTACCTGTACACTGTGACTGTACACTGTGCCTGTACACTGTGACTGTACATTGTGCATGTGTGCTGTGCTCTGCCGCTGTTCTGTGTGCTGTGTTGTGCCGGTGTTCTGTGTGCTGTGCTGCGCCGCTGTTCTGTGTGCTGTGCTGTGCCGCTGTTCTGTGTGCTGTGCTGTGCCGCTGTTCTGTGTGCTGTGCTGTGCCGCTGTTCTGTGGGCTGGCTGTGCCGCTGTTCTGTGTGCTGTGCTGTGCCGCTGTGCTGTGCTGTGCCGCTGTTCTGTGGGCTGTGCTGTGCCGCTGTTCTGTGTGCTGTGCTGTGCCCCTGTGCTGTGCTGTGCCGATGTTCTGTTGGCTGGCTGTCGGCGGGGTGGCCGGGACGGCGGGCTGGGGGCCGACTGCCGGTATGGAGATAGGTCGGGCTCAGTCCTGTACGGACGTGCTAATTACTGGCGGCTGCCTGACGTGTCTGGCCGCGCCATCACGCTCGGCCCTGCATCGGACCGGCTGGGCGCAGGACCCGTGACCGAGGACCGTCGATCAATGTCGGCCGCCTCCCCCACGCCCGGCTACCCAATCTGGCCCGGCCGTCTCCCCCACGCCCGGCTACCCAATCTGGCCCGGCCGGTTCCCCCCACACCCGGCTACCCAATCTGTCCCGGCCGTCTCCCCCACGCCCGGCTACCCAATCTGGCCCGGCCGTCTCCCCCCACGCCCGGATACCCAATCTGACCCGGCCGTCTCCCCCACGCCCGGCTACCCAATCTGTCCCGGCCGGCTCCCCCACGCCCGGCTACCCAATCTGACCCGGCCGCCTCCCCCACGCCCGGCTACCCAATCTGGCCCGGCCGCCTCCCCCACGCCCGGCTACCCAATCTGGCCCGGCCGTCTCCCCCACGCCCGGCTACCCAATCTGACCCGGCCGCCTCCCCCACGCCCGGCTACCCAATCTGTCCCGGCCGTCTCCCCCACGCCCGGCTACCCAATCTGACCCGGCCGCCTCCCCCCACGCCCGCCTACCCAATCTGACCCGGCCGTCTCCCCCACGCCCGGCTACCCAATCTGACCCGGCCGTCTCCCCCACGCCCGGCTACCCAGTCTGGCCCGGCCGTCTCCCCCACGCCCGGCTACCCAATCTGGCCCGGCCGGTTCCCCCCACACCCGGCTACCCAATCTGTCCCGGCCGTCTCCCCCACGCCCGGCTACCCAATCTGGCCCGGCCGTCTCCCCCCACGCCCGGCTACCCAATCTGTCCCGGCCGTCTCCCCCACGCCCGGCTACCCAATCTGGCCCGGCCGGTTCCCCCCACACCCGGCTACCCAATCTGGCCCGGCCGTCTCCCCCACGCCCGGCTACCCAATCTGGCCCGGCCGTCTCCCCCCACGCCCGGATACCCAATCTGGCCCGGCCGGCTCCCCTCCTGCCGCAGTCGGCAGATTCGCCGGCTCAAGCTGCGGCTGGCAGCGTTCCGTTGTTGGCGTGGATTGCCTCTATCTTGATTTGTTTTGGTCCGGAATTTTTTGATGACTGTTCTTCCGCCAAGCGTCGATTTTAAGTTTGTTGTCGTCCTCTCTATCTCTGGCTCGCGTTCCTCCCTCCTGTACCATCCGAATATTACCCGTCTCCCTCTCTCCGACTACCATCTCCTTTTCCTCTCTCTCTCTCTGCTGCCTCGCTCCTGTCAACTCTCTCTCTCTCTCACTCTTTTTCCAGTTTTCCTGAGCTCCCGTCACTTCTCATCTGTCCTCACCATCACTAGCACTGGTGTCCAGAGCGTTTCTGCCACTTTGCAATCTTCACACGAGGCCATTCCTTTCAATTGCAGCAGTGTCGTGCCGTCTGTGCCTGCTGGATGCTCTCCTCTCCTGAGCCCTCTCTTCTGCCACGCAGCCGAGATCCGCGCACCGGCAACAAAGGCGACACATCCGCCAGTTCGATGTGCCTCTTGGTGGACGCTGCTCGGCCCGGCCCCGTCCCTGGGGAGGGGCTGTGCAGTGTGACAGTACAGCGCTATTTCCGCCGGCTGCCGATGCCACAGCCCGGCCGCTCCAGCGCCGCCGCGGTGTCGTTTCCGGCCGACATTGCAGGATGTTGTCCGTCGGATGTCAGATAGCCAGCGCGCGCTGCCGGCTCGGCAGATATACGCCCCTTCCGTCAGGCTGTGCCGCCGTGCGGCGGTGGCCGTCGGACATGTGAGACCACTGGTGGCCTCCGCCGCCGGCACTACCCGCCTGGCTCGGAACGTGCCAGCCAATGTGTGCCCCTCACTGGACGTTTGACAGTGGTAGGTGCGCTTCTGTGTGGGTGTGATTGTACATCGGAACGCGGGAATGACTGCGGAAGCATAGGATGGCCTCTGGCTGCACTTTTAATATTATGATTAGGACATTATTTCAACCCAAAAATGCCAGACATTTCGGAATTATGCCTTCTGAAGAGCAAAAATGGCAAATTATCCAGTAAGAACGGAAACAGTCATATTCCTCGTATGAACTGGATAACTTGTTCGCTTTTGCCCATGATACCGAAACGTAAGCAATCATTGTCCCGTTTTGACTGGATAACTTGGCCGCGTTCTGCCGTCACGAAGGATAAGTGACCTCACACTGCTGAAATTACTCTTGTAGAAATTAATTAAAATGCAATATTTTCCAATTAATTTCGACGTTAATAACACATTTAATCAAGTTAATGAACGCGAAAAATCAAGTTGATAACGCTCGGTCGCTAAAACGCCAACGTTCGTGTACGTGCGAACCCGCCTTGCACAATCGGCACATTCGTCACACTCCTTGCTGTTCTCTGGTTCCTGCTAGGCCTCCCACGTTTTACGAATTGCTGCCGCATAACAGTCTCGTGTAACATTTAACTGTGGAATGCTTCATATGGGGGTTTCGCTGGAAACAAATTCGATAAATCCAATTCCATGCCTTTTTTCCAAATTTTTCGGTGGTTAGGACATCCGGATACCAGCTGAGCTTTGATGTACCTCATGTTTTTGGTTATATACGATCTCCGATTGGTCACCGAACCGAGGTCCTAGCTAGTCGTTCATTTGTTGGACCCATTACGTTATTTTCTTCATTTACGGATGCGTTTTAGGGGTCCAGCCATGTTTTGTCGGACGACCTGCTCGCTTTTGAGACCTCGACGCATTTTTAGAGTTGTCTTGCTTTTTTGTGTACCATCGGCATTTTTTTAGGCACCTGCGCGTTTTCGAAGACCGCGATGTGCTTATTTAGTGCTTGGCCTTTTAAAAATTAATTTCTTAGGACATGTCGCTTTTTGGGGGCCAAGCCGATGTTTGAGACCCCCATGTGGTCTCAAGGCTTCGGTGTGCTTTCAGGGCCTCCGTTTTTTTTAGAGCTCTCGGGTGTATTTAGACACGCAACGCGTGTTTAAAGGGCCTGCCGCTTTTTGCGAGTCTTTGCAGGGCAGGTGCATTTTTGCCCTCACATAGTGCTCTTAGGGTCCTGCTATGTTTCCTTGGGGCTTCTGACGCATATATGTGGGACCCCAGCACGATTTTGGGGTTCCGGTATAATTTTGCGATAATGAATAATACAATAATCAATACGATAATAGATAGTATAATTGTAAAAAAATTTCCCGCGCAACTTTTCGGACCAAGGTGCGTTATCCCGGTGGGACCCGACGCCAGTTTTCTGGGCATGACACATTTTTTTCGGTGACTTCTGATTCGAGTCCGAAAAAGTCCGAGTCGCCGTCTGATTTTTCGAGTCCCCGGCGCCATATTTTTCTGTCCCTCCACGATTTTTTTGTCGCGCTCCGGCACGTTTTTTTCTTGGCCGTACGCCTGTTCTGAAGCCATCTGGTAATATGTTTGGGGCTCCGGAGCAATTTCCCTAGCCCGAACGTTTATTTTTCGGAAACTTTCCTTATTTTGGATGACTCCTACTTGATTTTTGTCGAGCCCCGATGCGACTTGTGTTACGAAACTGTGTTTATTCTGGGCCATCTACGACAATTTGTGGCAGTCCCGAGTAGAACGTTTACGCCCGGACCAGTATCACTTTTGAGGCCCCAGCGTGATTTTCCGTCCAACTTGTTGGGAGCCACAGCGGGATTTCTGATTGCGGCATGATCTATTTGGTCTCCAGCGTTATTTTCAGGGGCCCAGGCGTGAACTTTCAAAGCCCCCAGCGTGATTTTCAGGCACTCGGTTCACCATTTTGGGAGACGCAACGCGATTTTCACGGGCTGCAGTATGATATTTTGGGCCCACAGCGTGATGTTCAGGGGCCCAGCCCTCGTTTGGACCCGTCGTGATTTTCGACGACTCTTGTACCGCTTTTTGGGCCCCCGGCGGGATTTTCAGGGGCCTAGGTACGAACATTTCATGCCCACAGCGTGGTTTTCAGGGGCCCCGGTTCAACCTTTTGGGATTGCAGCGTGATTTTCAGGGCCTAGGCCGTCTCCGACCCAAACGTCATTCTTAATAGCCCCAGCAAGAGTTCTTGGGGCCCATTATGCTGGGCCCAGGAGTCCCAGCCCGACCTTTTGAGGCCTGAGCGTGGTGTTTTGGGGCACTGGCGCGACTTTTCTGGTGTCCTGTCGCTAATTTTTTGTGACCCAGCAGTATATTGAAGAGTCTCGATCCAGCTTTTGGAGCACCCAGTGCCATTTCTATGGCTCTGGAACGATTGTGTGGTCCCCAATGCGATTTACAGGGGCCTTGATGCGATTTTGAGGACCCAGGCGTCATTTTAACCCCCCTGCACGACTTTTTGGACGCACGCAACATTTAGAGCGACCTCAAAACATGTTGTCCCGCAGAATACATACCACAGCAGAACTCTGTTGTCTTCTGTTGCGGTATGTTCACATGGCACGACTGTGCAGCATCACCAATCTCATGCTGTTGTTTGCGGCCAGACCTGAGAATCCTACAACCAGCTGACTTCGGCCGAAGAGACTATCACTTGTCAGTTCTGCAGTGCAACAGGCTGCACGCGGTACACTAAAACTTAGGCGCGATTAATTTATGCTGCTGTTGCTGACATGAGTGGGCTATCGTGGTCTTGTATTCTGTGCTACACTTGAATTGCCGTCTTCCATTCGGCCTGTGCTCAGCTGAAGCTAGAGTTGAGTGAATGAATTCCATTTGCATGCCGCGTTCGTCCAGCTCGGTCGTAAGAAGCTGGAGAGTGTCTTGGACGTTTATTTTTGGAACTCGCTGGGAGCGCGGCTCCAAAGTACCCAGGTGCTATTGTCCGTACGGCACCCAATGTGGAATGGGTTCGGCTAACAGATGGCTGCGGGAGTGAGACGAAGCCTACCCGAGATAGTTCCCGTGCTTGACGGAATGAGAGGATCATGGCACCTGCGCAGCCCGGTGTCCGCAGTTCTGAGGCGCTCGTGATTTGCCACGCGATGTATTTCGGTTGCCTTCGTCCGGGAAGACGGCCGGCCGAATCGACGACGCCGAATGGCGCAGCGGCGGCCACTGTCAGCTAACGCTGGGGAACCGGACGGGGCACAATGAACAAAAGATGAAGGCGATTGGGACCGAAACGCTAACTAGCAGCAGACGCTATGATGGCTAGGACCCGTGACGCAGTCACGCGGAGGTGCCCATACGGAGGTGCCGTGACAGTCACGCGGAGGTGCCGTGACGCAGACACGCGGAGGTGCCGTGACGCAATCACGCGGAGGTGCCGTGACGCAGACACGCGGAGGTGCCGTGACGCAGACACGCGGAGGTGCCGTGACAGTCACGCGGAGGTGCCCACACGGAGGTGCCGTGACAGTCACGCGGAGGTGCCGTGACGCAGACACGCGGAGGTGCCATGACAGTCACCCCGAGGTGCCGTGACAGTCACGCGGAGGTGCCGTGACGCAGACACGTGGAGGTGCCGTGACGCAATCACGCGGAGGTGCCATGACGCAGACACGCGGAGGTGCCATGACAGTCACGCGGAGGTAACGTGACGCAGACACGCGGAGGTGCCATGACGCAGACACGCGGAGGTGCCGTGACGCAGACACGCGGAGGTGCCGTGACGCAGACACGCGGAGGTGCCATGACGCAGACACGCGGAGGTGCCATGACAGTCACGCGGAGGTGCCGTGACGCAGACACGCGGAGGTGCCGTGACGCAGACACGCGGAGGTGCCATGACAGTCACCCCGAGGTGCCGTGACGCAGACACGCGGAGGTGCCGTGACGCAGTCACGCGGAGGTGCCATGACAGTCACGCGGAGGTGCCGTGACCCGAGGCCGGGAAAAAGGAGGCCGAGGGGAGTCAAGGTTGTGGACTCAGAGCAAACATATTGAGTAGAGGGATAACAGGATGGAAGTGGAGAGCCAGGACGTTGACGCCAGCCAGTCGGGCAGACGTCGGGACAGGAGACGACGGCGATCCCACCGACCCGCCCTCTATTTCCTCTCTCTCGCTTCTTGCGCATGACATGAGATCATTTCCTTCGTGTGTCCACGGTCGCGTCCCGGCGACGGTTATTGCTGGCCGCCCGGGGCCTACGAGCAAGCCGACGCGGAGGGCTGCAGCCATTACCAGCCAACGTCGGGGAGCCAGCAGGGAGATAACACACAAAGGACGACGGCCATTGGGGCGTCGGGGTGGAGTGGCGTGCGACTGTTGTTGTTCGGCCCGTTGTGTGTTGTGTCGTACATACCACTATGGGGAGCCGGAGCTCATTCTCTGACCGCATCTCTGGTCGAGGCTGAGTGGTGTTCTTCCCGGCCTCCGTTTCGATGGCCACACGCCACCTGCATCAGTAATTGTCTGATGTTAGTGGGGACAGTAGAAGCTGGTCCGGCGGCGTTAATGGACTGCAGTTTGGCGGAGCGAGGTGGGAGTGCATGCAGGGATACATTTGGTCAAGGGGTCGGACTTTCTTCTTATTTTATCCCGCGAAATTGTTTAGCTTTACTGTCGAGTATCGGCTGGGTGCATGAAGTTAGCTGGCTGTTGGACTGTCGGGGCTGTCGGGGCTCGAATCCCATCCACTAGTTATGTCGCTGCTCGATACGGCCCTCTGTGACCTGATGTCAAACTGTGCGTGATCGTCGCGCCACGTCTGGCCCCGGGGTGACTGGCGGCGGTGGTCGGGGCAGAAGCCTTGTCCCCAGGGTGACCACGATGGCGGTGGTCGCGGGCGCGGGGATCTCGACCGCTGCACGTCCCACGCTGTAGTACATCGACGACGATGGTCGACGCTGCGCATCGATTCCACGTGGTCGTTTGGCGGGCCGGCGAGCTGGCAGTGGGTCGCCGAGTCTCGCTGAACACATCCAAGATGTGGTCTCGGCTCCGGCCGGTGGACCGTCGGTACTTCAGAAGCGTTCCCGGGCTTGGACCGGGTGGGTAGTGGATAATTTTCCTTTTTATTTTCCAGTCAAGCACGGTTTTCCAGCTTTGCTTAAAACAATGCTAAGGAACTTTACCTGCAAGGCATTTGTTCTTTTTCGTGAATAACGGTATAATACTTATGCTTTTATGATGTAACACTTATGTCAGAAACTCATTAGCAATTGGTCACTAAATTTGGTGGGGCAAATGCTCTAGAAACATATTCGAAATTTAAGTAAATCCATAACTTCAAGAACGGCTTTAATCTACGAATGCTTCATCAATGACTTGTCAAAAGAAAATGTCGCGATTCTTTCGGATAGTAAATTATGTAAGGCACACAATATCACATTCATCACGTTTAGACCACTCGGGGGCAGCGTGGGTGACTGAAAAGTTTTCATTATCAGCGCTGATTGGATCGGTATTGCAGAGCCCACCACGTCCCGCTGGCAGGAAAAGTCGCCAAACCCGGTGCTGATGGGATCGATATTGCAGACCCACCATGCTCCATAGGCAGGGTCACAGGCAGGATTAGAACATATGAACACCTGCAGAAATTGGCACTGTGGAACTGGTGAAAACTGTAGATAGTTGTTGATGCACGAAGACAATCTCCGTTTGGCAGTCACAGGCAAAACGGGACTTGAGCAGTTTTACATTGGAGAAACAGGAAGGTGCATGTCTGATATATTTAGCAGCTATCTCGAGGATACATATCTTGGTCGTAGCTTTCCACCCCTGGGCGACCATATGGCCACAACACGCCAACACATGTAGTACTGAGTGACAAATGTCATCAGAGGCGCAGTTGAGAGGGTTGGGGGCGCCCCCCAATCGATGAAGCTTTTAGGCTAAAAAGCTGTTTGATGCGGCTCATTCGTTGCATAGCTCCATGGCTTTAAGATACCAGTCCCACGTAAAGTTAGCTGATAATGGTAAGTCACTGTATTATTAACAAGAGCGGCAATTCTTGAGAAACCACGTGGGCAAAAGTTTCAAACGTCCGATGGTCTGGGTGCCACGCCACACCCCCAGTATCGCTGTACCGTACACCAAGAGGGACCGGCGAAGAGCCCAAGCGTGCCGGTGTTCGCAGGGGACACCCTGGACAAACGCCACAGCTTCTACTTTGGGGTAGCATTAGGAGATCTGCTACACCGGCGACACAGGCCAGTTGAAGCAGTGCGTGTGTCGCTGTCACGGCCGCTAGTGTCACAGCCGTCACGGCCACCCAGGCCGGCAACGGCAGCCGCTCAGCAGCGTCACGGCTCCGCATTGTATCCTCTGAGGACTTTCACTCAGACACCACCAACATTTTATGAAGGGGCTTAAGTTTGCGTCAGCCGCAATGCGGGAGAGCATGGCTTTGGAGAAGCGGAGTTTGGCATCGAGAGAGAATGTGTTCAAGATTGCAAACGGATGCCAGATACTACCCAACAGGACGAAGCACGCAGTTGAATTAAAAGAACCCTCCAGTGCTTTAGTCTAGGAAACCATGGATTCCATGGCACCAAATAACTTTGTCTCTAGAGTGTTACGACACACAACATAACTGTATAGCTCTACGGTCCCCCAAAAGTCACAAGCCTGGAGTACTGCTGCACCCTAACGGTTCTAAGTGAGGGGACCCGCCTGGCAGGCTTCTCTTGTTCATGAATAGGATCTTAATACAGCTTGGTAAACAAGTATATTTTAGTGTCTTTAGAACATATTTGGTTGGGTTCGCCAGTACGCCCTTTAATGCAAAGGTACTTCTTGAAGGTTCCGATCTGCTTAAAGGTGTCTCAAACTGAAAGGTATCTTGAGTGCGCCTGAGCTGGATAGTTAAAGGTAAATGATAATAATCCTTTATTTTTGTTCATGTTTATTCTTGAATTACCAGATATCTAACCTCGAAACTTTGTTTTCGTGAGTTATATTTCAGACTGCAATATATGGCAGAGTCCTCTGTGACATACATCACCAGCTCTGGTGATCGCTGCACTTTTCCCAGTGAGCTTCATCGACTTCGACACAATTCAGCCCGGCAAGTTTGCGGGTGCGCACCGTCGTTGCTCTGTGTACTCCAACACCCACCCACCTTTGCACTCCGACACACCCACACCCACCTTTGCACACCGACAATACACCCTCGGCCTTGGCGGCCGCGGTAGCTCGGTTGGTAGAGTGTCGGGCTCTTGATCGCAAGATTGTGGGTTCGAATCTCACAACCGGCGCCATTACCGATTCCACTCGCGACCAATCGGCGTAAGGGGTTGGCGACGCTATATGACCTAGCGGTTGAATGTGTCGTAAAGGATAGCACAGGCATCACGCTTGGCAGCGACGTACTTTGTAGTCATATCACGGGCGGATCCACGGATCTCCACGGATCTCCACAGGGTGGTGTTGCGCTCTCATGGGGTGAAAGCTCTTGGAATGGTAGCTTCGGTTAACATTGACTGAGCAGTAGGAGGGATGCAGTTGAGCTTGTTTAAGGGGCGCATTCTCCTCTCAAGGATGCGACATTTTTTTATTCAAGGAGCTCCTTGAACTTTAAAATAACAACAGAAGGGAGGACTCGAGCATGGGCGCCTTTTGCTGGCTATAGTGGTGCCACCTCTCCATGGAGGTAGCGTGAGCGTACATCCTACTGGTATCCCAAAACATTGGCCTCTGTATCACATTGGTGCACCTAATTGTAATGTCAAAATAATGAGATGGCAGGGTTGTCCAGATCTGCAAGGGCAAAAACGGTAAGTATGGAACAATTCACGCATCTTCAATTCCTGTGCTGGAAGTATAATTATTTGTGCTCGTCAAAGCTTCCCACGCTGAGTTTGGGTCTCCACTAATGTGATTAATGAGAGTGCAATATGCACCACCACTAATATGATTAATGTGATGTGACCCAAGGCGGTGGTGCGAGGCATCCTATGGTATATGGCTGATGTGGCAGCGTGACCTGGTATGGCACAGTGTGACGTGACGTGACGTGACGTGACGTGACGTGACGTGACGTGACGTGACGTGACGTGACGTGATGTGATGTGATGTGATGTGATGTGATGTGATGTGATGTGATGTGATGTGATGTGATGTGATGTGATGTGATGTGATGTGATGTGATGTGATGTGATGTGATGTGATGTGATGTGATGTGATGTGATGTGATGTGACTTGATGTGACTTTATATGATGAGACGTGACGTGACGTGACGTGACGTGACGTGACGTGACGTGACGTGACGTGACGTGACGTGACGTGACGTGACGTGACGTGACGTGACGTGACGTGACGTGACGTGACGTGATGTGATGTGATGTGATGTGATGTGATGTGACGTGACGTGACGTGACGTGACGTGACGTGACGTGACGTGACGTGACGTGACGTGACGTGACGTGACGTGACGTGACGTGACGTGACGTGACGTGACGTGACGTGATGTGACGTGTCTCGGTCTTCAGTCCGTAAGTTCAGTGTGTAGCAGTTCTAAATGGCGATGGATGGGTTGCGCTGCATTTCAGACTGTCATCGTACTGCGTATGGCTCTGATATTTGCTTATATGAGAAGCTCAAACATCGCTACTATTCGCCAGCGACCAATCGGCGTGAGAGATTGGCGACGCTACATGACTCAACGATCGATGTGTCGTAGAACCAATAATCATCCAAACTTAAGAAACAAGCTTGAAAACTCGCACTTATGGCCATTTATTGTACCTGCTGCTGTAAGTTCACCATCATCGTTTGGAAATATAATCACTTTCGCTTGCTTGCTGTTTGGGTTCGTCTTGCAACTACACTGAGCGCTGTTTATCAGGCAGCTTCGCAGTTCCAAGCTTGAGGGAGCAGCGGTTCTCTCTAACGCTGTCCATTTGCCAGTTTCACAGTTCCCAGCTCAATGAAAACTTTCATCTCTGACCGATCCAACTTTCCTTACATTTAACTTCTTTTGAAATCTTTTTTTTCGGCTGATGTGAACATCACGAGTTTTAAATGACTCCCCAGTTGTTTAGCCATTGACACGAAATATCAATTATATATTTATTTATTTCGCGATACATGCCATCCCTGTACAGTGGCAGTCTTTTATACACGGACAAGATGTGCCTATACCTCAGTTGGTCGCAAGATATATAGTCTTGGCTCATGGTCTGGATTTTGCACCAGTTTTTCAATACGTGTTTTTATATAACTAGTCCGAATTCTTGCTGGGGTGGCTTCATGCATCAGGGTTCTATTGCTAAGCAGAGCTTGTTGCATGAATCGTGGTCCCATCACCCTATCCATGAATTCCAGTTCGAGGGCAGAAGTCTGACTGAGGGTTTAGCGTGCCGTAACGTCAACACGGTCTCCTCGGTGCCGAGCCCCTGGTCCGTGGGGCCAACTGCCAACCGACTCCCAGCCAGGGGCTAAATGCGAGGAGACTCGAACCCCGTCTGGCGAGGGCATGGGAGAACATTGCAAGCCATTGCTCTAGCCAACTGAGCTGTCGAGGCTGTTGGTTGTTCCGCTGTTATACGACTCTCAACTGAGCGGCCTCGGCCGGTCAATGGCCATCTGCGGGTCCATCGGTGGCGACGACCAGTCTGTCGTCTCCGACAATAGGCACCGAGCGTGGAGGTCGGCCAGGTCCAGCACATCGGCACATCGGCACATCGGTACATCCGCCACATCGGCACATTGGCACATCCGGCGGCAGATTAGATCCGGCACATCGGCACATCCGGTACATCGGCACATCGGCACATCGTCCCATCGGCACATCCGGCACATCGGCACATCGGCACATCCGGCACATCGGCACATCCGGCACATCGGCACATCCGGCACATCGGCACATCGGCACATCCGGAGGCAGATTAGATATGGCACATCGGTACATTGGCACAGCCGGCGGCTAACTGGCACACGGCCCCTCAGTCACCGCTCTCACTCTCGTTCTCGCCTTCGGTCTCGCTCTCGGTCTCGCTCTCGGTCTCGGTCTCGGCTTCGCTCTCGCTCTCGCTTTCGCTCTCGCTCTCGCTCTCGCTCTCGGTCTTGGTCTCGCTCTGGCTCTCGCTCTGGCTCTCGCTCTGGCTCTCGCTCTGGCTCTCGCTCTGGCTCTCGCTCTGGCTCTCGCTCTTGCTCTCGCCCTCGCTGCCGTGCTCCCTCCCGCAGCGTCAACACAGCAACTACAGCTCACGCAGGCGCACCGCCCATTAGCCCATCGAGTGGGATTGTGCATTAGCCGGATAGGCACGTGCCACTCACACCCCCGCCTGTGCTGCCTCCGAACCAGACGAGAGACATCGCACCCCGGCATGAGGCCGGACAGCAAGCTGGCGCGCCGGCAGATTTTTAAACAGCGGCGCATTCTGGTAGTGCGGTGTCTGCTGAGCCGGGTGGAACAACAGACCTGTTGGTGCTGGTGCCCGGCGGCCAGTCCCAGCACGTGCACTTTGATCAGCGAACGGTCTGCCCTTCTGAAGAGCACCGCAGGAGCACTTGCACTGATAATTGGATAATCATCGACTGTTGACATGCGTGGCGACAGCAAAACTATTCAAATTTATTCCTTTACTCCGCTGAGGTTGCTTTGGACTAAGAAATGGAGCCACCTGTCTCCTTGAAATGTCGGGATCGGCTGACCCACTGTGATGCTTGCTCCCAGCTGCCGGGTCTAAGGTTGCAAGCATACGCCAGTGCAGATGAAGCTTTCAGTGACAGCCGAACCGCTCCTCGATCTGAGAAGTCGGTCCTTCTGAAATAGATAGGTTTTCAACACTGTCTAGTAGGCTTAGTCTTCCTATGCAAGGGCATCTGGAGAACATGGAGCTCATCAAATTTTGACGCGCCATTGCGAGGAGGCAAGGGCTACTCGTAAATACGCTATGCTCTTGATTAGCAGCCATATATTAGCTGAAAGCTATTCATCTTGCGAGCGACTGGCGATTAATAGCCGACGACTCTTTCAATAACCGGAGACCAGCATATCACTCCAGCACCAGGATGGGGTATGTCTTACCGGAGGAGGGGAGGGGCAAGCAAATACCTCCCGCGACATTTTCGCACTCAACAGTATGCCAATAGATGTTGTATGGAAAGAATCGACCCACACACTCGATGCCCCCTTCTCAGATTTTGATCATGGCGGAACACCGCAGCACCAGAAAGTAGACCCGGGAAAAGACAACTAGCAAACTGAAAAAAAAGCCACCGTGAGCACATATGCTCAAATAATCGAACGGCAAATATATAACATATGAGAGCCCTACATAAGCAAAATGTGTCCCTCAGTTTAAATAATCTCCACTTACGTCAACATTTCGCTGGACACAACGGCACACCTCTCAAACTGAAGCCTATACCAGCCAGCCAGTCACAGTGAAGGAATGATCAGATGTACTGATATGCCTGTGTAAGAGAGAACGAGACAGTAGCATGTGAAAATGGGCAACTTACCTTACCAGTTTCGTGCCTTCGTCCGTTCCTTACGCCCGATGATTATGATGTGGGCACAGAGGCGCAGCCAAGAAGTTGGGGAGGGAGGGAGCCCGGACTACATAGTTACCAGAAGTATACAAGATCAGAGAATATATTTTGGCATTTTAATCATGCAAAAGTAGAAATTCCCGGCGCGCGATCCGCGCCGGAAGCAGTCTGCTTCTTCACGTTTGTTTTCGTCGGGCTCCCTTACAAAAATCTTCGCTGCGACCCTAAATGCGTGCAAATGCCGAATATAACTATATTTATGTAAATTAGGATTGCTTCTTTTACTTTTGGCTACTCTCAGATTATTTTTAAGAAAAGAATGCCGCGAATATGGATGCCACAATTGTTTTCAAATTATATTTGGTAATATTACATTACCAATAATCTATCAGGTTCTTGCGAAATCGCGCGGAAAACCTTTCAGGTTCTTCAAAAGTTTCAGTATCCTGTAGCATTTGAGTCGGCAAGAACTATTGTACCGGGGAAGAAGGTCAGTGAATAGGGCAGATTTGTAGGAACTAAGCCCGGCACTCTTTTCGTTATTTTCTTATCGCTTGATGGTTGCCGGGTTATGAAAGAGAAATGCGGAGGAATTTAATGCTTATGAACGAGCAACCCTTCATTAAATGAAACATCACAATGGGCCTGTAGAGCTTACCGTGTTTTCAGTGGAGACAGACATTCAATGGCCGTATTCACCAAACTTTTGTACGTGAATGCGTGTGTGTTTGCGTGTGTGTATACAGGCAGCAGAGCCTGCATAGCCGAGCGCGCGTCACAGCATAGCGACGGTACGCAACACAAAGTATGGAAACATCAGTGCAGCGAACAATAGTCCTCCCGTGCATACATGGCTTATTACAGGCCCTCCGCAGAGCATGTGTGGCAGCCAGCAACGAAGCATACTCCAGATCAGAGAACATAGTGAAGCAACTGTTACGCTTCCCACAGGACGTCAGGCCAATCGCCGAAGACACAGGTCCTGCATATTGAATGTTATGGCGATTGCCAACAAGTTTGCATTGGTGAAACTGAAAGAAGTGTACAAGAAAGCCGTCAAGAACACATCCACAGCTTGACGAAAATCAGACGCGCTCGACAGACCACCAGAAGCCGCTGTGTGGAATAGCCCGGACGCCGGCCGTTCAATTAGCTGTAACGATGCCGAGGCATTCACTTTCGACACAGAAACAAAGTAACGCGGGGCAAAGGAGGCCATCTGCACACGAACAAGATCTGAAGAAACCGTTAACCGGAATACGGGAAGGCAGAGATATTCTCTGGTTGGCTGGTCTTCCTCAATGGAGCCTAAACGGCACGGAACTTAAAACCTGAGCTATCACCATCACCATTACATACTAGGAAATAAAATGAATTAAGACCAATTACGGCCCACAAATTCAAGCATTGTCCAAGCCACATCCGAATGCGTTGTTTATTTATAAGCTGTCGTGCACACCGGGAGGAGGGGGTTTCCTCGTAACACGGTCCAGTATAAAACAATGTGATGTTTCGTGTTTTTATTAAGTTGTTTAGCATTGAGTTTGATTTAAGCCATGCGCTATGCAAAGTTTAAGAATGCATAGAAAATATATTATGGCACCAGAATATGCATAAAGGATGCATCCGTCGACCTTTGCGAATTTCATTGTGGTTGAAACCGTTTGCGCTACACGCTAATCAACTGTTGGGGGATCTATCCACTCCTCAGTTGGAGACTGTTGGAGGAGGGGACCTCTCCATTCCTCGTCCGGAGATTGTTGGGGGGGGGGGGACATTTCCACTCCTCAGTCGGGGACTCGGAGACTGTTGGGGAGGGACATTTCCACTCCCCGGCCAGAGACTGTTGAGGAGGGGACCTATCCAATCCTCAGCCGTGGATTGTTGGGGAGGAACCTTACCACTCCCCGGTCGGAGACTGTTGGGAGTGGGAGTGGGGGACCTTTCCACTATTCAACCGGAGACTGTTGGGGGAGGGGAGGAGGTTAAACCTTTCCACTCCTCGGCCGAGGAGTGTCGGCGCAGACGTCCAGCAGCGCTTTCCACTCGACGTCTGGTGATTGCGTACCACGAAGTCCTGTTAAGTGGACTCTGCATCAGGGCCCACTGATCTCTGACCCCGGACTGACCCCGGTCTGACCCCTGGACTGACCCTGGACTAACCCCGTCCGCCTGCCCACAGTCTGGGAGCGGCTGGTGGATCACGGCATGGTCAGTTGCCAGGTCAGCATCTCCCCTGGACTGACCCTGGACTGACCCCTGGACTGACCCCTGGACTGACCCCTGGACTGACCCCTGGACTGACTCCTGGACTGACCCTGGACTGATCCCTGGACTGACCCCCGACTGACCCTGGACTGACCCTGGACTAACCCCGTCCGCCTTCCCCCAGGTTGGGAGCGGCTGGTGGATCACGACATGGTCAGTTGCCAGGTCAGCATCTCCCCTGGACTGACCATGGACTGACCCTGGACTGACCCTGGACTGACCCTGGACTGACCCCTGGACTGACCCCTGGACTGACCCCTGGACTGACCATGGACTGACCCCTGGACTGACCCCTGGACCGACCCTGGACTGACCCCTGGACTGACCCCGTCCGCCTGCCCACAGTCTGGGAGCGGCTGGTGGACCACGTCATGGTCAGTCGCCAGGTCAGCATCTCCCCTGCACTGACCCCCGGATTGACCCCGTCCGCCTGCCCACAGGATGGGAGCGGCTGGTGGACCACGACGTGGTCAGTCGCCAGGTCAGCATCTCCCCTGGACTGACCCTGGGCTGACCCTGGGCTGACCCTGGACTGACCCCGGACTGACCCCGTCCGCTTGCTCCCTGACCCTGGACTGACCCCGTCCGCTTGCTCCCTGACCCTGGATTGACCCTGTCCGCCTGCCCGCAGGCTGGGAGCGGCTGGTGGACCACGACATGGTCAGCCGCCAGCTGAGCATCTCGTCAGACAGCAAGCTGCTGGACGACGACGTCAGGGAGGAGGCCAAGGTCATCCTGCGCCCCAAACGGCCACCGCGGCCCAAGTCGGAGCTCTACCTCTGCAAGGACAGTCGCGCGTCCAAGCGCTACTCGGCGTTCGGGGTAGGTGACCCTTAGGGGTGTTCCGACTGCTACACCGAGCCAGGTCTGGTCAGGTCAGGTTATATCAGGTTGTGATGGCGAGGCGCCACTTGGCGTTCGAGGTACGTGGCCTGGTGGAGTGTTCTTACTGACAGAGCGGTCGTTGGCTGTAAGATGAAGTCAGGTCAGGCCAGGTCAGGTTAGTACTCGGCATGGCTGCTTCAGAGGTCGTCCAGCTGTCCTACTGGATGTTTGTGGATTCGTGACGCGCGTTTTCTGACGAGGTTCCATCTTTAGAGAATACCATCTTATCTTATCTCTTATCTTTTATCTTTAGAGAATAGAGTCGACGTAAGACACGGACGTTCTAGAGTGATCTCACTTGCTGGGTGCATTGCAAAAGAGGCTCAGGCAATCTTCACGTTTTCCAACTCAGCATTGTAGTATTTGAGACAAGAGCATCTCCTAGTAAGCTACATATTGTAGGGCTCTCACTGCAATTGTAATCTTTGTCGTTCCTACGTGTCCCGTGTTCCACATATATCAGCAGGCTTCTATTCTGGAGTCCGTACTTGACATCCTTCCAAAACACGGAAGTATCCTTTAAATCTGCACAGCGAAGTTGGAAATAATCGAACACGAAATGCACCTGGATCTTTAACGCCTGGGGTTTTTGGCGGAAAAGGTTGCAAAAAGGGCCCACATTATTCACAGTTGCTGTTTACCTCCACACCACAAAAAGAAATGCGTATCAAGGCACCAATGTCACAAGTTAGGTAGTGTTTTGCTGGCCGAGGAGCTATTTCATTTTCAAGCTTATTCGCGAGTTGACGAATTCAGTGGTGCATGAAGCCACCTACATTCCTTCAACTGTTTAATTAAGACCGATATGAAGAGTGGCAGCAGCAGACCGGGATTTAGTCCGGAAGTGGAAAATTGAAACCAATTGAACCGGACCGCCCACTGACCTCTCAAACGATTTAGTGGTGGATATATTTCATTTTCCCGACCAGGCAGTGCAATATGAACGGTTTCAGAACTAAGCTACCACTACTACTACTAATATTATTACTACTAATGCCGCTGCCATCGCCGATGGTGATAGTGATAGCGATAACGATGGTGATGGTGATAGTGGTAGTAATAGTGATAGTGATAATATGAAAAGTGATTCTAATTATGACGCTACTAATCAGGACACAAGCACGGCCTCCGCGGACCTCTCCCTCGGTATCCGTGGGCGTCTCTCGGTATCCGTGGGCGTCTCTCGGTATCCGTGGGCGTCTCTCGGTATCCGTGGGCGTCTCTCGGTATCCGTGGGCGTCTCTCGGTATCCGTGGGCCTCTCACGGTATCCGTGGGCGTCTCTCGGTATCCGTGGACGTCTCTCGGTATCCGTGGGCCTCTCACGGTATCCGTGGGCGTCTCTCGGTATCCGTGGGCGTCTCTCGGTATCCGTGGGCCTCTCACGGTATCCGTGGGCCCCTCGCGGTATCCGTGGGCCTCTCTCGTGGTATCCGTGGGCCTCTCACGGTATCCGTGGGTCTCTCACGGTATCCGTGTCCTTCTCTCACGGCATCCTTTGACCTCTCTCACGGCTTCTCCAGAATTATGTAATGAGCGTTGAGCGTTGCTTTTGTTCCCCTGACCATGGTAACGTAAATGCTTGTACCACGCACTTTCAAACAGCTTAACATGTCCTTCCCGTACACCGCCCTTCGCTAATCGTATGACCATACGCGACGTCTGCTCACCCCTGGCCACGAGAACTTGCTCTCAGAGATCTAATTGCTCCCCACAGCGCCGACATATAACTGAAGTGTTACGGCCCACGCGGAAGCGATGGCTGTGCACTTCCGTGAGCGCAGCCGGTGTATCCGGGGCGCCGTCGGCACGTCGGGACCCACTGTCACTGTGGCCGGGGCGCCGCTGGTCCGACTCGAGGCGCTCCCAGTGGAGACACGTCGTAGCCTCGACACAACAGTATCGCCAACAGTTTTTGCGCCGCCGATCTGACGGATCGGCAGGACAGCGCTAAACGCCGCCTTCAGTCGCTTCCGTCGAACCACTCTGGCGATGTTTTCTAAGCCAGTCTGAGTGAGCGGCCGGCGCCGCCGCCGAACGCCCGAGAGTGCGGCCGGCGCTGCGACTGCTCGCTCGGCGGCAGGCTCGGCGCGAGCCCTGCCGAGCCCGCCGAGCCCGCCGAGCCCTGCCGAGCCCTGCCGAGCCCTGCCGAGCCCGCCGAGCCCTGCCGAGCCCTGCCGAGCCCGCCGCCGCTTCCGGCCGTCTGACACCGTCTGGACAGCTGACGCTCGTGGGCGTGTTTTGACCGATGGTGTTGGGCGTGGCGGTAGGCAGCCATCAGGGTGCGTTAGTTAATACGATGGCTTGAGATGACGTCTTGGCGTCCCCCGCGGGGCGGGGGGTCCTCCACGCTGGCGCACCGGCGTCGGTACGTCTGAAGTGTGCCCCCGCGTCATCCGGGAGGAGAGGGGTCGAGCGCCTGGGCAATCCGAGTCGCCATCTCTACGTGTGTCGGCGTGCCACGTCGAATTGTCGATTGAGGCACGTTTAATCAGAGGCCAGGTCATCACATCCTGGATGGGGGCCAAATACATTCACTGGCTAATTAGCAGATATGATTGGTGCCTTGCTATGATGCCACATTGCCTCCTTTGGGACCACGGAACTACGTTCTAATTATTATCGGCGTCAGAGTCTACATGTAATTATAGCAATAGATAGAGCCACCATTAGAGAGTAGAAGGCAAGAGTTAAAACATATTGTTTCCTTGACTTTCAGTGTATTTCGAACTTTTCCTTACTTCTCCCAGAATTTGAGTATGCGCAGTGGTTTCTGTCGGAGACAGATAATCTAACATGACTTGTTGTTGGATGAGGTGAATTTATTAGAAGGGCTCAGGGTGTAGCCAATCCCGAATTGGACGATTTCAAAGAAAAATCTAGATGTATGAGCGTAGATTTAAGGCCCATGCATACACCCGGTTATTGCTTTAACCATGTACTGAAAGTCCGACAACTTTTTATTTCCTGTATTCTCCGCCCACTATCCACCAACGAGAAGACGAGATTCTGTATCTCACGGTAGCTGTGGGAACCATCTAATACTTCGTGGAAATCTAGCTGGCCTCGGCCTCCCTTTCTCGTCCCTTGACACTTCGCACGTCCGGAGGTCAGCGCCAACTTCGCATGTCCGGGGGGGGGGGGCAGATGTCTGCCCCCTAGGATCTCCGGAACTATGTTAGCTAGCGACAAACGGAAGAAAGGCGTTCGATAGCTGGTGACAGGCTCTATCGAAAGTGTTCCGGTAATTTTTCGCTCAGGTCAATATTCAGGTCACTGGGTCGTCATAGGTCAAATTGACCAGATCGGGTAGGACTCTCAGATATTGACACATATCTCAGGATCTATAACAGATAGAAACAAACGGCGAATGCTATTCGACAGTCCTTGAAACGTGCTATCGACAATAGGCGATGTGATTTTAAGGTCAGGTCAACCAAAACTACGACCTCAGGTCAAGATCATGAAGTAGCCTAGGGAGGCCATGTAATGTATCAATCGATACGTCTTGACGATACAAGCACAATGACGGTAATTTCAGCCTTCTAGCTCAATGCAGCGCGATATAATACGCAGAAATGTGCTAGTGATCTCAGGTGACCTCGGATGACCTTGGTGAGGTCACTGAGCAAAAATGTCGGCGGCAACATTGAGCATAACTTCCAACTACACGCCACAACCGTTGTGAGGTCATTCCGAGAGCAAATGTGTAACCAGGAAGCATTTGTTATTTTACCATAGCTCTATAATGGGAAAGCCATGGCCGTGACCTGACCTCAGGTCAATGCTACGAAAAACCCGAGATATATATTAGGGTTCCTGATGAGAGCATGACGTGTTCTAATTTTGAAACCAATCGCCCAATTATTGTGGAAGTTATGCCGCCTAGAACTCCGAGGGACGTTGGGTCATTTCGCCTGATCTGGTGACCAGACCTGAGATGACCCAGGGTTAAAAATGTGTGAGGATATACGGGAAATACTAATGAGCAGCCAAGCGAGGTTTGGTCCTCCTTACCCGATTAGTAAGGCGGCAAGTTATAAAAAAAATCGAATGGGAGGGGGCATATATCTGCCCCCCCCCCCCTGCGCGTGTTAAGCGTTCCTCAATGCCGTATCGTTACTTTAGAGTCCCCTGGCCTGGCTCCTTTCGTCGCCTCGTCTCAGCCCCGTATTTACGCTAGCTTGGGCGGTCGTTACGCCTCTCAGACAGGCTTTGGCCGGCTCAAGTCTCCCGCTAAATCTCATTTGGAGCGTGCGTTGTCGCCAGCCGACGTTTATGAGATATGGCGGGGATTGTGATCGATTTGGCGCCAGTGCCGACGCCGCGATAACAGGCGTCTGCGTGGCGCCGCTCGGGGGTTCAGCGTACGGCGCCGCAGCCGCCCCGGCGACGGTCGTCTCCGGCGGGGGCCGAGCTGCAGCCGCCCACATCTGCCCCCGAGCTGCGTCGAGCCGTTCCGACATCGGCGGCGTCATTCCCGGCTGCGCTGCCGACCTGCCACCTATCGGCAGCCAGCCACAACAGCCGCCGTCGCCGCCGTCGCCAGCGGCCGCGCTGTTCAATACCGGGTCAGGAGGGTCACCGCTGCGGGCGGCGTACTTCACACGGCCGCACCGTCACGAGATGTCCGCAACACGCCTGGTCTGAGGTCACCGGCACGGCGCCACGATCGGGTGGCGGTGGGTGACGTGGGGGTGGGGCTCCGGCGCGATGTAGATGGTGCTGCCGTGCACCACCGTCACCATGGGCGTAGCTAGTTGGGAGGCAGCGGGGGACTAGTCCTCCTCTGGCTGAAGGGGGCGCCCCTCTGACCGGAGAGGGGTGCCCCAGCGGTGTGTTGGAGTGGCTTGAGCGTTACAGACGCTGGAGTGACGGAATGTTGGACTCTCGAAATTTTACACCAAAAGCATCCCTGCTGAGTTCAAAAGGCGCCCACCCAGAGGCACCTGAGTGCATCCTCCTAAACATTGTACTAATCAGCGGCGTCCCTGCGGGGAAATTGCGCGCCCCTGACAATCTCCCCTCCCCACATTTGTATCGTCCTTCCTACGCCCCTGACAATCTCCCCTCCCCACATTTGTATCGTCCTTCCTACGCCCCTGACAATCTCCCCTCCCCACATTTGTATCGTCCTTCCTACGCCCCTGACAATCTCCCCTCCCCACACTTACCTTGTCCTTCCTACGCCCCTGACAATCTCCCCTCCCCACATTTGTATCGTCCTTTCTACGCCCCTGGCCGTCTCCCTTTATATCCAACACCGGGGATTGTGGTGTATGGATATTTTCGAAGTAATGCGAGCTCAGCTCTATGGCTTGACCAACGTGGCATCCTGTGTGGCCGAGAAATCTCTTCATGTAGTCGCAGATTTTACCCATGAAGTAGGCAGGGTACAGCATGGTCGTGACAGCGTGTTCTGGTCACGTTGCGATTATGACAGGCTAGGTGAAAATCACGGTTGCGCAAAATGCGTTGTTGTGAAGGCTCTTTTGATCCTGGTGTCAAACGATAGGGAATGCCATTCATCCTGGTTGTCACACCCCAGAAATTATATTTCCCTGATAGGGTACATTATATAGTGGAGTGACACCCGTCACTTCTTTTGATTCGCATTAGGACGTGACAATCGTCACTTCATATTACCACCACACTTGCAGTCTTTTTGTCTCCTTTCCCCGATTAGGTTCTCCGCAAGCACAAGAAGCGTAGGAATGGTGCTGACTCCAGTACGCCGTCAGATTATTATTTTATAGTCTCACACCTCCCCTGATTATTGATGACTCGCGTGGATTCGAACCCCGATATTCACGATTCTGCCCGTGCTGAGGGTGACCTTGCTGAGTCAGTATGGTTAGTGGACTCTAACCCCGATATTCACGATTCTGCCCGTGCTGAGAGTGACCTTGCTGAGTCAGTATGGTTAGTGGACTCTAACCCCGATATTCACGATTCTGCCCGTGCTGAGAGTGACCTTGCTGAGTCAGTATGGTTAGCGGACTCTAACCCCGATACTCACGATTCTGCTCGTGCTGAGAGTGACCTTGCTGAGTCAGTATGGTTAGTGGACTCCAACCCCGATACTCCCGATTCTGCTCGTGCTAAGGCTGGCCTTGCTGAGTCGGTGTCGTTGATTGACCCCATGGAAGCCCCGACCTCCGACCTCCTGTACCTCCCCGACGCGCACCTGTCCCCAAGCCACTCCATTTGTTGCTCCATCTTGTTCCACCGCCCGGCCGTTGCCTTCTGTTGCTGTGCTGTCAAACACCCTCGAGCTGGCTCTGGTCTAACGCTTCGCTCGCTGCCGACCGCAGCCGGAACTTGATCACGCGCTGGTCCAATGTTCAAAAGCGTGGCACTTCTCCACCCTTCCCTGCTGACCCTTGCTGGACTGTGGCTTCGCTTCCTCTCGGGCGTCTCAGCCACCCCTACCAGAACTCGTAGGTCGCTGACCCTAGCGTGACTCGACCACATCTGTCATCGTCCTTGAACTTATTCCACGAAGCTCTTAACGAGATATTTATGGCATGCAGTCCTTGTCTTCGGCTAGTATCGTGTCTCTGGCTGCAACTATCAACATGCTGACCAAGGAGAACATGCCATCAACCAGCCAGCTGCTCAAAATGTGGAGAGCTCACTTCACCATCCTGACTGACTGCGCTGACTGTGCTGTCTTGACTGACTGCGACTGCGTGGCCGGTTCCGCAGCTCCCTGTTTCTGGGCTGTGCAAATCAGCCTCTAGGCCGTCAGCCTGCAGAGTCGTCAGCCTCTGTGGGCCGTCATCCTACATGGTCGTCAGTCTCTGCAGGTCGTCAGCTTCTGTAGGCCGTCAGCTTCTGTAGACCATCAGCCTGCAGTCATCAGTCTCTGTAGGCCGTCAGCCTACGTAGTTCCCAGCCTCTTTAGGTCGTTAGCCTACATCGTAGTCAGCCTAGGTAGGCCGTCACCTTACAGGGTAGTCAGCCTCTGTAGGTCGTCAGCCTCTGTAGGCCGTCAGCTTCTGTAGGCCATCAGCCTGTAGTCATCAGTCTCTGTAGGCCGTCAGCCTACATAGTTCCCAGCCTCTGTAGGCAGTCACCATACAGGGTCGTCAGTCTCTGTAGGCAGTCAGCCTACATAGTTGCCATCCTCTGTAGGGCGTTAGCCTACAGGGTAGTCAGCCTCTGTAGGTCGTCACCCTACAGGGCAGTCAGCCTCTGTAGGTCGTCACCCTACAGGGCAGTCAGCCTCTGTAGGCCGTCAGCCTATGTAGGCCGTCAGCTTATGTAGGCCGTCAGCTTATGTAGGCCGTCAGCCAGCAGTCGTCAGTCTCTGTAGGCCGTCAGCCTGCATAGTTCCCAGCCTCTGTAGGCAGTCACCATACAGGGTCGTCAGTCTCTGTAGGCAGTCAGCCTACATAGTTGCCATCCTCTGTAGGACGTTAGCCTACAGGGTAGTCAGCCTCTGTAGGTCGTCACCCTACAGGGCAGTCAGCCTCTGTAGGTCGTCACCCTACAGGGCAGTCAGCCTCTGTAGGCCGTCAGCTTATGTAGGCCGTCAGCTTATGTAGGCCGTCAGCCAGCAGTCGTCAGTCTCTGTAGGTCGTCAGCCTACATAGTTCCCAGCCTCTGTAGGCCGTCAGCCTACAGGGTCGTCAGCCTCTGTAGGCCGTCACCCTACAGGGTCGTCAGCCTCTGTAGGCCATCAGCCTACAGAGTCGTCAGCCTCCGTAGACCCCCCGGCGCGTCCGTCAGCCGGCACTTGTCCGCCCTGCCCGGCACCCACCGGTCTCGCTGACGGGGTCGCAGCGGCCAGCATCCGTGACCTCGGGGAAGTCAGCTGTCGTTGGACGGTCCGGACCGTGGTCGCCTTTGACCGCACCAACCGGTCTCTTCATTTTAATGAAAGGCACGAAGCCCGAAGGGGAGCCGAGCCAGACGGTACTAAACGCTTTTGATCCGTGTCAATCAATATCCTTTTGCTTCTGTGAATGTGTTGTTCCTAACTTCTATATGACCTGATATGGTCATATATCAGGACCTAGGACCTCCTAGGACCTAGCTAGGACCTAGGTGACAGACATGAACTGATCTTTCCACTTGCTCCGCGGGTTTTGAGAATTACTCTGATTGGATGGCGAATTTAGGTAACGTTTTAGGTAGAGAGCGCCACACATTTCGTATATTCTCTATGTTCCCTCTTGTCCCTGACACCGCATGAAATTCCACACCCCACTAGAACATTTCTGTAAAGTTGCCTGCTTCGCATTTCATGAAAAAGCTTTGGGCAGTTATGATCGTATTCCCAACGCAATCGATCGATGCAATTGCGCAAACCCTTACAAGAGCAGCGAATTCAACGATGTCATTGATTAAATTGTGCTCCACAATTTCAGCTTGTTCCCTCGTGGTGTCCCGAAGTGGTCCGGATCATAGCAACAGGAAAGTGCGCTTATCACAAATGTTTATTAGCTCCCATGGTACGTACCATTTCCACGATGCTGGGCTCTTCATGCTCTTAGCTCCCATGGTACCCTTGTCACCATGCAGAGCTCTTCATGTTCTTAGCTCCCACGATACCCCTGTCATCATCCTGAGCTCTTAATACGCGTCCTGGAGGGCCTCTGAAAATTACGCGCACTGGAGGGGGGCGGATTCCGCCCCCATAAGATCTCGGCTCTTATTAAGGCTGGAGGAACGAAATTCGCAGGGTGGATGGGCATGATCATGAACTCTATGGTGTGCAGATGCCATGACCTTAGGTCAATATCTTCAAGGACAAATGAGGGCAAAATAGCAAGATGTTCTGGTTTTGCGTGGCTTGGTTTGTCCTTGTTATGGATCGTTGTGATTGTGTTTAAGTGCTCCAAAATTGGCATTAATGATGTTTTGGACATTACTCATGACGCAATGCAGACGCCAGAGCAATAATTTGACCCCAGGTCACCTATATAGGAGCACTTTATCAGGTCATTACCTGCTCCAGTTACCGGAACCGGGGTGCCCACCAGACTGCTCCGTTGGGCGGCTCGGCACAATCGGCTTCGCAAAGAAAGGAGTGAAATACATGAATAAAGTATGGAAACGCTTAAGCACACAATGACGAACAGTAGATTTCCGAATTTGTAGGGAGTAACATGCAAAGTGACATCAATCGTATGGCAGTCATTTGCATATATAACAACATTCCCGTTGACCAAGTTTGATTTCATTAGCCTGTCATGAACTTAACCTGACTTGACCTCGGCGACCTAACATGACTTACTTCTACGGCTCCTAACTTGAAAACGTTTCGGCATGTTTTCATTTTTCTTGCTTTAAGCAATGCGCCAGTCATTTCTACTCAGGTACGCAAAAAATGGCCTATATCGTCCGGTACAATATGGAGCTATGTACGAAAAATCGGAGGAATGGGCGGATTTCGCCCTCCCCCTCCAGGGCGTGTGTTAACCTGTCATGAACTTGATCTGACTTGACCTCGGTGACCTGACATGACTTTGATGCAATATAGCTTAACAATATAGATCAAACAAGTCGCTAGTGATGCCAAGAACACTTCCTTTTTGCCAATATACGGGAACCGCATTAGCGCCGATATTTGTGGTCTGGCGCTGATTTTTTTAACTTTGTCGACCCCTAACTCGAAAAAAATTTCGGCCGATTTTCCTTTTTTAACTTTAAACAACGTGCCGTTCATATCTAAGCAAACAATGGCGTATGTCGACCGGTAAAATCATGAGTTATCTACGAAAAACCGGAGGGGTGGGCGGATTTCGCCCCCCTCCAGGGCGCGTGTTAATGCTCGTATCTCCCGCGATACCCTTACCACCATGTCCCCAGCAGCTGCTAATGCTGTGGCTCTGTTACATGGTTGATACGTATTGCCAATACTATGGCTCGCAACCTGGCTCGCTTTACCTCTCTCGAAAGTTACTACGAGAGCTTTGTTGATGTCGTCGGACAAATTTGATTTTGTAACTACTGCTTTTGATACCGACAATACCGGGTCTAATGCCATTGCCATGCCAATGTCTAATGACGTGCCATTTACTACGACTGAGCTACGCTCTGTTATTTCCTCCTCAGGCAAGCGTTTGTCGAATCCGATCAACCTCATTACCCTTTTGTCCGCCGTACTACTTGCCGGAGACTATGGTAAGCTTTAATCTACACGCTTTAAGTTTCCCGGGGGAAATCTCTTCTCTGACGCTTAGCTCCAAGCCATTATCGTTCCAATTTCCAAACCCAGGAAAGCCCGAGAAAACCCAAGTAATTATCAAGCTGTCGCTCTGACCAGTTGCCAAGGTAAATTAACGTGCCGTATGATACTTAATCGAATCGCATAGCACCTCGAGTCGAACAGCCCCTTGTTCCTCGTTCAATGTAGCTTCCATCCAGCATGTCACACCATCGATAACCTTGAAACAGACATCCATCTCGGTTTAAAACAGCTAAACATCGCACGGTTGCTGTGTTTCTAGATACTAAAAGCGTTCAATATGTTCTTCAAACCCGCTTGCATATTGGTGCTTATTTAAAGATCATTCACTTCATTATCTACATGGGTAATGAGTTGTCCCTTTTTTCTTCGGTGTTTGCCTGTCACTTCTTGACTAATCCCGAGCGTAGAGTGATCTCCCGCAAGACAGCCGAATTTCACAGATTGCGTTCATTGTTCTTTGACATTAATTAATTCATTGCGTTCATTGACAACCGTTTCATTCATATGCTTTCTGACACATCGTGCTCATCTTTTGCTGACGACAGTGTAATTTGGTGCCCTTATTATAAGTATAAAGTCTATTTATCCGGCATCTAAATGACACCCAAAAACGTCCATTGCTGTGCTCTGAGATATGAGCTTACCTTCTCTGCTCCCAGGTCTGTCCTGATAATACTTGGACGTTGCACGTCCACGCCACGACGTCATACATTGCCTTTTCGTGGCCCCAGCACTACACTCCGCTTCAGTTTTTAAATTCCCTCGTGTTATTTTAGATCGACATCTGTCAGTCCGTGTTCACGTGGAACACATCATTGTGCAATGTTTGAACGTTTACATCGTGGTCGTCGTTTCGCCTCCAGCTCCTGTGACGTCACGGCCGAACGCTACACACTTTTACTCTTAATTTGCGTGCTATTTAATAGGTGTACTGGTGTATGCAGCTGCCAGCGTATCTACTTCATGCTTACCAGGCAGCCGGCAACGAAGTTCCTCCGCACCGCTCTCCATGCGATGAATAAATCGTCCATTACTTCCTTACAATATGAAGCTTACGTTCATCCACTCGCGATATGTCGCATGGAACAAACTCTTGCCTATGCTTCCAGCATTCGATTCCATCCAACTGATCCCACATTTTCCTTGTTAGTAACCTCACGTCAACCTCACGTCACGGTCATGAGGAACGAACGGAACAGCCCACTGGCCGCACCACAGCTTCACGCTGAACATATTTATCTTCCCTCCTGTATTGGACACTCGCACCTGTCTGTGCGATACCTTCTCCCTGTAAGCCACCCCGGAGGATAATTCCGCGACAATTGGATTAAATCTCCACAAGGCCCGTACATCTGCCCTTATTCCCACGTGTGCCCAGCAAAGGTTCCATGGCTTTAGATTTGGGTACTGCCGTGTTATTTTCGTCTACACGGATTGCGTCGGAAACAATGTTGGTACCGACAACGCCATGGTCAGCCAATACCACCGTTACCACCAGCGCCGCTGACGGAATGGCATCTCCATGTTTTAGCGGAACTCCACACAATATCCGCCTTCCGGTGACTCATTCATAATTGTTTCCTATGCTCCCCGTTTGGAGTGCTATCATATGCTCGGACTCCATGTCAGTTTTATAACCATTGACCTCTTCCTACTTTTCATAATCATTGTCACAGTTCGGTGTACGATATATTTGCGGCGTTGAATCTTATGGAGATATAAATCCGTCTTCTGCAAATTCTAAGCCTCCACGGCATCTCCGGCAAGGAAAAACTGACAAGCATGCGAAAAGCCCAATAGACTGCGTAATATTACTAAATTCCCCACGTTCTGCGAAGCAAAAAAATCTTCCGTCAGTCACTTACTGAGCTTTTCTCTCGCCAAAAAAGGCAGTGACACGAAGACACCAGTTTCACACAACTTGACACCATCCAACCCCGACCATCCAAATCTAGCACTCTTCATTTTACAGAAACCGCTACGAGAATATTTCATCTAGGTTTCGCATTGGACAAACATGTATCATTCATCATTTTATTTTTGCGTCGTCTCCTCATACTCTCCAATCCGTATGTCACATCAGAATCATAGTCCAGAACGTTTTGCTGCACAGTCAGCAATGTCTGACTACCGTCGCCGTCATAACATTCCTATCTCCGTACCTGTTTCACTTGCCGATGTTTCTACCTACCCACAACTCCCAGCATGGCTTGTCGCTTTTCTCCATCAAACCTATCTTTTTTTTCGGGCATTATGGATAACACATTGTCTGTATCATCAAATTCTCTAACTTTTTTTCACGCTTCCCAGAAGTGTCCTAGTTTTACAGGCACGCGGCAGCCCGAGTACTCCCGAAGTGTCCAATCATCATCACCATGTGCTTATCAGGGTATTGTATGTGATCGAGACGCTGACCTTATGTAACGACGTCAGCCTCGACCCCCCTCCCCCACCCACACCTTAATAATGCTTACAGCAGCACACTCACGGCGACTTCCATGTGTCCAGATGTGCCTGGTTATGTCACGGACTCCTGGCTCAGAGCGGGAACGCGTCCCGCTGGTTCGAGTATCGTCTGCCGGTCCTCTCCCCGTCTGATCCTGGCTCGCGAGGCTGGCCCTGGTCGGTAGGAACAAGCTCAGGCAGACTCAACTGGCCGACGGGGGTGGTAATACGCGACTAACCGGCGGGGGTGGTAAGACGCGACTGAACGGCGCGGGTGGTAAGACGCGACTATACGGCGTGGTGGTAAGACGCGACTGAACGGCGGGGGTGGTAGGACGCGACTGAACGGCGGGGGTGGTAAAACGCGACTGAACGGCGGGGTGGTAAGACGCGACTAAACGGTGGGGTGGTAAGACGCGACTGAACGGCGGGATGGTAAGACGCGACTGAACGGCGGGGGTGGTAAGACGCGACTGACCGGCGGGTGGTAAGACGCGACTGAACGGCGGGGTGGTAAGACTCGACTGAACGGCGGGATGATAAGACGCGACTGACCGGCGGGGGTGGTAAGACGCGACTGAACGGCGGGGGTGGTAAGACGCGACTGAACGGTGGGGGTGGTAAGACACGACTAAACGACGGGGGTGGTAAGACGCGACTGAACGGCGGGGGTGGTAAGACGCGACTAAACGGGCGGTGGTAACATGCGACTGCACGGCGGGGTGGTAAGACGCGACTGAACGGCGGGGTGGTAAGACGCGATTGAACGGGGGTGGTAAGACGCGACTGAACGATGGGGTGGTAAGACGCGATTGAACGGGGGTGGTAAGACGCGACTAAACGGCGGGGTGGTAAGACGCGACTGACCGGCGGGGTGGTAAAACGCGACTGAATGGTGGGGGTGGTAAGACGCGACTGACCGCCGGGGGGTGATAAGACGCGACTGAACGGGGATGACCGGACGACGTGACTGAGCGGAAGGTAGCCGCCTGTGCAAATGTTGGCCGGTTGACAGTCACTGGTGTCTTGAGGCACTTTGATGCACGAACTTGGAAAAGCCTTGCGTCGGTGTGTGCTCCATTTGCTGTTGGAACCGTTCTACAAGTTGTCGCCGTTCGGTTAACTGTCAGTTCGGTTAATAGAATGACAGTAAAAGCTGTTGAATTTACAAACCAGTTATCGCACAGCGAAGCGAACCCTTAGACTTTCACCGCCAGGGAATCACAAACCCCTAGACTATCACCGCCGGGGATCACACACCCCTAGACTATCACCGCCAGGGGATCACAAACCCCTAGACTATGACCGCTAGGGAATCACAAACTCACCTATACGTCGGCCAAATTCACCATTTTTCCATGACACCATCGACATGGCCAGTGCTTCGACCGACCCAGAGCTTGTTTTAGCTTCCAAGTGCCTATATCTTATCCAATCGCTTAAGTCACGAATTTAGCCTGCTAAAGTTGTGCAGCGGCAAGTAGTTTCCCGCCTCGGTTGGCGGCTGGTGTGACGGCGGCTGGTATTTATTTCCGTAGCGAAACGGCACTTGTTTTCACTTAAAATGGCCCGGCTGGCGTACCGCTACCGGCCGCCACGGCGCACTTTGCCGGCCTGGCGGTCAGGTGACCTGACCGGACTGCGGCGGGATCGCTGTGGTCTGCCTGGTGGTCCGGCGACCCGACCGGACCCCAGCGGGACCGCTGTGGTCGGCCTGGCGGTCCGGCGGGACCTCTGTGCTCTGCCTGGCGGCCGGGCGACCCGACCTGACTCCGGCGGGACCGCCGTGGTCGGTGCGCCGTACCTGGTTCACACGGCGGCCAGACACAGGCTCGGCAGCCGGACCTGCCGGACCTGAACTGTTACCTGGTGAGCTGGAAGGACCGGCCGGGTTACCCAACCATTATGCGATCCGTGGGGGGTGTGAATCGGGCTTTATGGAGTGACGAAGCGTTTGGTCAAATCAGAACAAATGACCTAATTTCGAACTATATTTCTGGACAGGATCACATATACAGACGTGTTCAATTCAGCATCATCCCAATAAAACGTGCATACAGCTGAATAAAACGGCAAAAAATATGTCATGCTACCTACCATTCAGCTTTGTTGCCAATTCCACTCTTGCTGGACTCGGTCGTATTTGTGTCCCGTACATACTGCATCATTGCAAATAAGCTAGAGAGGACATCCGTCGCGTTAAACATTTATCTTTCCTTGCAGCGCCCTGTGAGCTCATGTTTAATGCAAACAATTATGGTGGGTATGCAAAGCGTCCCTGGTATCGTAGCTGGGTTGGTGTCTGTTTTGGGTGGTGAATATTACAATAAATAAGGTACTACTGACTATGCTGGGCATGAGGCCAAGTGGTCGACGGCCATGTAGGTGATACAGTTACTGGCAGATCGAGCAGTTAGTTTGCACTGGGCCGAATGGAGAGGGACAAACTTGTTCAGATGAATGAAAACGCATCAGTGTTCGCATTCTGCAGAAACATGGTAGCTGATCTCAAAACCAAGTACCAGTTGCCGAGCCATTGCATCAGTGATGTTTTGTTAAAGGCAGCATAACCGTGCTCTTTAGCCGGAACACCTTTAGTTCAGCGTCCCATTGGGAGGGGCGGGTGGCACGGCTCGTGTCGAGGCAATCACTCTCGGCAGAGCGGGCGCCATTGACGTCAACAGATACAAATTGATGCATTCGCGAATGTAGTTTTTTTTCTACGAGCCTGTTTCGGTGAGTGCGACTTTTTGTCACTGAGGTCACGGTCACTCGGTCTACACACCAGCTGTAGCGTGGACAAGATCCTCCAGTGTGGAGGGGCGCAGACCTGACCTCGGTCTACACACCAGCTGTACCGGGGCGAGGTCCCCCAGTGGTCAGGAGTGCTAGCTTGATCTTGACCGACACAGCAACTGCGCTGGAAGCGAGCGGCTCCAACGAACAGGGATTTCCACGCCATTTGGTAACTATCTTCGCTCGACAACATGTATCAGCTTAAATGTATATCGAACAGATGCAGATTTAGTCGCGTTTCGATGTAGATTCAGTCGCGTGTTGTAGCAGTTTTTTATGTTCATAGATGACAGAATCTGAAAAAGGGAAAGTGGCAATTGTCCTATGTATGCGCACATTTCGCCCAGGACGGCCCCCTGTCGGGTGCCACCTGCCTGTCCGATTTTGTGCTACACTCCGGGACTGGAGTACTGCACTGCTGACCTTCTCTGGGTCATAAGCCTGGCGGCCCGGCCATGACCCCTACTGCCGTGGCGCCGCTGCCGAGACTGACCTGACCCGGCGCTGATTCGGCTGGACGAGACTGACCTCTGACTCTGCCCTGATTCGTCCGGACAAGACTGACCTGACTCTGCCCTGATTCGGCTGGACGAGACTGACCTGACCCGGCGCTGATTCGGCTGGACGAGACTGACCTGACCCGGCGCTGATTCGGCTGGACGAGACTGACCTGACTCGGCGCTGATTCGGCTGGACGAGACTGACCTGACCCGGCGCTGATTCGGCTGGACGAGACTGACCTGACTCTGCCCTGATTCGGCTGGACGAGACTGACCTGACCCGGCGCTGATTCGGCTGGACGAGACTGACCTGACGCGGCGCTGATTCGGCTGGACGCTCCGTCTGCTAATGACTCCACGTCCTCCGCGCTGACGATTTGTGCGTGCTTCCTGCGGTATATGTCTGTCACGCGTAGGCTGGGGTCATAGGTGTGGCTGTCCGAATTTGGCGGTGGCGAGAGGCGAGGCCATTTTCGGGCAGGGCACCACCGTGGGTCATAGGTCAGCAGAAGTATGGCCAACGGAAGGCATGTTGAGAGCAAGACTATTAACCAGATTAATGTCGCGCGAAATGCTGGTCGTTACGACTGGAGCGGCTGGCGGCGCGTGCTGGATTGATCGTCCAGCGGCGACCTCACTGCCTCACTGCCTCACTGCCTCACTTCCTCACTTCGTCACTTCCCCGCTTCCTCACTGCCTCACTTCCTCGCTGCCTAATTTCCTCACTTCCTCACTTCCTCACTACCGCCTCACGTTGGCACACCACTATACGACCGGCAGGTCTGCCGTAGTTTTAGTCAGAATCATAGTCAAGTCGGAGTCATAGTCGGAGTCATAGTCGCTATGGTTGCCGAGTCGTCCGTTACCAGTCGGTGTGCTGGCGGCTGGTAGCCGGATGTTGACGCCGTCGCCAGCCGGTATGCTGGCGGACTGGTAGCCGGATGTTGACGCCGTCGCCAGCCGGCGTGCGGCGGCTGGTAGCCGGATGTTGACGCCATTGCCAGCCGGTGTGCTGGCGGGTGGTAGCCGGATGGTGACGCCGTTACTAGCCGGTATGCTGGCGGACTGGTAGCCGGATGTTGACGCCGTCGCCAGCCGGTGTGCTGGCGGCTGGTAGCCGGATGTTGATGCCGTCGCCAGCCGGTGTGCTGGCGGCTGGTAGCCGGATGTTGATGCCGTCGCCAGCCGGCGTGCTGGCGGACTGGTAGCCGGATGTTGACGCCGTCGCCAGCCGGTGTGCTGGCGGCTGGTAGCCGGATGGTGATGCCGTCGCCGGCCGGTATGCTGGCGGCTGGTAGCCGGATGTTGACGCCGTTGCCGGCCGGTGTGCTGGCGGATTGATGACTGGAGGCTGACTCACCGCTTCATAGCTCTCGGCCACACCTTATGGCCGCTAGTTTGGCTCACGCGCCAATCCAATTATCGCCTAGCCAACCAATACGCCGGTAGTAAAATTCGCAGGCTTGGGGTAATTTTACTTTGATGTCCTCTGGATGCATCCATGCATCGTCAACGAAACACATATAGTTCGAAAAGCTGTGAAACACCAAGAATACTGTCCTAGAGGAATACGCTGCTTCGTGCATTGCAGCCTTCTCATCGGCACTTCTAGACAGGCCCTCGATTAGTTATTTGCACTTCATCAATAGCTTCGGGGAAATGCTTTCAAGGTATTTGCCGGCTAATCCTTTAGAGCTGTTGCAATAGTAGAGACCCTCAGAGAACGCATTACTGCTGGCGATTTGTTTGCTTGCTGTGGCAGTGGAAGACAATGCTTGGTGAGACTGCGCCGCTGTAGGGCCAACGGCACAATGCAGCCGTTTGGCGTAGACGGCAGGACGCCTCCGATGTTGCGCTAAATTCCTCGGGGGCAAGTAGCCTAGGGGTATGTTACCCGTCTCATTCGAAAGATTGCGCGTTCGGGTCTCGCCTGTCGCTACTCTTCGCCCACGGCCAATCGGCCATGGCAGTAAGTGTAGTAATACCCATGACCAACAACCTGAATTATGAGCTGTGTGTGGTGTGGATGCGAAGCTGTCGTCAGAAGAGAGTTATATCCTTAGCTGCCAGTATTGTTGGTATATTTACTATGTATAACGGATGACGACCTGTCATGCTATTATCAGCAACATGAGTCTGCTGCGTACTATGGGGAAGCACACAACCCAGGAATCGGCAGAAGCTCCTATATATTGGACAGGAGAGAGGGTTGGATGTGTAAGGCAGTTCCGCCTCAGGATATCTATTTATCGTGTGGGCAATGGGCAAACCTGACTACCACAAAGCCTACAATGGAACATATCCGGCCTACTTCGTCAGACATATATCCAAACTTCTCCACACATTAATTACGAGCAGCTAGTTCTTATCCAGCCAGGTGACAGCGACACTCTGCGCGGCCCCCAGGCTCCTCCTAACCGCCCGACGCTCCAAAACTTCAGCTCGGTCGAGCGCATTTGTCCGACACCGGGGCTGCATGTTTTCGCCAAAACTTTGTCGAGCCAAGTTGGATTGATGAGCTGAGCACTCGAGGAACCCCAGCCGGAGAGTAGATCCAGCCAGCTGCGCGTCACGGTGCGTGTCGTGACGTGACGTGACGTGACGTGACGTGACGTGACGTGACGTGACGTGACGCGTCGCGACGTGCCATGTCATGACGCGTCGTATTGTGACGTGTCATGACACGTCGTGTCGTGTCGTGCCGTGTCCTGCAGAGTCCACCGTCGCCCGGCTACATGGGTCCGGGTCAGACCTCGCAGCCGCCCCGGAGCGGTGCCTGTGTGATCTCCGGCTGTACAAGTCCAGGTCAGACCCCATAGCCGCCCCGGAGCGGTGCCGGTGTGAACCCCGGCTGTACAAGTCCAGGTCAGACCCCATAGCCGCCCCGGAGCGGTGCCGGTGTGATCCCCGGCTGCGTGCTCCGAGTCTGCGGCCGGCCGGAAGTCTGTGTGGTGGGCATGGCTTCCTAGTGACGGCGGTCTGATGACGGCGGCGGCCCCGGCCAGCCGACACCCGCTCTGGCCGACACTGAGTGGGCGGCAGGACCTGCACCACGAGCTGCCGACACTGAGTGGGCGGCAGGACCTCCTGCACCACGAGCTGCCGACACTGAGTGGGCGGCAGGACCTGCACCACGAGCTGCCGACATTGAGTGGGCGGCAGGTTCTCCTGCACCACGAGCTGCCGACACTGAGTGGGCGGCAGGACCTGCTGCACCACGAGCTGCCGACACTGAGTGGGCGGCAGGACCTCCTGCACCACGAGCTGCCGACACTGAGTGGGCGGCAGGACCTCCTGCACCACGAGCTGCCGACACTGAGTGGGCGGCAGGACCTCCTGCACCACGAGCTGCCGACACTGAGTGGGCGGCAGGATCTCCTGCACCACGAGCTGCCGACACTGAGTGGGCGGCAGGATCTCCTGCACCACGAGCTGCCGACACTGAGTGGGCGGCAGGATCTCCTGCACCACGTGCTGCCGACACTGAGTGGGCGGCAGGATCTCCTGCACCACGAGCTGCCGACACTGAGTGGGCGGCAGGATCTCCTGCACCACGTGCTGCCGACACTGAGTGGGCGGCAGGATCTCCTGCACCACGAGCTGCCGACACTGAGTGGGCGGCAGGATCTCCTGCACCACGAGCTGCCGACACTGAGTGGGCGGCAGGACCTGCACCACGAGCTGCCGACACTGAGTGGGCGGCAGGACCTGCTGCACCACGAGCTGCCGACACTGAGTGGGCGGCAGGACCTCCTGCACCACGAGCTGCCGACATTGAGTGGGCGGCAGGACCACCTGCACCACGAGCTGCCGACACTGAGTGGGCGGCAGGATCTCCTACACCACGAGCTGCCGACACTGAGTGGGCGGCAGGATCTCCTGCACCACGAGCTGCCGACACTGAGTGGGCGGCAGGACCTGCACCACGAGCTGCCGACACTGAGTGGGCGGCAGGATCTCCTGCACCACGAGCTGCCGACACTGAGTGGGCGGCAGGACCTCCTGCACCACGAGCTGCCGATACTGAGTGGGCGGCAGGACCTCCTGCACCACGAGCTGCCGATATGATGCCGCCGCCGCCGTCGGGCCGCCAGGTCGTGTTCAGGGGGCCGCAGCGCACACGTCCCACGCCAGTCGCCGAGTGTGTTGGGAGGGGGGGGGGTCTGCTCGGGGTGATTAGTGCCCTGTGATGAACAGCTGACAGGTCTGAAACTGTGCTACAGCGCATAATGTGGCCGCGTGAATTATGGATGTCACGGCGAAATAGCTTTCGACGTCATGGTATCATTGTCTCGAGTTAATGGACGGAACAATGATATTAACTTAATTGACCAGCACTGTTCAATATCTAAACTTTAATCATTACTTAGGTGGCGCCAATTCCCAGTGCATCTTAATGAAGTTGGCAGAATTAACTTTAATTGGTTCAGTTCCCGCAAGAGACTCAACAAATATGCAGATGTGCACTAACGCACATTATCCTTCTTCGGTATCCGTGGAAATAGGTTGACATAGGTAGCTCTATGCCTCATCCTCTGCTCCCTTTGCTTGGTTTGGAAGCCGTCGCCTCCAGCCGGCTGAAGTGATGCCTCTCCAAAGGTCTCCGAACCCAGCCGCCTTCAGCGACTCCCCAGTCCTGGGCGGTGAACATGCTCGGCCGTTCGCTGCAAATGGCGCTCAATTATTTCGTTCTTGCCGTATTCATTACTGGCGATAGGAAAAGTGTAAGCTCGGGCCAGTGCCAAGGCCATCGAAAGACTGAGTAGGATGCTCATCGAGCAACTTGTGTGCAAACGTTGTGGATATATGTGGTATAAACAATCTTTCCAGGACATGGTGGTTTTCATTATTGGAGCCATCGGCAGCTTTATGTGTATTTCAGCAGGCGTCGAGTGCATGCCTAGTGTCCCATTGGTAACTTTAGGAACTGCATGGCCCACTGCTGCTCCTTTTGTCAACCTTAGGAGCTGCACGGTTCACTGCTGATCCTTTTGTAAACCTTACGAGCTGCAGGGCTCACTGTTGCTCCTATTACTAAATTTAGGATCTGCACGATTTGCTGCTGCTCTTGTTGTCAACCTTCGGAGCTGCGAGACTCAATGCTGCTCCTATTGTTAACCCGAGGAGCTGCATGGTTTACTGCTGCTCCAGCTGTTATTCTTAGGAGCTGCAGGACCCACTGTTGCTTCCATTGTTAACTTCAGGAGCTATCGGGCTCACTGCTGCTTTCCATCGAGCTTGCAGCACGATTGCATTGAAACAAGCGTACAACTACTTGTAAGCTCGTATTGCATGCAAAGCCTGTACTATGGAGGAACCCCTGAGCAAAAAGAGCTCGCACCCAAAGTGGATCCGATTCTTGCATGAAGAGTTATCCGAAAATTAGCATTTTCTGCCTCTTTTTCTGATCATCTATTTCACACTAGATCATTTGTCCTCCATACTGTTATCCATGCTACCGCTAATTCAGTATTTAGCTAAAATTTCCGTTTGGTGAGGTGCTCCTAACTGCTTATTAGCATGTATAGGTCTCACATGCGGTCCGGGGACCACCGAGGAATACGACCCTTCAGCGCTAGATGACAAAGACCCCTCTCAACTCTTCGCTATTATCTTGGGGGAGAATATCGTGCAGAAAATGCCCGTTTATCTCACTCCGTTGGTCTTTGCTCATCCACATATACTGCAATTAGCCTTAGCCACTATGACTGTTTTTTAGCGGCTCTGTCTCCCAATCTAAATTCTGGCGAGCGGTCCACGCGCGAAAAGCATCCATTTATGAAGATCTGGTCTGCCTCGGAATGGTTTGTTTGTCGGATCCGCCGTCGGCGAACCCGCCGCGCACGTGCCGGCTCGGTTCTCCGTCGACGGCGGAGCCTTTTCATCGGCTTTTTCTGATCCGACCGCCGCCGAGTCGAATGTCGATAGCCGGGAGCAGTGCCGTGACCGACCGGCGGCTGCCCGACGCCCCCCCGACTCCCATCTGGCCGACCCCACCGCCTCCCCCGCTCTGTCGCCTCTATCACCTCTGCCGCCTCCGCTGCTTTCCCGCTTGTATCGCCTCTGCCGCTTCTACCACCTCTGCCGCCTCTGCTGCCCCGCCGTCTCTGCTGCATCTGCCCCTCTTCTGCCTCTGCTGCTTCGGCTTCTCCACCGCCTCTTCCGCCTCTTCCACCTCTGTCGCATCTGCCGCCTCCGCCGCCTCAGCTTCCTCAGCTGCTTTCCCGCCTCTGCCGCCCCGCCGTCTCTGCTGCTTTTGTGTCTTCCGTCGCCTCTCTTCCAGCGAATTTAAAATACCAACCAAATATGGGTGAAGATCACACGTCATAAGTTATGTCTGGCTGACTGGGCCAAACTTGGGACTACACTGCACTGGCGAAGTGGCACCGTGTTCGCCTGCCGCTCTAGAGGCTGCGAATGGCGGCTTGTCTCGAGTTCGGCGGAACAATTTCGCCAGCCGCCGCCGCCTAGCGCGATAGTCACCCGGCGCTGTAACGATACCTTAGCATTTGAATGCCCCGTAAACGAGCTACGGTTCATCTTGTGCGGTGCGTAATTGTTCTGGCTTGTGTCGGGTTATTGTCTGGGCGTTCAGGAGCCGAGGGCGAACCTCTCAGCTCCCAGCATTCTCGTTAGGTTTCTGTTGCTTTGTTGTCTCGGCCACACCAGGGCAGGAGTCGACTCGGTGTCGAGCTTCGTGTAGGCGGGGCGGAGGTACCATTTTTCGGTGTTTTTGTTTTGCTGGTAGGTCCAGCAAAATTTACTCTCACAGTTCCGTGCTGCTGCGTAGGTCTAAAGTTGGCTATCGTTGGGTGCCTTTACAACACATTGAACTGCTAGATAATATAGCGCCGTCAACATCTTACGCCAATTGATCGCGGGTGGTCTCGGTTACTCCGTCGATTGCGGGATTCGAACCCACGACCACGCGATCAAGAGTCCATCTTCCTACCGACTGATCTATCGCGAACCGAGAGATTCGGTTAGCAGTGTTATGTGTGGCGAATGTAGTTCGCTTGCCCGACGTTGGACGATATGCGAACTGTGCAGATGTATATCAGGACCGACTGTCCGATGTTAGACGATATGCTAACTAGGCAGGTGTATATCAGGACCGACTGTCCGATGTTGGACGATATGCTAACTGGGCAGGTGTATGTCGGGACTGACCCGGCGTCACCATTGCAGGGAGACTCGCCGTTCGGTCGACAGGAGGCGTACCTGAAGCTGAACCAGCTCGGGGAGGGTTCCTACGCCACAGTCTTTAAGGGCTACAGCAAGTAAGTGAATCAACTTTGGCGCCGCATGGAATCAACTTTGGCGCCGCACGGAATCAACTTTGGCGCCGCATGGAATCAACTTTGGCGCCGCACGGAATCAACTTTGGCGCCGCACGGAATCAACTTTGGCGCCGCACGGTATCAACTTTGGCGCCGCACGGAATCAACTTTGGCGCCGCACGGAATCAGCTAGTGACTCGAGTCATCCCAGGCCCTCCAGGAAGCCGACATTCCTGTAGCGTGTAGTTAGCTGAGCTGAAGACCGTCCCATGTCCCGTGCTGCGGGCTTTGAACCTCTCCTGCTGCACAGCTCCCGGACCCGCTCACCTCCAATTAGCAGAAGAGATCGGAAACTATCGAATTACCCTTGTAGTCGAATTGCTCGTCAAGAAACGCCAGCTTTGTTTCGTTGTCAGCCGAACACGACGTATGTGACTCCGTACAGTGAGCCACGAACGGCATACCCGCCGGGTGTAATCCACCACCATTTGCGTCGCAAGGTCATCATGCATTTGTCATGATGCTAATCTGGCATACATCAGGTATCATGTATGCCAGTTGAACAACATGGGGACGAAACTGAAGTTACTAAAGGGAAAATAGGTTTTTCGTAAAGCCAACGTATTTGCCGTTCCACTTGTTTTCATTTTCCACACCAACAACACTATTTAAGCATCCACATCAGCACTACTCCCATGCTCGTGTAAAGGCCCGTTGCTCGTTGAACCAACTCCCGACAGAGCCATCCATATCCGACCTTGCAACACCTCCGATAATTGACTGCACCAACCGCGTAAATACACTCTGGCTACGGTGGCGGCGGCGGGCTACAGTGCAGATGATAAGCGGAACGGCAGGCTGGAATTTCCGCCCAAACAGCCTCGCTCTGGCAGGTCCTTCGGGTTTGGGCCCGTGCGCCTAAGGCGTCCGGCTGGCTCTCCGGTTCGCGGAGGGGAGGTCGAGGAAGGCGGGGTGATGCTGGCAGGACAGGCAGATGCAGGTCGATGCATGGCAGAGTTCGCTATGTGACGGAGGAAGGCTGACAGGAATGCTGCCGACGCATCGCAGGCTGTGGCAAAGCTGTTAAGCGGAACGGAGGCCGGCTTCAGTGTGCTTCCCGGCCAGAGCCGGCCCCGGGTCCTCTGGCTCTGTCTTCCCGACCTGAGCCGACCCTGGCTCCTCTGTCGCTGTCTTCCCGGCCAGAGCCGACCCTGACTCTTCTGTCTCTGCCTTCCCGACCTGAGCCGGCCCCGGCCCCTCTGTCTCTGTCTTCCCGGCCTGAGCCGACCTTGACTCCTCTGTCGCTGCCTTCCCGGCCTGAGCCGACCCTGACTCCTCTGTCGCTGTCTTCCCGACCTGAGCCGGCCCTGGCTCCTCTGTCGCTGTCCAGTGTACTGGCTGGCGTGAGTCTGCACCGGCAGACTGGGTATGACCAGCTCAGATCAGATATTGCCTGATCTGACCTGACCTAACCTGGCCTGACCTGACCTGACCTGACCTGACCTGGCCATACCTGACCTGATCTGGCCAAGCTATGCCAAGCCACACCTAGCCTGACCTGACCTGGCCAGGACAGGCAAGACCAGACCAGGACAGGCCATACGAGGCCAGACCAGACCAAACCAGACCGAGACAGGCCAGACCGGACCGAACTGAGCCGGACCAGACTGAGCATCTTCGCGCTCTGTGTGACCTGTAAGCTGTGCTACCAGAGTGCATGTTAGAGGTCAGGTGGTGATAATCAGCCAGAGGGGTCCAGACAGCCCCGGGGAACCATTCGCAGGCAGACACCGGTGGCCGGCTGGGGGCCACACGTTGACCGCACGTGTCACGTGCCAGTCAACTGTTTGCGTCTTCACTGGCCGCCAGAAACATTGGAGACGTGATGTATCCGAGTTGAGATTCCCCGGGCTGGGTATCACGCCCAATTTACACTTGCAGTAGTTAACACATTGACATTCGAGATGAAAAAGACGAACGAAGCGCGATTTTATTTATTCTGGCGATTTTAAAGACTAGGGAACGAGAAATTGTGTTGTTAGAACCTGCGTTTGAATCAGCGTTTTTGCAACTTCAGGCATCTTCAAGCGTTCCGTTCGCTCCTTTTCAGTGATGGACCCGGTGTGAGGAACGACACGCCGGCGATACAGTTGCACCGTGGCTGTTGATAACATACTAAATGGTCAGATTCCGATGGCAAACATCCTAATCGCAGTCAGGTATTGTACACGCAAGGATCTGTGAGATGTTAATAACAACGCATTCACTGTGGTTCCCGACATGCTGAAAGCAACACACCCACTGTGGTTCCCGACATGGCGGTAACACCGCACCCGCTGTGGTTCCCGACATGTCGGTAACACCGCACCTACTGCGGTTCCAGACATGTCGACAACACCGCACCCACTGTGTTTCCAGACATGTCGACAACAATGCACCCACTGTGGTTCCCCACATGTCGATAGCAACACATCTATTGTGATTCCCGACATGTCTACAACACCGCACCCGGTGCGGTTACCGACATGTCGACAACAACGCATCCACTATGGTTCCCGACATGTCGACAACACCGCACTCAATATGGTTCCCGACATGTCTACAACACCGCACCCGCTGCGGTTCCCGATATGCGCCAGTCATCCGCCGATGTCGTCAGCTGGAGACCCCTCCCCCTCCCCCTCCCATAACCACACAGCCGCCACTCAAGCTATGCTCGTATCCGTGGTAGCCAGACCCTGGCGACCGCTGTTGGTGAGATGAGTCTCTAAATCTGGATGCAGCTGAAACCTTACACATCACACATTATCTATGTACTCTGCTCGCAATATTCCCGGGTCTTGATGTAACATTAATTGATAGTATATTAAGTGGGTTTCACCTAAAAAGTGCCAGACATCGGTGATGAGATGTCAGAGCCTGTACTTGAGCACCAAAGCGACCCACGGCGAATAACCCATACATACGGACATACAGACATACACACATGCGGATACAATGCTGCACGTGGAGAGCAGAATGGGGAGAAATGCCACCGGTGCTATGCTATCTTACCGAACACTTTCGAACCGATGTGCTCGCGGCAGCTTCTGCGCACGAGAGCGATTAGGAATTCAAGCAGGTTCTAAGAACAAATTTAGCTATTGTTTTATCTATGGCCTATATTTGTATCGCATACGTCAATTTCTAAAACAGCTCGCCAACGAATAACTCCAGTCGTTAATCCTCTTATATTTCGGCAGTTGTATTTTCATATTTAATTTTGTTAACAGCTTTTGTTCAAAATAATACTCCATTGGCAGCTGAATATTTGTTTTCTGTCAAGGAATACACCGATCACGCGTTTAACTTTCGCATCGTATTTATTGTCGAAATGAATGGACACTTATTTGGGGTATGCGCGTTAGCTTAATTCACTGTAGCCCTTTCAAAACTGTATCTGGACATCGTGACTATCATCATTTTGCTCATATTGTGCATCGCAACACACTGCACATTATATGAAGTACACAAATTCGGGGCTGTTTTTAAATCGTCCGATTCCAGTGATTCTCCTCAGTGATATGCTGTTCGGATACACTTCTGGCGTAGTTGGCCATATGTTGTGGTTCTGAGCATTGCTTCTACAATGCTCAGAAACAGCGACAGAGGAATATTGTTCTCTTCTATGAGCGTGTTGTGGAAATTAATTAGCTTGGCTTGTGACCAATGTCTGCATCTCTAGTGGTTGTGCGGCCGCTGTGTGTATCAGCAGCTCAAGGCACACTATCTAACACATCCGAACTAAGATACGCATACAATTTCGTGAAGTTCCCTCTTTGAATCGCAAATCCGTGCACGAAGTTAGTGCTGCTTTACACAAAGGTTTCACCACGCACCCAAAGTCCCTTGAGTATGTAAGTTTCGGTGGTTGGGAGACTTAAGTACCCAGGTGTTCTGAAGAAATTCCCAGTTCACCAATAGTGTGGCGGGAGACTGAATACCACGAGCATAGCTCGAGTGGCGGCGGCGGCCAGCAGCCAGTTGACGAGGTCAACTGTCGTATGTCAGAGCACCCGGGACCACAGAGGGTGCGTTCTTGCCGACATGGTGCAGCTATCCCCGCTCCCCCGCCAGCTGGGGCGGATTCGAATTTGTCTTAACTCAGACGGACAGGAGTCTACTCAGCTGACAACAACTGGAAGCCCTTCATTCAACTTTCACGAGGTCCATTGCAGCCATAACCAGACTACTAGGCAAATGCAGAAGGTTCTCACAGCTCAATGCGCTTCGGAGGAATTATGCAGATTTAGAGAGTTATTACTAGAGCAGTTCGCATATTTCAATTTACAGAGGAGGCCACTCACTGTGAGGAAGTCCCAAATTGAGAGGAGACCCTCTGCCTGGTCTGACCCCTCCCCCGGGGTTTGAATGTAGCGTCGTCCATGACTGACGCAGAAACCCACGTCCACCGTACCCGGGCCGTCTTCCCGACCCAATGCATCGATTATGCAGAAGCCATGGACCTCGGCTCATATCGCCAGGTCGAAGCAGCCAGTGCACTCTACAGCCCAACTGACCGACCAAGTAGCTGACAATTTCCAAATTAGCTGAGGATGGGTCGTCTCCGACGTTGGTTCCCTCTCATCTAGCTATGGCATGCGCGCCATGAAGTTGCACTAGAAGTTGACGACCACATTCTCTGTATCTCCTGGTGTTGGTCGCAGTTTGTGCGTGTCCCAATATTGATCAGCGTTGGTCAGACCACCGTAGTTCTCTCCGTGTGTCTCAGTGTTGGTCGCAGTCTCTGTGTGTCCCAATACTGATCAGCGTTGGTCAGACCACCGCAGTTCTCCGCGTGTGTCTCAGTATTGGGCGCAGTCTCCGTGTGTCCCAATATTGATCAGCGTTGGTCAGACCACCGCAGTTCTCTCTGTGTGTGCTTCAACATGGATCACAGTCCCAGTGTGCTGCAGCATTTGCGATTGTTCTAGGATAGCGCGGTGCCGGTGGCCCTTTCGTGCGGTGTGGATTTGGTGTGGTTCGTTGGGGATTTGGTTTGATTGGTGTGGATTTGGTTTGTTTCTCTGGGGATTTGGTGTGGTTCAATGGGGATTCGGACGTTTGTGAGGACCTCGGCAAATAGTTTTGTTGCAGGTAAAGCTGTAGGAGTTGAGCGAAGACATACGCTCCGAATGAGAACGTGGTGCAGGAGTAGTAGCATGATATTCCTGTGTGAAAGTGATGCTCTGAAGCTGAAGCAGGAGTTAACACCTCGCCTGATGCACCGCCGCCAAGGTCATCCGAAAGCCGCTGTAATGGTGCCGAGGCTTAGGTGCGAAATAAGTCCCGTGATTTGTGTTCGGCACTAGTAGCCAGCCACTTTCCCTTCACGGGGAGCATGTTGCTGAATATGATCTGGGCCTCGGACAGGTTTGTGCAGAGCTGGTTATCTGGTCTGTGAGCAGGTTAGTGCATGGTTTGGGATATGGTTACGTACATGGTTGTTAACTGATTTGGGACATTCATTGGTACATAATTTGTTTTGACTGGTACATGGTTTGCTACATGGTTTGGTATTTAGGTGGTACATTGCCCGGTACATGATTTGGCATGTTGCTGGCACATAGTTTAGTTCACAATTGTGGTACAAGACAGGTACATGATGACAGGTTCATCTTGCAGTGCATCACTCGGGAGCACCTAAAACCCTGCGTGATCTTGTGACATTGAGAAGTGATGTCAGCTCTCGATCTACGCGATCAACACCGTTTTCAGTAGAGCGCCCACGCCTGAAAACTTCTTTTGCGCAACGCTCTTTTATGTACCGTGCTGCAGTTCTTTGGAACTGCAGACTCCCCGAGGAAGTCAGGGCCGAGAATATGCGACGGGCTTTTAAGTTTAAGCTGAAGGAGGCGCTGAGAAGAGCTGTACGTGAGAATGTTTGAGTATTGTATGCGTGTGTTTCTTAATGTTTCAGTAGCCTCCTGTCCCACCCCATTTTTTTTTTTTTTTTAGCGTTTTTGACATTTGATGCTGAGTGTCTCTTGGTACCAATACAAGGAATACAATACAATACAATACAATACAATACAATGGCCCCAACGTTGGGCGAGTTTAACATTGATATCATTAACACGGCATGAAAATAGGTGAAGTAAAACTTCTGCCTTCTGCCCCCTCCTCAAATTTGAGTCCGATTCAGTACCACTGCCGGGTATCACGGACATGATTTTGGCGAAAGCAAACCGAAACTTGTACCTTATTTTGCTACCAGTTAAGAGAACCAACCAGTTGGATAATTGCAGGAGGCTGTGCAGGAGTAATGAGGCTTCTGGCAGACGTAACGTTTTGTTGAAGCGGTTGTGTCGGGAACGCGTCATGTTCACTTCAGAAAAATTAGGTCGAATCCGGCTTCCGGGAGGCCTGGCTGTGCTGCCCAAGGAAATGCGTGTTCAGTGAGCAGGAGGATGGGATGGCATGTATTTTGAACTGTTCAAACTCAGCGTTGGGGTCATAACTGGGCATTGGGGGTGGCGGTGAGTATTTTTTTTTCTGGTGGAGTTCCGAACATAATTATTCCGTTTAGATGGAATGTAGTGTCCACAAGGCAGATGGCTGATAGCGACCTATGTCAGCCGTGTGCACCTGATCGGTGGATGGAAGCGTTTATTTCTCTTCTTTGGAGGGGGGGGGGGGGTATTTACCTTGACTGATGAAGGTCAGGTGAAGGGTGATGAAGGTGCCAGTTAGAGACCAATTGATAAATAGCGATGTGCTCGGACGATGTGGTGGAGTGTCGATCAAGGTCATTTCTATAATTTTGCGTCTGGAATGATGAAGTGCTGGCTGGGGGTGCCATCAGTAATTTTCGTATGGATGGTAGATATGTTGATTCAGGGCCGTCCCCAGTAAAAATGTCAAATCATCGGGAAGAGGCTACAACAGATGCAAGGAAATCAGCCATGGCCGTGTGATACTTCTTCTTTTTTTTAATCAATAAACTGATTTCAGGGATTTAATTATGGAAGGCCATTGGGAATATCTCCTGATGGGTGGCGGCAGTGCAGAATCATGACAGTTTTCAGTGTTTCAGTAGGCCACAGATTTTGTCGCAAAGGATGGTGTGCCAATTCAGACGTGTCGACGCGACTTTGCTTCATGTGGGTGGTGGCAGTGCCGATTCCGGTCTAGCTCTAGGAGTTTCGGTAGCAGCGATGTTGCGATGTGGGTTCACAAGTATTACCAGGGTTTTCCTCTAGGGGTATTGGAGGTGTCAAAATACAAGCATCTACGGCAATGCTTTGACAATGCAATGCAATGCTTTCCCACACCAGCTAGTTGGAATAACAAGCTTCACGTCATCATCGTGAAATGTTGGTGTTCGCGTTTCATGTGTCTTATCCACATTTCCGATTGCTTACTTCAGTCACGACCTGTAATTAAACACATAAAGATAAAGGTTCTGTGCAACTATGAGCCACAAGGACCCTTCATTGGTTACACTCTGAACTGATCAAGTTGCCAACCAAATCCGTCGATCAGCCCTCCCTGGAATGCCGAAATGCAAGCTCCATATTTTTATGATTGTCTATGCTGTTTTTAAAGATGTTCAGTGTGCTGCTACTGATAATGTTTTCTGTCAGCTGGTTCCAGTGTTCTACTACCCTGGTGAAGAACGATTGTCTTAACCTTGTCCTTCTGTGCTTAACATTAATTTTGAATGGATGATATCTAATTGCATTGCTTCCGTTAAATTCAAATATTTCCCAGAGATATCCCTGTTCCTGACCATGAACAAATTCAAAGACCTCGATGAGATCTCCTCAAAGCCTTCTACATCTAAGTGAAAACATGCTCGATTCCTTCAATCTTTCCTGATATGCCAGGTTGCTTATACCATGGATCATTTGTGTGGCCCTCTTTTGTACTCTCTAAAAACCAACAATCTTTTCATAGCTAGGGGACCATGATTGGACACAGCATTCCAATTGTGGCTTGACGTATGCGCAGTAAAGCTTCCACATTACTCGCGTTTGCATTATACATTCCTATTTAAGTCCCCAAGCATTCTTAGTGCCTTCTTCCTGACTTCTTTGGTCTGTTCTGATGCCCACAATTTTGTGTTCAAAATAACACCCAAGTCCTTCCCCTGATGAGTCACAGATAGTACTTGGCCACCTATCAAGTATGGTGCCTTCATATGCTGCCTGCCTACATGCATGATTTTGCACTTATCAAAACAAAATTTCATTTGCCAATATCCAGGCCACTTCACAAGTTCGTCTAAGTCTTTCTGCAGCGAAACCTGGTCATTATGTTCTGTAATTGCCCTAAAGACCTTCAAAGCATTTGCAAATTTTAAAACCTTACTGCTTAGGCCACTTTCAGTGCTATTTACAAATATAATGAACAATAATGGCCCAAGTACTGACCCCTGGGGGACTCCGCTAAGAACATTTTGCCATGATGGCGTTGCACCATTTAGCATCTCTCTGATTAGGTGGTGGCCCTTCCATTATTACCTCATATATATATATATATATATATATATATATATATATATATATATATATATATATATGTATGTGTGTGTGTGTGTGTGTGTGTGTGTGTGTGTGTGTGTGTGTGTGTGTGTGTGTGTGTGTGTGTGTGTGTGTGTGTGTGTGTGTGTGTGTATGTATGTATGTATGTATGTATGTATGTATGTATGTATGTATGTATGTGTGTATGTATGTATGTATGTATGTATGTATGTATGTATGTATGTATGTATGTATGTATGTATGTATGTATGTATGTATGTATGTATGTATGTATGTATGTATGTATGTATGTATGTATGTATGTATGTATTTACTTATTACGTGTATACACGTATTTATTATTTATTCCGGGGAAGCTACTCATTTTTGGTTGGTGACCCGTCTTCATGTGCCCGACACCGCCCTTGGTGAAGATACGTACTACGATAAACAATTCATCCCATGGAAGAAGAATTGCCAAGTGCTGTGCACAACATACCTGCTAGAGCTTTTTCTAGCCACTTAAGTAAGTTTGGTAATGAACGAGCAGTGTACATCATTTTCGTACCTGGCATATACCATTACCGTGGTTGTGCTGTTCGTTATTCAGAACAGGCGTTTAGTAGATCGATCTTGCGCCACAGGACCCGGCACAAGAATAAGAAAACACAAGCCAACAAGCCGCAACGAGAAAAACCGTTCAGTTTCCGTTGCTGCCACGAGGGATAGGTGCTGTAGGGATTGGTACTGCAGGGATGGGTAGTGCAGGGATGGGTGCTGCAGGGATGGGTGCTGCAGGGATGGGTGCTACAGGGATGGGTGCTGCAGGGATGGGTGCTGCAGGGATGGGCGTTGCAGGGATGGGTGCTGCAGGAATGGGTGCTGCAGGGATGGCTGCTGCAGGGATGGCTGCTGCAGGGATGACGGCTGTGGGGATGGGGCAGCTGTGCGGGACTACTGTCACGAGGAGTGGCTGCCTCGGTGCTCGGCGCTGAGGGGATGGTCTCCGCTGCGGACGGCTGCCACGGCAATGCTGTTTGAGAGGAATGCTCCTCGTGAGGGATATCTGCAGTGAGGACTGGCCAGCGTGCAGAGCGACCTCGTGGCGTGACCGAGAGTCGGCACCGCCGCTCGGCAGTTGCAGCACGGGCGGAGCTCGAGGCCGGTGGGTGTTGCTAACGGTCGGGTCGATATCCTGGCCATGGAGTTACTGCCTGGTGAGTGCCCAGATGCGAGTCGCTACATTATTTAGGACGGGCAGACGACTGCCCACGTACCCTCCGCAGGCACGACTCGTCCAGTGGAGGAGCAGCGGCGGTGGTGCCTGCAGTGGCGGGACCGTGACCAGCCACCTGGCCGCACCGGCGCGTCTGGCGCAACACGGCCAATGCCAGGTGTACACTTTGTGCGACGTCTGAAGGTTCTGACCCTGGGCTGTGCGATGTACGAGGCATGCGAGATACTTGGTGTCTGACGATAGTGGGACTGGGCGCTGAATTACCACTAGCAGTTCAGGCGCCCGTAAGCCCGAGTAAACGAACAGACGATAGTGGGGCGCTGAATTACCACAAGCAGTTCAGGCGCCCGCAAGCCCGAGTAAACGAACAGACGATAGTAGGGCGCCTGAGGCTGCGCGCGAAACTGCAGCGGAAGTTCGTGTTCGCCGTCTACGAGTTGGTCGGTAATTTTCTTAATCTTGCCGCGCCGGCTCGTGTCGGACGTGTATTTTTTGTTTGTTTCGGGAGCGTGGTAGCTGACGTTGGTGGGAATTTACCACTCAGACGACAAACTTAGTTTGCTCGAGGAACGGGTAGCTGGGAGCTGTGGTGCCCGCTGGCTGAGCGACGCCGAGGATTATGAATCCGCGGCCGAGAGGAGCCATTTTGTCGTGCACAGGCACAGGTGTGCTCTGACATTTCTGAAATACAACGGCTTTCCGTGTAAAATAAGGCAACATTTTCCTGCTCACAACATAAGCTTCTGCGATATACCCCCCCTCCCGATTCTTCGTGAGGGCCAATTTTCAACAATTATTGACAGCTGAGCCATGTATGCCGGCACTCTGAATTATTGCTAATCGTTTCACGGCCTGGAACGTGTAAAACAGCATCGATATTAACTTCCGCTTTTGGTGCAGAACGTGCCATCGATGATTCAACGCCAGAACACCTTTAGCTGTTCCAGAGAATTGCAGTCTACTGCACGTCAGAGACGAACTCTTATTCAGCTAAACAGCACTCCCGGAAATTGCAGCCTACTGCACGTTAGAGGCGAGCTCTGACTGGGCCAGCTGAGCGGCATCGACTCTACCCTGTGCACACCGTCGTCCGCTGGGTTCCGTTCCCAGCTGCTGCCGTGCTGGACACGATCACACCGTCTGCAACGTGAACCTATACGTCGTGACGTCACGACCACATCGGCAACGCCCAGCAACCGAAATAAGCCCAGGCAACACGACTGCCAGGATCTATCACGACAACCTGAATCTCCCCGCAATCCGATCAATCCCAAAATGCAGTGTCGTTATCGAACCTGTCGGTCGCAAATTGAAAAACATGGATTTACTGTTAGCATGTCCGCGTGGGAAGGCAGGGGGTTAGGGGTGGAGGACATCGTTGATCAGCAATGTCGAAGCGCCACTGGAGCACACTGCTACCAAGGTGTGTGGAACCTCGCTCCAGTGTTGATTTCCGTACTTATCCATCAAAGCCCTTGTTGTTGTATTAGCCCCACCAGTAGGTAATACCTGCAGCGCAAATAGAGGATTGCAGCTGGGTTCGCTAAGGTTAGTCTTAGCTTAACTTAGTTTTAGCCTCGTGAGCGCACTGACAGTGCACCATCCGAATGAAACCGGCATTCGCAATTTAAACATGTCAAGTGGAACGCCACTCGTGTGCATACACGGCTCGTGGCGTACAATATCCTGGGCTTTCATGCAAGACTCACGACGTATAGTAGACTAGGCTTCCATACACGACTCATGCCGTGCAGTAGCCTAGGTTTCCATACACTACTCATGATGTGCAGTAGCCTGGGCTTCCATCCAAGCCTGGGCTACTTTCCTCCCGCGAGCAATCGGTGTGAAAGATTGGCGACGATACATGACTCACCGGTCGATGTGTCGTACAGCCAATAACCACCATGAGGTGAGGTGCAGTAGCCTGGTCTTCCACAAACCTGAATGTGCCAGCAAAATCATATTTGCGGCGTGTCCATCCCTACCGTGCCGAAGCGCTGCGCGTGAACCTTCCTTCCCCGCGTGTACTTCCTTTTCCTTCGCTCTGGCGAAATACTGCTTCAACGAACTCCAACCCAATGCAAGTGCATTGTGCAACGAGTGCATCCAACCCAATGCATCACTGATGATCTGCAGGTAGGCAGATTTAATGACGAATGTTCATCCTGAGGTATACCCACGATGGCTCAGGTGCCAGGTCAAGTCTGGGTACCCGCGCAGGTGTTGCTGCGGCACCAGCTGGCCCTCGGCCGGCCCGGGCGTCAATGTGCGCACCTGTTCCTTCACTACCGCACACATCCGGCTGCGCTCTGCGTCGTCGACCTGTCGCCTCCATCGAGAGAACGCAGCCATCTATCGTCGACACGCTGTGCTGTCGGAAAGCTGGAGATGGAGTGTGCTGGGCTCGCCGAGTTTGTGCAAAAGACCTTGCCGGCCATTTCGAAACGATGACTCTAAATCTCCGGCTGCTCTCGGTTTTTGCCATATGTTCGTCCGTCCTGACAGGCCATTTGTTAGATGTTCGAAACGGTCTTCTCGCAGAGTAGTGTCCGCGTATCCAGCGTGTACGACATCATATATTGGGAAGCTAACATGGCCTCTCAAGAGACCTGGCCTGCGTTGCCATCAATGGTGGCTCAGGTTACAGCAAGTTGACACTGCGGCCACAGCCAGCCAAGTGGAGGGCAGACATAGCTAAGGCAGCACGACGTCAATAACGGCCTTATGCATTAATGCATTGGCTTGTCAATAATGGTAATTTGCTGGCACGGTTTACTAGGTCGTTATATTAGCCGATGTCACAACAGTTAAGCACCGGGATGCAATGTCGATGACTTCGTCTAGTATACAAGCGATGTAGGTGAAATAACTGTAGCTAATCAATAGATGCTCAATGGGTCAATAGCTTCACATCAAAAGTACTAGATTAAATATGATACGCAAGCAATATATCCAAATATCGGCACTGTTATAACAAAAGCACTTGACTCGCAGATTCATCTAGCCACCATACTCCAGAAATTGAGAGTTGTCAGAAGTAGACTACATTTTACGTGGTATTGCTAGGAATTACATAATCAATTTAAGGAATTGGTGATATGAATGCTACGGATGAGCACTATTATTTTAACGTTTTATCTAATGATGACGTTAAATCTTCCTACTAAATTCCATTAGATTGAATAAAAAATGGAAGTGCATCACTTCGACATGGTATGGTTCCACCTTGATGCTCCGAAAATGTGAAATGCTCACCACTTTACAAGCGAGTCGTTTTCATTTTCAATGATGTACAGTGTAAGTGGACCAAATGCAGATCTTTTCTGGTTCTTGAGTCGGCTCCGTGTGTCTATTTTAATTTACTTGCGAACGAACTTGATAGTTCATGTCGCTGAAACGTTTTCAGATCAACGCAATTGACATGGCTCGACTCTGCTATTTGGATGTCGTGGTGATTACTTCCCGCCACTGTACTTTGCGAAACCGACTGCCGTTAAATATCCGCGTGCAGCGAACCGGAATATCGTCGAGAACAGAGTAGCACTGGCAGACACGGGCGGGATGGGCGGGGAAGGACTGGGCGACATGCTCCCTCTCCCATATAGATGTGGCTCTTCCCCGCCTGAAAAAGGCGCCTCTCCATCACTGTCAAACGCACCGCCTCCTTCTCCCGGTCACCGAGTTTTTGTTTAGTCCATGGAGTCCATGGAGTAGAAAATATGAACCTCTAGACAAGTTTGCCCACGGTCAGATTTCCTGGCCCCACGCCCGCAGGGTAAGTAGCAGAATACATGCGCACCGCTTAGTAAGTTGTATGTCCGAATTGTTTTAGTGGTCTTGAACCATCTTCACTTGCCAGGCTCGCCCAACTTTTCCTCTCAACGGTAACTTAGTAACTTATGGACGCACGGAAGACCTTTAAAGTGTCCAGGTCCACTTTCATCAACACATTGAGGGCTCCTTCATGTTTGAAAATGGCGCGTAATCCCATCTGTTGCCGCTGACTCATCTTCAGCCCGGACAAGACGCCAGTAAATTTTACAAATAGATCGTACAACAGAAAACAAACTGAAAGAACTACCAACAATCATCATAGAAACATCAGAAATCAATTCCTGATCCTTTTGCCTCTTGGTTGTATTGTCCCCTTCAAGAAAGTATAATTCGTGATTCCATGCTCGCCTTTCACCCGATTGCTTAATTAAGAGTTCATGGAATATGGTCTAACGAAGGCTTGTTTGGGTTGCTCAAGATAATCATCGGCAGCTAGTATTCGAAGCACAACTCAAGCAATATTTAAATAATTTTGTATCGGCTTCCGACTGGTTTTCTTGCATCGATAACGACTTCCATATTTATCGTGACATTGCAGATCTGAGCAGGCCTCTCTTGACGCAGCTGGGCGAGGAAAATGCCAAATAATCATTTAGTTGCTGCTCGTGTAAGACGCAAAATGATGGCAGCTGGAGTATTCAAGACCTCACTCTTGTATCCGATTCTATACCCAGATCTCAGTCGTGACCCAAGGGTGCTCGACCCTCATCAATTCTGTTCAAACTGATAACAGGCCTGGGAGCCACAACGACTAAGCTACTTGCTATTATGACTCAATATTGTGATGCGTGATGCGAGTCTCAAGTTCATTGAACTCTATAGAAAGTTGGAGTTAGCTTTATGCACTTTTGCAGAACGTCTTGACGATGAATTTGTTTCCATGGACGGTGTAAGCAGGTTCCTTAATCTGGTAGGGTTGTGGCTGTAACACCTGCAGCGGTACGAGGCTGCTGACGCCCGGTCTGCCAGCCTGTGATGTGGGGAACACACACCTGGTCTGCCAGCCTGTGGTGTGTGGGGGGACACACACCTGATCTCCCAGACTGTGATGTGGGTGGAACACATACACCTGTTCTGCCAGCCTGTGATGTGGGGGGAACACACACCTGGTCTGCCAGCCTGTGACATGGGGGGAACACACACCTGGTCTGCCAGCCTGTGACGTGGGGGAACACACACCTGGTCTGTCAGCCTGTGGTGTGGGGAACACACACCTGGTCTGCCAGCCTGTGACATGGGGGGGGGGGACACACACACCTGGTCTTCCAGCCTGTGACGTGGGGGGGGGGGGACACACACCTGGTCTGCCAGCCTGTGACATGGGGGGAACACACACCTGGTCTGCCAGCCTGTGACGTGGGGGGGGGGACACACACACCTGGTCTGCCAGCCTGTGATGTGGGGGGACACACACCTGGTCTGCCAGCCTGTGATGTGGGGGGGGGACACACACCTGGTCTGCCAGCCTGTGATGTGGGGGGGGACACACACACCTGGTCTGCCAGCCTGTGATGTGGGGGGACACACACCTGGTCTGCCAGCCTGTGACGTGGGGGGGGGGGACACACACACCTGGTCTGCCAGCCTGTGATATGGGGGGACACACACCTGGTCTGCCAGCCTGTGATGTGGGGGGAACACGGGCGGCCACTGATCACCACTGCCTGTAAACGGGACACCACGTGTCGTGTCGTGTACTAGCGACGTTTTTGTCAGCCATTGTGCTGTAAAGATGCTAAATTATTTAATTAAAGTATCCATGCTGTATTAGAAACGTTATAAAAAAAACTCGTTAATTTGTCAACACAATTTGTCATTAAAATCAGTTGGAAATAGCCACAGAGGATGGCTCCAGCAGCCAGCTCCAGCGACAGGTAACTATGCCAGCTACAGTAATGCCACGGGACAGATTTATGCAGCTATGCATGATAAAGTATTGAAGAACAAGTCACAGATGCTATTTAATGAATGAATATGCGCTGTATGACCAACGCAGTCGATGCGCCCGAAAGCCCAAATAACCAACCAACCTATTTAATGAATGATTCAATGGTGATCATGTTTATTTAAATGTATGAATAATGCTTAAATGCTCCATGGCATGCATTTGGTTATAACATGTGCTTCTTGCTGTTGTGTATGACAGTTCCAGCAGCACCCGTCGATTGTACCTAAATTTATGTCATGGAGTAAACCTGCATAGTCATGCGTTCATCGGTGACCTGTTTATCAATACCTATCGTGTATAGCTAGCGAAATCTCCCCCGTGACATTCACCTAGTTGGTGTGGTTGCTTGTTGCTGGGGCTGTTTGCTATTACCGCCTGCTGGAGCTGTCTGCTATTACCGCCTGTTGGAGCTGTTTGCTATTACCGCCTGCTGGAGCTGTCTGCTATTACCGCCTGCTGGAGCTGTCTGCTATTGCCACCTGCTGGAGCTGTCTGCTATTACCGCCTGCTGGAGTCGTCTGCTATGGCTGCTGCTAGTTTCACGAACACCTGAACCCTGGGCTGGGAAAAGCGCCTCGCTATTCCGAAGGAATTTGAGTGGGGCGAAGGCCAATGCAATGTCTCGTTTCTTTTTTAATCACATATCTAGTTGTACGAGTCACAGATTCCCGCAGATGCTCCCTTATCCCGGATGCTGCACGCATCATCAGGAATGTCACGTCTTGGATGAATACCGTAATCCAACGCGTTTCACTCCCGGCCGGAAGCTGTGAAGTGGAAATGCTTCAGGACGTCCAACCGCACCGCACGAGTGGGGACAACGGGTGGTTGGCGCGGCTTCCAGGCTTCCAGCAGCGGGTCAGATCTCTGGACACACTATGGAAAGGAAGCTTAACATTAGGCCTATGGTGCGTACACTGGACACAACGGGAAAATGTCAGCGCTGACCTCCGATCCCAGCAGAGGAAACGCTTTACTATTTAACAGTGTTGCACTGACATTCGCGGATCCCGACGGTGAGTTCGTGGGACGAATAATTGATCAGTGCATGTGATTGGTTGGTGAGTAAGAGCACTACAAAAATACAGTGTACAACATCTATGATTCGTTTATATCTACCTGCCTCTCTGATTAAAATCAGAGAGGCAGATAGATATAAACGAATTTATTGGTAGAACTCATAGATGTTGTACACTGCATTTTTGTAGTGCTCTTACTCACCGACCAATCACATGCACTGATCAATGATTCGTCCCACTAAATCCCATTTTCTATATTACCATCCATAGACCAGCTTGTAATTATAGCCAGTACAACTCCAGCCCATATATCTTACGATATTATCATTCCAGTACAGTGACCAAACAGAATGTCAAATGTCCGACTGTTGCCTCTCGTGCAGAATTTCGAACCTCCCATCTCTCACCGGTGTTATCCTTATTACATGACGTCATACCCGGCATAGTGACGTCGCTGTTGACTTCGAGCGTCTCACAATCTGGCAGACGGAATATTCTGCCTTCGCAATAACCTTGCGGGATGTGCTTATTCTATGTCCTACCATCACCTCAGTGTTCGATTTTTAAAATGGAGATAGCGCTCAACAAACGCTTTGCAGCTGCTGAACTATCGCCTTTTAACACTAAGGCGCCACCCCGAGTGAACTGCGCACTAAGCCCTAATAATCCTTTCCCACAAGAAATCTTGCCATCTTGAATTATGTATAATCAGCTCAACTTCAGCTTGCATGGAGACACTTTCAACCCGTGAAGCTTCAACGTCTCGCATTCAAGCTTATCTCATCAAAATGTCCTCCGGTTTTGGGCTGCAGTGCCACACGCCGAGACCGTGTCATGTCGCCACCCCCACAGGCCTGCTGCGACACTGCTGCTTGTGTTGCAGCACATCTCTCCTCATCCAAACTGTGTCATGTCGCCACCCTCCAGAGGCTTGCTGCGACACTGCTGCCTGTATGGCAGCATATCCCTCCCCATCCCAACTGTGTAATGTCGCCACCCCCACAGGCCTGCTGTGACACTGCTTTCTGTGTGGCAGAACACCCCTTCCCATCCCATCCCCCAGAGGCCCGCTGCGACACTGCTGCCTGTGTGGGAACACACCCCTCCCCATCCAAACTGTGTCATGTCGCCACCCCCACAGGCCTGCTGCGACACTGCTGCCTGTGTGGCGGCTCACCCCTCCCCATCCCATCCCCCAGAGGCCTGCTGCGACACCGCTGCCTGTGTGGCAGCACACCCCTCCCCATCCCATCCCCCAGAGGCCTGCTGCGACACTGCTGCCTGTGTGGCAGCACATCCCTACCCATCCCATCCCCCAGAGGCCTGCTGCGACACTGCTGCCTGTCTGGCAGCAAATAAAGCTCTTCATCCCATCCTTATCCATCCTCCCCCGCGTCATGTCGACCACCAGCGCTGTTGAATAATAACTTGAACGGCAGTGGTAATTCAGAGTGTGTCGGCATTAGCTTGATCAGCAGCCGCCGCCGCCGGGCCTGCTAATGTCACATCAGAAGCATACGTCACGGGTTGGCGTCACGGTCCCATCCAGCCCTGACTAGGCACTGACTCGGCTGTGATCCGGCACTGACCCGGCACTGGCCCGGTCCTGACCCGGCACACCGACCCGGCACACCGACCCGGCACACCGACCCGGCACCGACCCGGCACCGACCTGGCACTGACCCGGCACTGACCCGGCACTGGCCCGGCACCGACCCGGCACTGACCCGGCACTGACCCGGTACTGGCCCGGCACACCGACCGGACACTGACCCGGCACACCGACCCGGCACTGACCCGGCACTGGCCCGGTACTGGCCCGGTACTGGCCCGGCACCGACCCGACACTGACCCAGCACTGACCCGGCACTGACCCGGCACCGACCCGGCACCGACCCGGCACCGACCCGGCACCGACCCGGCACCGACCCGGCACCGACCCGGCACCGACCCGGCACCGACCCGGCACCGACCCGGCACCGACCCGACACTGACCCGGCCGTGACCCGGCACCGACCCGGTACTGGCCCGGCACCGACCCGACACTGACCCAGCACTGACCCGGCACTGACCCGGCCGTGACCCGGCACTGACCCGGTCCTGTTGACGTTACATCAGACGTATGCGGCATGGGTCGGCGTCGCCGTCTCATCCGGCCATGACCCGGCCCTGACCTGGACTCGAACCACACGACATTGCCCTCGACAGCAGAGGCGAGGGATGCACCCCCTTTTTTTGTTGATAGCTTACGAACCGATGAACTGAATTTAATGAAGAGTGTAGTACCCTTGGGCTACTTTTATGAGTTTTTTTTTGTTCGGTCATCAGGTCACGCATATATGGCATAAAGGGGAATATCCCCCGCATCGTCTTCACGAGGTCATGGATTATTGCACCTTTACATAGTGTCGTGATCCAAAGCGGTTCATTGTGTGCGGTTTGGCTGATGGATGACATTCGGACATTGCCCATGTATCACTTGGGCAATGTCGGTCGAGGTCATTAGCCTCAGTGGACCTCGAATGACGTGTTTGAGCCCGACAGCATAGTTATTTCATGTCCTGAAACCAATTTCATCGTCAATTCTTACTCTCGAGTGAATGGAAGTAGTGGTTTCAACCAGCATTCTATGAAGTTTTATATTCATGTCCACGTCGTGCAAACGCTATATCATGGCGAATTGAAGCACCAGCTGGACATCAAACACGGCTTAACACATACATGTTCAACGGTGCGTTCACCGGGGATTCGTTGGTAGCCAATTCGAAGGATGCCGTGCATCAACGCACGGGCTTTCTAATCTACGTTCGAAATTGAGGTACTGACTGGTGGTATGATGAGATGACAAATACAGGTGCTACTCACCCGCACGCAGCCGGTGGTAAGCTCTTCGGCTTGCTGTGACGTCATGGGGTCAAGGTGTGGGACGAAGACGAGCGTACCGCGACTGCTATACACTGGCCACATGTGGTGAAGGGCGATATTGCCTTGAATTGTGATATGATAATTAATCAATTATTCTCCGTTCATGCAGAGATCAGTGCCGTATCCAAGGTCTCATTAAGGAATAGGTCGAAACTCGCGCATGGTGAAACTCCACTTATCAAATAACTTACCTCTGGAATGGCCCGAGTGCACCCTCCCACCAGACTCTTCAGCCAGAGCCACCCCTACAAGAAGAATAGGTCCTCCCTTCGACGAAAAAGGCCCTTACATCGGTGTCGAATCGAAAAGCTACCCTTCCCCCCTTTAAATGTTTCAACCGCAGGCGCCCCTCTGATAAAAATAGGCCCAGGAGGAAAAGACACACCGTCCACGTAATTTTGCAGCGGCGACCCTCAAAAAAAATTGATGCCCCTTGAGACCGGTATCCCTCTATGATAATTATCGATAATATATCTATCGCTAAAGATGTGTTACATGATCTCAAAATACTGCCCGAGGCTATAACGCCAAAACCGTTGGTCGAATCGGGCTGAAACTGGTTCAGGTGTGTTCAGGGGACAATACTACCCCGTACACACATTTCGGTCCCAATACAAGTTTGGTGGGTGTGTAGTATGATGGTGTTTGGACGTTTTGTGGTGGAACGCACCAGTTGCTGCCCGCTGAGCGGTCTGACGGCGACGCTCTGTGTGACGTGTTAATCCAGTCTGTGCGAGCCGGGCCGGCCGTAGGAGACCGTACCCACTCGAGAGTACAAGTTGGCAGACATAGTATGGCTGCAGGCACACCTGCCACCACCCAGACACCACCAGCCCATAGTGACCTGCCACCACCCAGACACCACCGGCCCATAATGGCCTGCCACCACCCAGACACCACCGGCCCATAGTGACCTGCCACCACCCAGATACCACCGGCCATTAATGACCTGCCACCACACAGACACCACCGGCCCATAGTGACCTGCCACCACCCAGATACCACCGGCCAATAATGACCTGCCACCACCCAGTCTCCGCCGGCCACTAATGACCTGCCACCACCCAGTCACCACCGGCCCATAGTGACCTGCCACCACCCAGACGCAACCGGCCAATAATGACCTGCCACCACCCAGACGCCACCGGCCAATAATGACCTGCCACCACCCAGCCGCCACAGGCCCATAATGACCTTCCACCACCCAGACGCCACCGGCCAATAATGACCTGCCACCACCCAGTCACCACCAGCCAATAATGACCTGCCACCACCCAGACGCCACCGGCCCATAATGACCTGCCACCACCCAGACACCACCGGCCAATAATGACCTGCCACCACCCAGACGCCACCGGCCCATAATGGCCTGCCACCACCCAGACACCACCGGCCAATAATGACCTGACACCACCCAGTCTCCGCCGGCCAATAATGGCCTGCCACCACCCAGTCACCACCGGCCCATAGTGACCTGCCACCACCCAGACACCACCGGCCAATAATGGCCTGCCACCACCCAGACACCACCGGCCAATAATGACCTGCCACCACCCAGTCTCCGCCGGCCAGCCCAAACCGGCCCATAGTGGACGTGGTCCGGCACAGCTGGGCGTGGCCTGTCTCGGTTGGCTGTCGTCTGGGGCCGTTGGCCGTTGGCTGGCTGTCGTCTGGGGCCGTTGGCCGTTGGCTGGCTGTCGTCTGGGGCCGTTGGCCGTTGGCTGGCTGTCGTCTGGGGCCGTTGGCCGTTGGCTGGCTGTCGTCTGGGGCCGTTGGCCGTTGGCTGGCTGTCGTCTGGGGCCGTTGACCGTTGGCTGGCTGTCGTCTGGGGCCGTTGACCGTTGGCTGGCTGCTGTCGTCTGGGGCCGTTGGCCGTTGGCTGGCTGTCGTCTGGGGCCGTTGGCCGTTGGCTGGCTGTCGTCTGGGGCCGTTGGCCGTTGGCTGGCTGTCGTCTGGGGCCGTTGGCCGTTGGCTGGCTGTCGTCTGGGGCCGTTGGCCGTTGGCTGGCTGTCGTCTGGGGCCGTTGGCCGTTGGCTGGCTGTCGTCTGGGGCCGTTGGCCGTTGGCTGGTTGTCGTCTGGGGCCGTTGGCCGTTGGCTGGCTGTCGTCTGGGGCCGTTGGCCGTTGGCTGGCTGTCGTCTGGGGCCGTTGGCCGTTGGCTGGCTGTCGTCTGGGGCCGTTGGCCGTTGGCTGGCTGTCGTCTGGGGCCGTTGGCCGTTGGCTGGCTGTCGTCTGGGGCCGTTGGCCGTTGGCTGGCTGTCGTCTGGGTCCGTTGGCCGTTGGCTGGCTGTCGTCTGGGGCCGTTGGCCGTTGGCTGGCTGTCGTCTGGGACCGTTGGCCGTTGGCTGGCTGTCGTCTGGGGCCGTTGGCCGTTGGCTGGCTGGAGTGAGCGGCACATGTTCAGTCTGACCGAAGGTTAGCTCATGTCAGCCTGGTCCGGCTAGTCTCCGCGTGGCCTGGCTAGTCTCCTTGTGGCCTGTCTAGTCTCCTTGTGGCCTGTCTAGACGGGATGTAGTCTGACAAGGCTGGATGTGGTCTGACTAGGCTGGACGTGGTCTGACAAAGTTGGATGTTGTCTGAATAGGCAGGGCGTGATATGGTTTGGGTATTGATCGGCTGGACTTGGTCCGGTGATGAGTCTAGTACGGACCAAATTCTGACCTCCGTGGCATACAACATTTTGGTTTCCCACTATCAGGCAACGTTACGGTCATTTGACCCCTGACCTCTGACCTTTGTCCTGAAGCTGAACGTCGGCCGACTGAGATAAACACGGCAGAGAAGGTCACGGGTCAAGAGAGGACATCAACACATGCGAACCGGTGAGGCCGCGTGACGTGAGGTTCAGAGGTCACCAGGCCGCACGTGGTGTGTGACCGTGTTGGGCGTGGCAGGGTTTGTCTGGGCGTGGCCTAGTGCGCTACCAACGTTGCTAGCTCCCGGGCCGGCTTCCGGGTCACCACAGGTCAGCCGGGGCCCGGTGTCAGGGCAGCAGGCGGCAGGTGAGGCTCTCGGGTCGCTACAGCTCCCGGGTCTCCCCAGCTCAGCCGCTGTCAGGGCGACAGATAAGGCTCCCCGGTCGCCACAGCTCCCGGGCCGCCCCACCTCAGCCGGTGTCAGGGTGATAGGTGAGGCTCCCGGGTCGCCCCACCTCAGCCGGTGTCAGGGTGATAGGTGAGGCTCCCGGGTCGCCCCACCTCAGCCGGTGTCAGGGTGATAGGTGAGGCTCCCGGGTCGCCCCACCTCAGCCGGTGTCAGAGCGGCAGGTGAGACTCCCGGGTCGCCACAGCTCAGCCGCTGTCAGTGCGGCAGGTGAGGCGCGCCTGGCAATTCGCACGCTGTCGAGTGCGGCGGTGCGCCGGACCCGTGTTTGCGTTTGACGTGTTATTGCGTGCCGTGGCGGGCGGCGACCCAGTTATTCTGACCGGCGCGCCGGCTCGCCGCTTGACCACCGGTGTCGACGGCCACCGGATCAATAGCGCACACCGCAGTCGTGCTCTGCGAGACCCGTCCCAGGTGATCCCCAGGGTCACAGACGGACCGAGTGACTCATCGGCCGCCAGGAGAAACTTGCACGGCCGGCGCGGCCGGCGCGCACGCTGCGAGATTGGCGCCGACCGGGCTCGCCGCCCAGCCGGTGATTGTGTCCGCGCGGCTATCGCAAGTTTCCCAATCGTCTTAATTGGTGATCAGAAGTTCGCTGCTGCTGTAGCACGCCATTAGGTGCGAGGTATTGGGTCAGCTAGAGAGGCTTCTGCGGAATGTACGCGGCGTTGGCTTAGCGTCGTAGCACTGTCACTCGTGAGCAACTGGAAGTGTATGGAGGTTTCATAGTTCCACTACAAGTCTGCAGATAATTTATTCAATCCTGGACAAAAATTTGATAACAGGCTAAAACTACAGGCCGTCGCCTGTCCCATTCTGCGGCTCTGGCACATGTCCTATCGTACGGCTCTGACACCTGTCATCCCACGGCTTTGGCACCTGTCCTATCCTACGGCTCTGGCACCTGTCCTATCCTACGGCCTTGGCACTTGCCCTACCACACAGATCTGGAACCTGCCCTATCCTACGGCCTTAGCACTTGCCCTATCCTACAGCTCTGGCACCTGTCATCCTACGGCTTTGGCACTTGCCCTATCCTACGGCTTTGTCAGAATGGAGGGATGCCTGGTAGTTTCCTTCAATTGTTTCAATTCAAGCTCATTGACGAAGTATTGTATGTATGCAGGAGGAAGACATGCCCCAATCATCCGTGAACGTTACAACTACGGATGATGGGGCACATATCCCACAAGGTTCGGGAAATTCAACATTTCGCCTACGGCGCCATATGGGAAAACAGAAGACCTAAAGACCTCTCGTCTCCCCCATCACAAATGCGTGGCGACGCTGATGCCCACGTGTCTCCGTGACGGAGTGTGTGTCTGTCGCGGTCTGATCCCGTCACCGCCCCAACTCAGGACCTGAGGACAGCTCGTGCCACGTTAGACGTTCTGATCTGTGGGAGACATGAGCGCTGGCTGTGGACAATACGGCACGGTGTCCGGCGGAGCGGCGTGTCGGCCTGTCCCGCCGTCCCGTCCCGCCATCCCGACTCGGCGCCCCGTCTCGCTGTCCCGTATCGCCGTTCCGTCCCGCTGTCCGCCGTCCCGTATCGCCGTTCCGTCCCGCCGACCCGTCTCCCGTCCCGCCGTCCCGTCCCGCCGTCCCGTCCCGCCGTCCCGTTTCGTCTCGCCGTCCGCCGTCCGTTTGTCCTGGCCCGCGTGTTTGCTCACGGCTGAAGCCACGGTAATGTGATCTGCTCCCGACACGTGCGCCGGTATCGGCTCGGCCCAGACGGTTACGGCGCGCTCGCCCGACAGCTATGGCGCGCACGTGCCGGTGCGGCGAGCAGCGGCGCGATCGGTGTCAACAAAACACGGCGGCGAGATAAACCTGCCGAGGTTGCGGATTTGTGTGGCCGTGTGTCTGCGGGAGAGCCGCGACCGGCAGCATAAACTTGAGATCAAACGTTCAGATGTGCTTCACGAACCCGTTCAAGGTGGTATGGGAGGGAGGTGTGGCACTCGGAATCAACCAGCATCAGTGACGCAACTAGGTTTTACCCAAGGGAGGGGCCACCAAAAAAAAACCCAAAGAAACAGAATTCTTCCAGCGAAGTAAGCACGGCGAAAATTTAGGGTTTTGCGTGGTGAGCATTTCGAAAGTCCTCGTTTGATCAGATATATTTTGCTGTTGGCCGCTGTTGGCCGGGGTGGCAACTGTTTGCCGCTGTTGCCCGCTGTTGGTCGCTGTTGGCCGTTGTTGGCTGCTGTTGGCTGATGTTGGCCGCTGATGGCCGCTGTTGGCCGGGGTGGCAGCTGTTGGCCGCTGTTGCCCGCTGTTGCCCGCTGTTGGCCGCTGTTGGCCGCTGTTGGTCGCTGTTGGCCGTTGTTGGCTGCTGTTGGCTGATGTTGGCCGCTGATGGCCGCTGTTGGCCGGGGTGGCAGCTGTTGGCCGCTGTTGGCCGCTGTTGCCCGCTGTTGCCCGCTGTTGGCCGCTGTTGGCCGCTGTTGGCCGCTGTTGGCCGTTGTTGGCTGCTGTTGGCTGATGTTGGCCGCTGATGGCCGCTGTTGGCCGGGGTGGCAGCTGTTGGCCGCTGTTGGCCGCTGTTGCCCGCTGTTGCCCGCTGTTGTCCGCTGTTGGCCGCTGTTGGCCGCTGTTGGCCGCTGTTGGCCGCTGTTGGCCGCTGTTGCCCGCTGTTGGCCGCTGTTGGCCGCTGTTTGCCGCTGTTGCCCGCTGTTGGTCGCTGTTGGCCGTTGTTGGCTGCTGTTGGCTGATGTTGGCCGCTGATGGCCGCTGTTGGCCGGGGTGGCAGCTGTTGGCCGCTGTTGGCCGCTGTTGGCCGCTGTTGGCCGCTGTTGGACGCTGTTGGCCGCTGTTGGCCGCTGTTGGCCGCTGTTGGCCGCTGTTGGCTGCTATTGGCTGATGTTGCCCGATGTTGGCCGCTGTTGGCCGCTGTTGGACACTGTTGGCCGCTGTTGGCCGCTGTTGGCCGCATCTGGCCCGGATGGCCGGCACCTCAGATGTTGACACAAACTGAGCTAATTGCGGCGCGCGTTTGCCAACTATGGTGCGAGGGTGACAAATGTGACGCTCATATTGCACACACCACTACTCGCCAGTGCTGATCAACACCACGCGCTGCGGAACGGCGCTACTTGACCAGCGCCGCGCACCATTCAGCGATGACTACTCAGTCAGTGTTACTTGATGTACAGCGGGCAGTACTCGGCCAGTATGACCCATTGTTCAAAAGGTACTACTCAGTCAATATTACTCGGTGTACAGCGGGCAATATTCTGTCAGTATGACCCATCGCTCGACAGGTATTACTCGGTGAGTATAACGTAATGTACAGCGGGAAGTATTCGATCAGTGTCACTCATTGCTGGACAGGTATTACTCTGTGAACATAACACATTGCTCCGATGCCACTGTGCATGTGTGGGGCTCCATTCTGCGCTGCCTCCTGTCTGTCGCGAGCTAAGTCCGCACTGTGGCAGGTGTGGGCTTGACTTTACACGCGCCAGTTTGGTCTGCGACACCCGGCCATCACGGCAGCGGCGGTACCACCCGGCCGGGACGCGGGGCTGCTGCCTCTGTCAGCAGAGCCCCGTCACGAGCGCCAGTCACGGCCGTCACGGGCAGACGTCACGAGCCGGCCGACTGTCCCCGGAGCGTATGGCAGGCCGAGATGGGAGGTGTCAGGTATGGCAGGCCGAGATGGGCCTGCCATACTGTTCGTCTCCCAAGACGGACAGGTGGGCCGTCTCCCCAGACGGACAGATGGGCCGTCTCCCCAGACGGACAGGTGGGCCGTCTCCCCAGACGGACAGGTGGGATGTCTCCCCAGACGGACAGGTGGGCCGTCTCCCCAGATGGACAGGTGGGATGTCTACCCAGACGGGCAGGTGGGCCGTCTCCCAAGACGGATAGGTCTCCCCAGACGGGCAGGTGGGCCGTCTCCCCAGAGCGGCGCGCGACAGCCCCCCCCCCTGGCCGTCGCGTGTGTCGGCAGGTCAGGCGGAATGGTGGGGCCGGTGCCGCTGCGACACGGGCGTGGCATGCATAATGGACGCCACGCCTCTGACACGGTGGCACCGAATCAATGATTGGCTCGGGGAGAAGTACATGGTCGCAATTTCTAGGCGATGCTGAGGCATGGTGCTGGATGAACGCCAATGTGATTTCTTGTTAGTTTGCTAGGCATTTAGGTTTTTGGGCCCATCAACTGTACTGGTAACTGGTTCAGTGTACATAGTGCAACCAAGAAGGGCCCTTGTGGCTCATAGTTGCAATAATCTGTTATGTCTTTATGTCTTTATGGTCATGCAAAGCACATTTCATGGTGATAGTGCATGCATGATCGGTGAATATTTGTGTTGTAGTATTCGGCATCGTATTTTTCTCGTATACTGTATTCGTATATTTTGGGAATAATCATGAATTATGCACAGAAGCATCTAGCGTGCTCGTTTAAGTTCATTTGATGAGCCTTCTAGCCATGCTTTGGTGAGATGAGCAAATCCAGAGATCCGAGGTTCTCGAGCTTCGATGTGTCTGATATCAGTGAATGCCAAGGAAGCAGTGAAGTGTTCCACTGACTTATCTTGTTGCAAGTAGATGTAGACCCCCCACCACCCGCCCACCCAAATGCTTCCCGGTTTTACCCGGACCCGTGTGGAACTTTCCAGTAGTTTAAACTGCTCGCTTCGTGTAGTCCCAATCTCGAACCATTCAGCAAACCCAATTCAACTCCACCCATGCCTTTGTGAGGTCACGAAGCGCAAATGTTACGTTTCTGGCTCATTGCGCCGAAACAATGTTGCCTGCAGCAATGCATACAGACAAGAAGGCCATGCTTTCCTCTTCCCATAGGACATCGGAATACCCTGCCTATGCTACCTGAAATCAAACTAAGTAGCAATCCTAATTGTCGAACCACATGTGGACAGCGTTCAGCATTGCCTGAAATGCTGGATGCTGGTCGGGCATTTCTCAGGATATTTGTATGTCGTGCGTTACCTCTCAGCCCACGAGGGCGCGAGCTCAACTTCGGCAGGGCGTGAACCTGTCATGCTGACGACGCGATGGATCCTGTCACGTGCCGCCATACTTAGGGTCCCATTGTAACGTTGATATTCGGTTAATGTTGTGGAACGATATGCTGGCCGGCCGGTTGGCCTAATTTTTCTTCGTAACAGCCTCTAATTTACCCTAGCCCAACGTATTTTCGTTCATCACTAATTTCCCGGAAGTCGCAATTGGGCGAGAGGCAAGCCCGCGGGCTTCAACCTGAATCGTCTGTTCAACACCAGTCTCATTGCAAGTCTCTGCGGGAGAGGCATGTTGTAGTCCATCGCGAAGACTTCAGCGCATTTTCTGGATTAGTTTAATATATTTACCCCCGAGACCTACAGCTCATCTTGCCTGCGATTGTAGTCGCCATTATTCACAATCAAATGCCCTGTGCGATTTGGGTTAGTCCGTCCACCACTGACCTAGTGTACAACTTTCAGACCAGAAATGCTTCGGAGTGCTTTTAACACCGTTAGTATATTGGTTGTACTTTAAGTAATGTTGTGAGAGACGTTCAAAGATGAACAGCTCAAATGCGCGCACACAGTTAGCTCTCCAGTGCATAACGATCTCCGACTAGTGCAGGAGGGATTTGATTCGACCTCCCTTACGTTTTCACACGGATGGTGCTTGCAACATGATACAAAAGCAATGCAAAAACTAGGGTATTGCACGTGACGATATTTTACGATTGGCACTCGATTTCTATGCTTACGTTACGGGCTGAGTTGCTGGTTGAACCCCAGATCAGCTTTATCCTCACGGTCCGGCAGAATTACCTACCCCTGGCAATCATGGCCGCAAAGAGATGAGACAAAAGAAACGTTGCAAACATTCTTAGGGAGTTGCTTCAACCCTCTGCTCGAGCAAGAGTTTGAATCTCCCACTTGGTCCGCTTCCGGTACGATATAACTTGCAAAGCTACATTACAGACATTGGAGATTCTACAGCGCAGCACTGATCATCGTTAAGTATTTTGTGAGTATTACTTCGCACCTCATCCTCGTAACTGGAAGAGATAATTTTCGGCAAAATTTACTGTATGTTTCGACGAAGTTTTTTGTCAACAGTGATGTATATATATATATATATATATATATATATATATATATATATATATATATATATATATATATATATATATATATATATATATATATATATATATGTATATGTATATGTATATGTATATGTGTATGTGTGTGTTTATGTAACTTCACCATATGCTCGTTGGCCATCTATTTCTATGTGGACACCGTCATCTCTGAAGAATAGAGTCCCGATGTACATCAGGTGGCGGATTGCCCTGGGTTATCACGGGCAGTAGAACGCCCAGGCGGTACTGGGTAGGGTGTTTGGCTATTACACTGCGAGTCGAGACAGACTGTCCCACATTGTGCATCGCAATGCACTAGTGCTGAGCACCAGGGGGGTGGTGGTACTGAACACTACTGGCGGGGTGCCAGCCAACACCGACAACTCAAACCTGCACTTGTGTTTTCCATCTTTTTGTCATCGCACCATTCGTTGGCAGATGGAACTGCGCCCTACCACACCCCGATTTTATTAAGTTGACTGGTGATGTCCGCCAACGCTACTGGTCCTGTTTCGGCTTCCTGGAGACCGATTGATCCTGTTTTGGCTTCCTGGAGACGTGCCTGATCCTGTTTGGCTTCCTGATGACTAACTGATCCTGTTTTGGCATCCCGGGGTCGTGACTGATCCTGTTTTAGCTTCCTGGAGACTGACTGATCCTGTTTCGGCTTCCTGATGACTGACTGATCCTGTGTCGGCTTCCTGATGACTGACTGATCCTGTTTGGCATCCTACTGACTGACTGATCCTGTTTGGCGTCCTGGAGGCGTGACTGATCCTGTTTGACTTCCTGATGACTGACTGATCCTGTGTCGGCTTCCTGGAGACGTGACTGATCCTGTGCCGGCGGAATCCTCGCTGGCGGTGTTGGTATTCTCGACGATATGGATGATCTTCTCTCGAGCGGCGATCTCCTAAATCTCTGCCTGTCCAGCTCAGAAGTGCGCACCGTCAGCAGTGGTCGATGGGGTCGCTTCCAGCTACTTCGTAAGGACTGTGAAGTGCCCACTCAGCTCTGGTGACATGCGGATTTGACGGGCTTTTATTAGCTTCTCTGGATGGCCAGTCTGAACGAATAACGCCGTGAACTGTATTGTACTGTATTGTATAACGCCGTGAACTGTATTGTACTGTATTGTATAACGCCGTGAACTGTATTGTACTGTATTGTATAACGCCGTGAACTGTATTGTACTGTATTGTATAACGCCGTGAACTGTATTGTACTGTATTGTATAACGCCGTGAACTGTATTGTACTGTATTGTATAACGCCGTGAACTGTATTGTACTGTATTGTATAACGCCGTGAACTGTATTGTACTGTATTGTATAACGCCGTGAACTGTATTGTACTGTATTGTATAACGCCGTGAACTGTATTGTACTGTATTGTATAACGCCGTGAACTGTATTGTACTGTATTGTATAACGCCGTGAACTGTATTGTACTGTATTGTATAACGCCGTGAACTGTATTGTACTGTATTGTATAACGCCGTGAACTGTATTGTACTGTATTGTATAACGCCGTGAACTGTATTGTACTGTATTGTATAACGCCGTGAACTGTATTGCGCGCTGCATGCAGCGCTGAGTCATCTGATCGCCCTCCACAGGCTCGAGGTCATCGCCACGGAAAGTGCCGTCGGCTACGGCAAGCTTTTGAATTTCACGCCACCGCCTATGATATATGTACATTTGTATTGCGAAGGTGTGGCCATCGTGCGATGTCGCCGCTCCTCTCGCTCCAGGGACACCGACCATGTCAGTGAGGGCGGCCATAAAGGTGCCTAGTCACGTCCAGTGTACCCCCCGTGCTGCTCGTCACGGTGACACAGCATGCAGTGCAGGTGTGTGCATGAGTAACGGCACGGCGGAGAGTCATAGACAGCAAGGCTGGACATACGGCAGCGCTGCTGGTTAAAAATGCAATCTTAACTTGTGGTAGTTGTAACAACCATAAGTTTGGTCAGCCTTGAAATCTCCATTGCCTGTCAGGCTGCCGATAAGCGTGTTTATTGTGTGTACAAGTAATGAGTTAATTCATGCATTGCAAGATGTGCGTATGAGCTGGAGTATGGGCCGGGAACAAAATCAGATGGCACTTCGTGGTGAGTGCCCTGTCAGGTCGTCTTCCCTCCTTTAGCCGTGAAAAATTAGCCTTTCTTACTTGGCTCGAGGTCGCCGACGTCCCTGCCCAGCAATAAAGTGGCGTTCCTGGAGAGTTCGATTCACTGGCGGCCACCAACCCCGGGTCCGTTCTCACATGATGCATGGAGTCGTCTTGTCTGCCGACCTCCCGGTGGGTCAGCTGGCAACTGACCCGATGGCCGGGGTCGCGACGATGCGGCCCTGTGGCGGCACGGTCGGTACGTCGATACAGCCACCGATACACGAGAATGTGACCCGAGGGCTTAGCCTGCGGGCTAAGCCATCGGCTTACACATTGACTTGAATTGGAGTCCACAGATTGGGTAGAGGAGTGGGGGTCCATGTAACAAACTCGCTGCAGCATAAGCCCCTGCTCTATAAAGCCACCCAATGAACATTCGGACTAAATTACTGAAAGGAATTGTGAATGTGTGACACTTACCGCACTGTGACATTTGCCGTGCTACTTCACCACCCGTGTCTTGTGCTCCCCTTGAAGCCGGCCTTTGCGACTTCATCTGTCTGCCAACGACACAGTTAGTTCAAATGATTCAAGGTTCAGTTGGAGTGTCGGTGGTATCATTTGTTTGGTGGGTGATTAGTAGATGTGCATTTGTGATGTTGCTATGCCATTCCCGATATTGACCTGTTGTTCCTGGAGGCGCACGTTCAATGCCAGACAGTTCCTCTGTTAGATATCAACATAGGTCTCTCCACGCATTTTGGATAGAAGGGTAAGTGGGTTGTAGGCCGATTCTGCCCATGCAACGCCAAAGGCCTAATCTCACGGTGTTTGAAGGACATACTCTTCTTCCAATTACCAGCCAACTCCACCATGGTGGCGCCCCCCCCCGTGGAAGTCGTTGGTTCTTGGTTTTACGACACTTTGACTGTTGAGTCATGTAGCGTCGCCAGCCTATCAAGCCGATTAGCCGTGGGCGAAGAGTATCGACAGGTGAGACTCGAACCCACAATCTTTCGATTGTGAGACGGCAAACTTACCCCCAGACTATTCGTCCCCTGTCGCCCAAGGAGTACATCCACGATAGTCAGCTGCTGATGTCTGGTCCCAGCTTGCAAGGTACCGATCAACTTTTTGGTTAGATAATAGGGAAATGTGTAGTTCATTTCACCTTGTTTTGTCATGTCTTTAATCTTTATCTTCTCCTCAAGACTAAATTGTGTGATAGTTGGTTTTAAAAAAGTGATATTATGTAAATAGTTCGGAAAAGTTGCACCCAGTACTCCACATGTAAAAAGCGGAGATTCAATCGGATGGTATCGAGAGCAACTACGCATCTTATTCTACGGATGATGAGGCTGTACTTTTCGCCAGCGAAGACCTTCCGTGTTACTGTGTTTTAAACATCGCCAACAGAACGGCCCTGTAGGCGGGCAAGTGCGCCGTAGTTCCCTATCTAAGACCTCAAGGATGATTCAAACATCCAGTACATGGGGAAACGTCACGTGGGTAATCTGAGGACACTGGAGCCCAAAAAACGTCGCCGGGGTTTTAAGGAATTGGAAGATGGAGACAGGAAGTTTCGTGTGTACAAGATGCGCCCCCCCGTCTCCCGTGGGGACTCGGCACATGCCTTTAAAATGGCCAACCTGTTCCTGCGGCAATTTCAAGAAGCCGACTAAGATGTGGCCCGGCCAACATCTGTCGTGCCGAGAAGAGATCGCCGCGTGTAGGACTGCCATCTGTCGTGCCGAGGTGTCGCCGCGGGTAGGACTGCCATCTGTCGTGCCGAGAAGAGATCGCCGCGTGTAGGACTGCCATCTGTCATGCCGAGGGGTCGCCGCTGGTAGGAGTGCCATCTGTCGTGCCGAGAAGAGATCGCCGCGTGTAGGACTGCCATCTGTCGTGCCGAGAGGTCGCCGCGGGTAGGACTGCCATCTGTCGTGCCGAGAGGTCGCCGCGGGTAGGACTGCCATCTGTCGTGCCGAGGGGTCCCCGCTGGTAGGACTGCCATCTGTCGTGCTGAGAGGTCGCCGCGGGTAGGACTGCCATCTGTCGTGCCGAGAGGTCGCCGCGGGTAGGACTGCCATCTGTCGTGCCGAGGGGTCGCCGCTGGTAGGACTGCCATCTGTCGTGCCGAGAAGAGATCGCCGCTGGTAGGACTGCCATCTGTCGTGCCGAGAGGTCGCCGCGGGTAGGAGTGTCATCTGTCGTGCCGAGGGGTCTCCGCGGGTAGGACTGCCATCTGTCGTGCCGAGGGGTTGCCGCGCGTAGGAGTGCCATCTGTCGTGCCGAGAGGTCGCCGCTGGTAGGAGTGCCATCTGTCGTGCCGAGAGGTCGCCGCGGGTAGGACTGCCATCTGTCGTGTTGAGAGGTCGCCGCGGGTAGGACTGCCATCTGTCGTGCCGAGGGGTCGCCGCGGGTAGGACTGCCATCTGTCGTGCCGAGGGGTCGCCGCTGGTAGGAGTGCCATCTGGCGTGCCGAGGGAGCGCCGCGGGTAGGACTGCCATCTGTCGTGCCGAGGGGTCGCCGCTGGTAGGACTGCCATCTGTCGTGCCGAGAGGTCGCCGCGGGTAGGACTGCCATCTGGCGTGCCGAGAGGTCGCCGCGGGTAGGACTGCCATCTGTCGTGCCGAGGGGTCGCCGCGGGTAGGACCGCCATCTGTCGTGCCGAGAGGTCGCCGCGGGTAGGACTGCCATCTGTCGTGCCGAGGGGTCGCCGCGGGTAGGACTGCCATCTGTCGTGCCGAGGGGTCGCCGCGGGTAGGACCGCCATCTGGCGTGCCGAGAGGTCGCCGCGGGTAGGACTGCCATCTGTCGTGCCGAGGGGTCGCCGCGGGTAGGACTGCCATCTGTCGTGCCGAGGGGTCGCCGCTGGTAGGAGTGCCATCTGTCGTGCCGAGGGGTCGCCGCGGGTAGGACTGCCATCTGTCGTGCCGAGGGGTCGCCGCGGGTAGGACTGCCATCTGTCGTGCCGAGAGGTCGCCGCGGGTAGGACTGCCATCTGTCGTGCCGAGGGGTCGCCGCTGGTAGGACTGCCATCTGTCGTGCCGAGAGGTCGCCGCGGGTAGGACTGCCATCTGTCGTGCCGAGAGGTCGCCGCGGGTAGGACTGCCATCTGTCGTGCCGAGAGGTCGCCGCTGGTAGGACTGCCATCTGTCGTGCCGAGAGGTCGCCGCGGGTAGGACTGCCATCTGTCGTGCCGAGGGGTCGCCGCGGGTAGGACTGCCATCTGTCGTGCCGAGGGGTCGCCGCGGGTAGGACTGCCATCTGTCGTGCCGAGAGGTCGCCGCGGGTAGGACTGCCATCTGTCGTGCCGAGGGGTCGCCGCGGGTAGGACTGCCATCTGTCGTGCCGAGGGGTCGCCGCGGGTAGGACCGCCATCTGTCGTGCCGAGGGGTCGCCGCGGGTAGGACTGCCATCTGTCGTGCCGAGGGGTCGCCGCTGGTAGGACTGCCATCTGGTGTGCCGAGGGGTCGCCGCTGGTAGGACTGCCATCTGGCGTGCCGAGGGAGCGCCGCGGGTAGGACTGCCATCTGGCTTCCCTAGGGAGCGCCGCGGGTAGGACTGCCATCTGGCGTGCCGAGGGGTCGCCGCTGGTAGGACTGCCATCTGGCGTGCCGAGGGAGCGCCGCGGGTAGGACTGTCATCTGGCTTCCCTAGGGAGCGCCGCGGGTAGGACTGCCATCTGGCGTGCCGAGGGGTCGCCGCTGGTAGGACTGCCATCTGTCGTGCCGAGGTGTCGCCGCGGGTAGGACTGCCATCTGTCGTGCCGAGGGGTCGCCGCTGGTAGGACTGCCATCTGTCGTGCCGAGGGGTCGCCGCGGGTAGGAGTGCCATCTGTCGTGCCGAGGGGTCGCCGCGGGTAGGAGTGCCATCTGTCGTGCCGAGGTGTCGCCGCGGGTAGGACTGCCATCTGTCGTGCCGAGGGGTCGCCGCTGGTAGGACTGCCATCTGTCGTGCCGAGAGGTCGCCGCGGGTAGGACTGCCATCTGTCGTGCCGAGGGTCGCCGCTGGTAGGACTGCCATCTGTCGTGCCGAGGGTCGCCGCTGGTAGGACTGCCATCTGTCGTGCCGAGGGGTCGCCGCGGGTGGGAGTCCCATCTGGCGTGCTGAGAGGTCGCCGCTGGTAGGACTGCCATCTGTCGTGCTGAGGGGTCGCCGCGGGTAGGACTGCCATCTGTCGTGCCGAGGGGTCGCCGCTGGTAGGACTGCCATCTGTCGTGCCGAGGGGTCGCCGCGGGTGGGAGTGCCATCTGGCGTGCTGAGAGGTCGCCGCTGGTAGGACTGCCATCTGTCGTGCCGAGGGGTCGCCGCGGGTAGGACTGCCATCTGTCGTGCCGAGGGAGCGCCGCGTGTAGGACTGCCATCTGTCGTGCTGAGAGGTCGCCGCGGGTAGGACTGCCATCTGTCGTGCTGAGAGGTCGCCGCGGGTAGGACTGCCATCTGTCGTGCCGAGGGGTCGCCGCGGGTAGGACTGCCATCTGGCGTGCCGAGGGGTCGCCGCGGGCCTAAGCCGGTCCAGGCGACGACGGCACCGGCGAATGAATATGAATGTTGCGCGGCTCGTCGTGTGCGCCTCACTGACTGCTGATCTGCGACGGCGGCGGCGCGGCCCACGGCCGGCGGCCGGCGGCGTGCCATCGCTGCCGATCGATGTCACCGGGTGTCTGGCGGCGACAGAGCCGGACCTGGGGCCGGCCACCTGTGCCGGCCACCTGTGCCGGCCACCGCCAGCAGGGTGTCCACCGACTCATCTCGTCCCGCCGGCCGTCCCGAGTAGTGTCGGGACACCCCACCTCGTCCCGCCCCGCTTCGGGTAGTGTCGGGTCGCGAACCCCGGGCATGAGTGGCAGGTGCCTGCCAGCAGTTAGTGCTTAGCGCACCCTCTGCTGGAGGTCACTCGAACTGACACAAATCGGCCGCTTCCTTTGATTGTGCCGTCGAAGTCATATTTTGTGACGGCTTATTTTTGGTTTACATTTTTGTATTAAATATATTTAATCCGAGTTCTTCCTGGGGTGGTTCTATTAGCCAGGGCCCTATTGCTAAGCAGCTGATCTAATTGCAAGAGCTTGTTGCGTGAACCCTGCCCCCACCACCCAATCCATGAGTTTCAATTATATGGCATTATTTTGACCGGAAGTTTAACGTGCGATCAATGCACTAACACGGCCACCTCGTAGCTCGTCCCCGGCCTTATCAGGCCAGTTGTCAACTCCCAGCCGGGGACTAAGTGAAGCGACTCGAACCCTGTGTTTCCATGATAGGGGAGGCTAGTGCAAGCCAGCGCCCTAGCCAGCTGAGCTACCGGATGCGTTTCATTTTCTCCGCCGGCTGCGCAAATGGTTTTGTTTACAATGAAATGGCCCAAATTTATAGCCCTTTGACGCACGCGTTCAGGCAGTTCTTTATGCCGCCCTTCACTCCAGTAATGGTACACTATATAGCTCTGTATGACCAACGCAGCCGATGCGCCGGCAGGCCCAAACAACCAACACTATATAGCTTTTGGAAACATGTCGAGGTACATTTCGCATTACTGTATTTGCGTTCTTCTCGGCATTGTGCCTCATCACATTATTCCTACTCAGATTGTAAACTCCAAGTATGAAGCCAAAGATTCCGAAGTAAGTTGAGTTCACGGCAATATATAATAAATCGTCACCGAATTTAGTGTTGTGAAATTTATCCTCTCCAAATCCAAAGCTTGAATATATGTAAGAGTATCAGGATACGCTTAAATATATTCATGGCATGACCTTGACCGGAAGTTTAACGTGCCGCAAATGCACTAGCACGGCCACCCGGTAGCTCGTGCTTGATATAATCCTGATATGACCTCAATCTAATCTTATTCCTCAACATACCTGAACGAACCCGACGTAAACCGACTTTATCTGACTCTCCTCAGCGTCTGGTGCAGCCCATATCTGACGGGATGAAGGTAGCACCACCCTTCATCCCCCCCCACCCCCCCAACGCACCTGACCTGACCGGACGCGACCCGACTATCTGACCCCTCAACGTCTCACGTAGCCCACGCCGAGTGGATGAAGTCAGCACCGCCGCTTCATTTAGCAGATATGACCCGACCCGCCGTGACCTGGCTTTACCCGACTCTCTTCAACGTCTCACGTAGTGGATACTGGGTGCGATGAAGAGATGAAGATACCCCTCCTCCCCCCCCCCCCACAAACCTGACCTGACCCGATCTCCGTGCCACAGTTTGACGCAGCAGACCGTGGCTCTGAAGGAGATCCGACTGCAGGAGGAGGAAGGCGCTCCCTTCACAGCGATCCGTGAGGCCAGTCTGCTGAAGGAGCTGAAGCATGCCAACATCGTCATCCTGCACGACATCGTGCACGCGCGCAACGCGCTAACATTTGTCTTCGAGTATGTGGTGAGTGCTGGTACTAGGTCACCCCGTCTTATGATGTATTCCAGGAGTCCTGACAAACCTCAGGGCACCTCTCGGTAGTTCGGGTCATACTCCGTCGACAAGATGAATTCGAAGGAAATGTTAACACGAGGAGTGCCTAAAGGACGTGGTTTTTCATAAGCAATTCATATATGAGTTTTTGCACATACTAACTCTAACTTACATCAGTCACATAGTTATAAATCGCAATTTTAATCCTTGCGAGCCCCTGTTTACAATATTGGAAGACATAAGGGAATTCCTGTAGATTTACAAAGCCAAATCACGTTTGCATCGTTATTAACAGGTGAACTGCACGCATATCACTGAATACAATTGCAATGAACAATTGGTGACTTCCTGAACTCTGCCAGGTTGCGTATGTCCTGCTTGGACTCATTTTTGGACATCAGTGTTCTGCTGATCTCCTGAGCCCTGATCCCTCCGTACCACTTCATGTGCGAAGTACTCAGCGGAAGCACCAGTCACCATTTGAATGACTCTCGCGTGTGGCAAGCCCAGCTGAGCACCTCCATGGGAGTGTTGATGAAGTTCGTCTCTGAGCTGCTTAGGGGGCATATGAAAGGTGGCTCTAACACAACATCCGACTAGCTGATCAAGTCGACAATGCTGAAAGCATCACGATTAATGTCAGGTCCCCTTCTGGTTCTGGCATGGGGATCTCTTAGATGAGTGTCTGGATCCTCCTCTTCCCTGTTGGCGACTTTCTCCACCCTCTCAATATTCTCCTTTTGATCCTCAGAGTACAGGAGTGTTTGGATTACGGCTTCACTGTGGGCATGCCAAGCAGATACTCTCGCAGTCGGCATCATAAGGTCTAGCACCTCCTTCCCTTGGGACTTGAGGCAGTCCAGCTGAGGGGACGAGTGGTCTATGGGTAATTTGCCCTTCTCACAATCTAAATGTTGTGGACTCGAGTCTCACCTGTCGCTACTCTTCACCCGCGACCAATCGGCGTGAAAGATAGGCGACGCCACATGACTCAACGATCGAGGTGTAGTAAAACCAGTAGCCAGCCAACCCGTCCAGCTGAAACAGGATGTGTCTAGGCCGTTCGATCCAGGAGTCCTTGACCTTCACAGTGAGCCGACATTGCTAGTGGAGTCCAATGGTGAATTGCACGATAAAGTGCGGATTCTTCCAGTTCTTTCCTTTATGTCCGTATTTTCACAGCTAGAGCCTGAGAAGTTTGATCGTTGTAATGAACCAACGGCTGTGGTTCACTGATATCCAATCTCCAGCAGGGCCAACCGTGCAGGAAGTACTGTATTCCTGCCTGCACAGGCAATCCTAGAGCCATGGTGTTGATCAGTTCAGAGATCTCGGGCCTTGTTAGGCGGCTTGATTAGTGGAGGGCCAGCAGAGATCCGAGAAAGTTTGGATTGGTATCCAAGTATGTAGCAAAATCAAGGAAAATGTGTTGTTTGACAGAGCATGTGCGCCATGGTCAACAACGAGACGGCCCAGAGAAATTCAGCAGGCTGCACACCAACCAGATCAGCTTTCTTTCCAGGTGCAGGTCCAGCTTCCGTATCACTTCAGCATTCACGCCAGTGTTCACATTTGTTGGGTTTCTTCCAATGGCTCACAAGGTTTTATCAAAACTCAAGTCATCGCAAGGTCATCCTCAGCACCACTTCTCCACAATCCCAGATCCCAGTCCTGATAGATTACGGCTTCCAATTTGGTGGGATCATTTACGTTCAGCCTTCTCTTTTTGCCTCGCGATGGAGGCAAGATCTCTCACAGGAAGATTTTCTCTCTGCTTCAAGAGCAGTTAATGTGAGCATGGATGACACAACTGGTAATTTGAAACTTGCAAATCAAAATGTCAAATGCCATGTCTAATCTGACTACGGCCTTCTCTCTGGCATCACGTTTGCCTTTCCCAAGAGAACACTGCAGTGCCGACTTCCAGACCTCAATGAGCTCGGACATGATGATCACATTTCCATTAATAACATTTGCATTGACAACAGGTGGGCTGAAAAGAACATTAGCTTTGCCCCACTGACAAATCGGACCAGGTAGGTGTCGCTCACAACCTGGTCCGCTGGGTAGTTCTCCTGTCATCTAGTCACTCTAAAGTGTCTCCCACGAGTAGATGCCATACCCCGGGATATCCCTCCCAGTTGGCGGTTCAGACACGAACAGCTTCCACTCAGTGCCAAAAGAATACGCAGGCAAGAACTTGATATATTCCTTGTTCTGACTTGATACATTTATTTAACTAGTTGATATCTCAATACAATATATCGCGAAGTGTTGATGCAATTTGCACATTTTCCATCCCCTCCTTCCTGAAACAAAATGTCGGACTGGAATGTCGGAATGTCGGACAAAATGTCCCCCCCCCCTCCAAAAAAAACCACAGACCACACAGAGTGACCAGTAGTGACTTCACTTGTGTATTGCACCACTGTGAGCCCCGACAGTCACGAAGGCACCCGACTCCTATCTGATGTTTGTCCTTTTTTTGCTTCTTTCCAGTTTGCTTTTTTACTTTTTCGGATTTGAACTTTTCCCGTCTGATTTTGTCCCTTTTGACACTTCATCCTTTGTCTAATCGTCTTTTCTCATTGTGCCTTGTATTTAACTTTTGCCTTTGACTTTTTGCTATGGAACCGGTGACCTTTATATTCATCTACTGATGTTATGATTCTCATCCATGGATAACCTGTGTATGTGCGATTTGTCTATTCTTTTGACTGGCCTGTTTTTGGCCTACGTGTAGTCTGTTGATGACCTATATGCGACATATGAGTCACTTACGTGTGATTGGGGACGAGTGGTCTAGGGGTAAGTTGCTCGTCTCACAGTCAAAAGGTTGTGGGTTCGAGTCTCACCTGTCGCTACTCTTCGCCCGCGACCAATCGGTGTGAGAGATTGGCGACGGTACATGACTCAACGGTCGATGTGTCGTAAAACCAATATCGAAGCAACTTACGTGTGATTAATTATTGACCTATGTGATCTATCAATTATTTATCTGTGTGACATATGGATGATCTATGTGTGATCTACAGATAGCCCATGCGTAGCCTATGTGTACTTTATCGGTGACCTTTTAATGGCCTTTTAATGGACTTTTGATGACTGGCGACCTATGGATGGCCTGTGTAGCTGGCCTGAATATGACCTGGTGACCTCGATCGTGTTTCGCGGCAGCACACGGACCTGTCGCAGTACCTGGAGCAGCACCCCGGCGGACTGCACGCGCGCAACGTCCAGCTGTTCCTGTACCAGCTGCTGCGCGGCCTCAGCTACTGCCACCACCGGCGTATTCTGCACCGGGACGTCAAGCCGCAGAACCTGCTCATCTCACAGCTCGGCGAGCTCAAGTTGGCCGACTTCGGTAGGTGCAACGCTTTCCTCCGCCCAATTGAGGGTGGCGTTCTATCGTGGATCCTCGTGTCAACTGGCGTACATGTTAAGCGCCCCGCACAGCCCTGCCGGGTAGGTGAGCACTCGAGAAGAAGAGCGGCGAGTTTTTGTGTGCGTCTCCGAATTGGAGTGAGCGTTATTTTGCCACGGCGGCTCGTGAGACTGACATTGAGCTCAGATCGATCGCTGCTCCCGCCGACCGCTGCTGGCATCGCAGTAATACCCGCTGCGGTCACTGGGACCGACTTGATGGATGAATGAGTCGCATCCAATCGAGAAACTGACGCGGCTACTGATGGTATCTTATGCCCTGAACACATACTGTATCCGTATCTGGACACAACAGCTGCTGCGGTCTGTGCAGTGGACGCCATTCTAGGCCTAGGCTAGCCTAGGCGTTTTGGGCTACAGATGTTCGCATTACATTTTGACCCCCGATACATTTATTTGACTATTGAGCACATACTACTATAACATGCTAACTTGCATAGAGTATGTGTTTGGCTTCCTTTCACCTTTGTGTCATGTATGCGACCATCGCTCACGGGTAAAGGTTAGCAATTACAGTTTCGGTCGCTAGTCCAGTTCGAATCGCCCACCTCTGACCACCGTCCGACTGGGAGTCCCAGTACGCCGGCGGCAGTGGCGCTCCTGCCGCATCACCTCCCCGGTCAGAGACCGGTGATCCTCGGCCGGGCGGACAGGAGCCTGCCGCCTCTGGTTTGCCTGGCTGTACCTCTCGCCCACCATGTGCAGCCCGGCCAGCAAACAGTCGGCCTGGACACTGAGAACCACCGCTGATAACATCCGCCGCACCTGGCCTACCGGCATACTCAGCTCGGCCTCGCTCCTATGTCCCCCTCCCCCCCTCTCCCCGTAGTCTCATTTCTCTCGACTTCCGCCGCACCAGGCCCACCAGCATACCCAGCTCGGCCTCGCTCCTCTGCGCCCCCCCCGTCTGTAGTCTCATTGCTCTCAGTCTCGAGTCCGCCAGAATGTTTATGAAGTCTTGGAGATCCTGAGACTTCTCGCCTCACTGGCGTACCAGCGGACCGTGCAGCTCACCAAGCTGTTCCAGCTTCTTCTTCACTGGGAGGATCTGTCCTTCAGCTGTCCCAGCCTCCTGCCTGTCCATCGGCCTCGCTCTGGCTAAACCTCGTGCTGGCAGCGGATTTGCACGTCTATCCGCCGCCCTCTGTCGCCCCCCCGCGCTGAATGCCGACCACTGGAGCAGCTGATGGCCTTGAGCGCTGCCGGCACGACCTCGCTCCCGCCGACCTGCATCACAGTATGGATTTGATTCGTCATTGACCCTGATTGGCGGCCATGGACAGGATGTCTCCAGTGGAGGACACGGGAACACCAGCTCACTCACGACCCAGTTTTGACAGCTGGCGCTCGGGGTTCTGCGTTCTAGATCCAGCTGGTCTGCGTTTGTTGTTTTATATTGGAAGGGACGCGACTCGTTCCCTGCCGACGACAGCACAGCGTCCAGGGTCGCTGCACGTACATTATATCGGCACTGGCACAGTCCTTCCCATATCGGAGTTCTGTTTGGCACTCCTGATGTGATGGATGCTTGTGGGTACCTGAATGTGAGTTGGTTTAATAAGCCACTAATAATGTCAGTTATTTTCCCCTTTATTGTACCTAGCCACCTTTTAACTACCCGCGACCTCTATAACTTACCTGCGGATTTATTATATTTGGCACGGTTTCCATGTGCCCGTGAGTTGTCAGGTGGTCTGGTGGTGGTCATGTGGTCTGATGGTGATCAGGTGGTCTGGTGATGGTCAGGTGATCAGGTGGTCTGATGGTGGTCAGGAGGTCCAGTGGTGATCAGGTGGCCCGACGGCTGTACCAATGGCAGCCGGCGTACCTCTGCACCACCTTCCCACCTAGCTGGACCTAACACAGCCGATCGCGACTGGTTAGCGAATGCATCGGCCGTTCGCCTCGTGTTGTCAGCCGAACAGAGCGCCGGCGGTAAGCGCGCCGGCGCTGTGTGCTGTGTATTACTGCATTGCTGTTCAGACCGCTCTTCCAACTCACTTGTACGCTGACGTATGTCACCGGCCGACCTTGTTCATCAAGGTCACCTCGCACGTTGATCCGGTTGACCTCTGGGGCGGGCTTTTGTTGCAGGTCTGGCACGTGCCAAGTCTGTGCCGAGTCATACCTACTCGCACGAGGTGGTGACGCTGTGGTACCGGCCGCCGGATGTTCTGCTGGGGTCGACAGGTCAGTGCGGGTCATGTCAGGTCCGTCTGGCGTGTCACGTGGTTAGCCTGATGGCAGGCGCAAGCCGGCCAAACATCAGTGAGTGGTCACGTGAGCGTCATCTCTGTGTCAGCTGAAGGTAGTCAGCTCTGTGTCAGCTGAGGGTAGCGCTACTGGGAACGGACGGACACCAGCCGGTGATCACACTGACGTCAGCTCTGTGTCAGCTGAGGGTGGTGCCACTGGGAACGGACGGACACCAGCCGGTGATCACACTGACGTCAGCTCTGTGTCAGCTGAGGGTAGTGCTACTGGGAACAGACGGACACCAGCCGGTGATCACACTGACGTGTTTGTAGCTAGGTCGTAGCTCTGTGTCAGCTGAGGGTAGCGCTACTGGGAACGGACGGACACCAGCCGGTGATCACACTGACGTCAGCTCTGTGTCAGCTGAGGGTGGTGCCTACTGGGAACGGACGGACACCAGACGGTGATCACACTGACGTCAGCTCTGTGTCAGCTGAGGTCTTTGTTGGGGTCGGTAGCTCTGTGTCAGCTGAGGGTAGCGCTACTGGGAACAGACGGACACCAGCCGGTGATCACACTGACGTCAGCTCTGTGTCAGCTGAGGGTAGTGCCACTGGGAACGGACGGACACCAGACGGTGATCACACTGACGTCAGCTCTGTGTCAGCTGAGGGTCGGTAGCTCTGTGTCAGCTGAGGGTAGCGCTACTGGGAACGGACGGACACCAGCCGGTGATCACACTGACGTCAGCTCTGTGTCAGCTGAGGGTCGGTAGCTCTGTGTCAGCTGAGGGTAGTGCTACTGGGAACAGACGGACACCAGCCGGTGATCACACTGACGTCAGCTCTGTGTCAGCTGAGGGTCGTCAGCTCTGTGTCAGCTGAGGGTAGCGCTACTGGGAACGGACGGACACCAGACGGAGATCATACTGAGGTCAGCTCTGGCTCAGTCTGCCCACCATCGTCTCCAGCCGTCCGCAGTGCGGGCCCTCCGTCCAGCGCTGCCGGCGGGGCAATCTTCATTTGTTGCCGCCGGCGGTTGCCGACCGTTACTGCAGCCCGCAGCAGCGGGCCCACGTGCGCGGAACTGCCTCTCCAGAGCTGGACGGAATTGACCGCGGCAGAAGGCAATCTGCCGCTGTGGTTGTTCTCTTGGCGTCGGCGCCGGCCAGTGCTGGCAGAGTGGCGTGGCAATGTCCTTCGGATGATCACTTGGTTCTTAGACCTGGTAGGCTTTTTGCCTACCAGGTCTTAGGCTTAGGAAGATAATTTTCCACCGTGTAATTATTGAAATGTTCGAATTGTTCGAAATGTTTTAAATATGTTGGAAAATATTGCTTGGTAACAAAGTTATGCGTAAGAAAATGTATTCATCTCAACCTGCATTTGACCTTGAAACCTGACCTGAAGTCATGTTCATGCATTTGTCTTTAGTGACGTGTTTATTCATCCATATTTCATTTTCGGCTATATCTTGTTATTGCATGTGAAAAACACTTTTCAATGTACGTCGAAAAACGGTATTAAGACGAGGTCGTGGCCCGACTATGATCCGATCTAATTTCCGCATCATAGTAGTCTAGGACTCAATATTTTTACACAATGCTCTAATCAACTATCGACAGGTGTGCCAAATATTAAAGCAGTAACATGAACGGTCCAGAAGCAGATCAAGAGAGAAGGCCTTAAGTAATCCTCACCTCCACGGTTAAGATCGGATCTCCTTATGTTATCGCGGAGTTTTTGCTGCAAAACCTTGGCTCAAACCGCTGCCGCGACTTGATCAACTTTCGCTGCTCAAAGCGCCAATTTTGTATATGTGTCTTGTGTTTGTTTTGTACAAGTTAAGGTTTGCAGCGAGGAAAATGAGGTTCCTGTTTACAGAAGACTGCACCATGCGATGCGGGACCACTGTTCAATAAGTGCATTTTTTTCTCGTCTGAGGTTCGGCCACACCGGTGACTGGCGCCTTATCTGACCCACTTCCCCAGACTACACCACACATCCCAGACTACACCACTGACAGGTGACCGGCGCGTTGTCTGACCCACGTCCCCAGACTACACCACTGACAGGTGACCGGCGCGTTGTCTGACCCACTTCCCCAGACTACACCACTAACAGGTGACCGGCGCGTTGTCTGACCCACTTCCCCAGACTACACCACGTCGCTGGACATGTGGGGCGTCGGCTGCATCTTTGTCGAGATGGTGGCCGGCCTGCCGTGTTTCCCGGGCGTGCGCGACGTGTCCGACCAGCTGGACAAGATCTTCCGCGTGACGGGCACGCCGGAGCCGAGCGACTGGCCGGCGCTGGCCGACCTGCCGCACTACCGGCCCGAGCGGCTGCAGCGATACCGGCCGCGACGACTCGGCCACGCCTTCCCGCGACTCGCCGAGCTGCCGCTGGCCGAGCCGCTCGCCGGCCGGCTCCTCCACGTGCGTGACGTAGCCGGCCCCCTCGTGAGGAGGGGGCCGGTCGTGTGGTGTGTGGTAGAGATGCTGTACACCGTGTAGGTGTTAGATTGCAGTGCGCCGCTGACGGTCAGCCTGTTCAGGTGCAGTGTGATGGTGTGTGCCGCTGACGGTCAGCCTGCTCAGGTGCAGTGTGGTGGTGTGTGCCGCTGACGGTCAGCCTGCTCAGGTGCAGTGTGGTGGTGTGTGCCGCTGACGGTCAGCCTGTTCAGGTGCAGTGTGATGGTGTGTGCCGCTGACGGTCAGTCTGTTCAGGTGCAGTGTGATGGTGTGTGCCGCTGACGGTCAGCCTGCTCAGGTGCAGTGTGGTGGTATGTGCCGCTGACGGTCAGCCTGCTCAGGTGCAGTGTGGTGGTGTGTGCCGCTGACGGTCAGCCTGCTCAGGTGCAGTGTTGTGGTGACCCTGTGCAGGTGCAGTGTGATGGTGTGTGTCGCTGACGGTCAGCCTGCTCAGGTGCAGTGTTGTGGTGACCCTGTCCAGGTGCACTGTGATGGTGTGTGCCGCTGACGGTCAGCCTGTTCAGGTGCAGTGTTGTGGTGACCCTGTTCAGGTGCAGTGTGACGGTGTGTGCCGCTGACGGTCAGCCTGTTCAGGTGCAGTGTTGTGGTGACCCTGTTCAGGTGCAGTGTGACGGTGTGTGCCGCTGACGGTCAGCCTGTTCAGGTGCAGTGTTGTGGTGTGTGCCGCTGACGGTCAGCCTGCTCAGGTGCAGTGTTGTGGTGACCCTGTCCAGGTGCACTGTGATGGTGTGTGCCGCTGACGGTCAGCCTGTTCAGGTGCAGTGTGATAGTGTGTGTTCCAGGTATCGATATTTCGCGACGTACGGCTTGTTCCGGCGTGTTTTTGGCGCCTGCCAGGAGACAGTATCTACTGTGCAATATGCATTAAGGATGTTGGCGCCAAAAAAGGATGAGCACCCGTTCCCCGTGTCCACGGACGCTCTGGCTGTGGTCTTACGCCATTAGACACTAGGTTTGGACGGCACGGAGAAACCGTATGTGAGGAAGCAGTCTTTGCATTCGAATTTCATTGGTAACCGTCACGATGCCATTTCCCCGGCTCTACATTGTGGTCGGATACAAGCATATCGATGCGACACCCCGTCTGGCGGAGACCAGCTGCTGCGTCTCCCATATCCGAGCAAGCGTCTCCCATATCCGAGCGAGCGTCTCCCATATCCGAGCAAGCGTCTCCCATATCCGAGCAAGCGTCTCCCATATCCGAGCAAGCGTCTCCCATATCCGAGCGAGCGTCTCCCATATCCGAGCGAGCGTCTCCCATATCCGAGCAAGCGTCTCCCATATCCGAGCAAGCGTCTCCCATATCCGAGCGAGCGACTGTAGTCCTCCAGCCTGAGTCTCTTAGTCCCTGTCCCCAAGTGCATGCAATTGTACATCATATCTTTGAACATCAATGTATGAGTCCCTGAACCTTTTTCTCTATGTCGTAGTTCATAGCTAACCGATTCAGTTTTCGTATACTAAACAGCCGAAACCCATCTAATTATGTGAAGGTAAGAATGCCTGCGGACATCCTGATTGTGTCTGGATTGCTTCAACATTACTCGATATGTGGGATACCCGAAATCACTGGTAAGATTTGTGAGTGAAGTGTACGCTCACGGGTATCAGTGTCTCCGTTCTACCAGTCCTGTTCTATCTTGTCCTGTCCCGTACTGCCCCGTCCTTCCAGGTACTGCCATATCCTGTTTTCCTGTCCTGCGCTGCACTGTCCTGTCATGTGCTGTGGTGTCCTGCTCTGTCCTGTCCTGCTCTGTCCTGTCCTGTCACGTGTTGTGGTGTCCTGCTCTGTCCTGTCCCTGTTCAATTAGCGTCAGTGTGGAAGATAGTCTGACGGGTTCTATCTCGGCCAGTGGACTTTAGCTTTTCACTGGTATGTTGTATATTAATGTGCTGAGAGTAGTTTCTGTCTGGTCAACGGTGAACACGTTTGTCATCGTGTCTGTCCCTGTTTTTCTGCGTACTTGTCTGTGTCTTGTGACCTGATCTCGACTTCTGGCTCCGAGCCGGCTTCGGAGGATCGCTCCGCGACTCAGTCTGTCTGGTGATGTCTGTGTGACATGTGACCCGTGACCTGACCTCGCTCCCGTTCTCCAGCTGGCTCCCGAGGGTCGTATCACGGCCGACCAGTCTCTGCAGCACGCCTACTTCTGCGACCTGCCACTGGCGGCGCTGGCAGTGCTGTCTCCGCAGCAGAGTGTTTTTGACATCCCCGGAGTGCGTCTGCACAGTGAGCTCAAACAGTATCCGCAGATAGTGCTCCAGGCGTCTCACGACCGGCGCCGTAAGCACTAGTGCCGTGACCAGCCGCTAGAGGCACTGGCGTCGTTCAACGTCCTGGGCGCATGCTCAGTTTTTACTCCATGACTGTGTGACGAAGTGTGATTCTTCTCCCATATTTGATGACCTGCTATGCTTCCACAAATCTTGTCTTGAAACTGCTGTAAGCGGCAGTCGGCGAAATCAGTAGGACGGAAATAACCGGGGAAATCAGCAGCACGGAAATAACACGGGAAATCAGCAGCACGGAAATAACCGGGGAAATCAGCACACAGTTGCAGGGTTGCAGCAAACACTTTTTTGGCGGGGTTCAGCTAGGGCCAGACCGAAAATGTTGCGCAACAGATCGATTTTGGGCACGAAGCGCTGCTAAATTTCTGTTTTTGTGCGGGGGAAAATTTCAATTGTTTGTTTGATAGTGTATTTTGATCGTCAAGTGGAGGACAGCACTCCATGGTCCCCTCTTGGCTGCACCTCAGCGCAGATATGAGGTGGGTCGAGCCATGCTTGGTCGCCTGGTCACAAGGTTATAGGTGCGTTGTTATCAGTGTGAAGGCGGCACGCAATGCTAGAATCATCGGGTATCGTTGTATCGCAACCACCCCGCTAGATCTGCTTTAGCATCACCATTAGTGGAATGGGTAGGAGCTACACATGCAGGTGACGTGACGGACGATGCCCTTTTGAGCGGAGACAACGCACTTTGGCTGCCTAACCAATACTGCCGTAGCCTCTCTCCCTCTCATTATATATATATATATATATATATATATATATATATATATATGTATGTATGGTCATATTGTCAAATCGTCATTTGTACTCCGCAGTCATTTTCCCATGCCTTCATACCATGCCTTATGAAGGCTTGGAGCCGTACGACTTTGCCGTGCGTGAGCCTGCAAACTCCAAAAAGCAATCGATCAATTCTAAAGACTCGAAATTATCCAAGGGTCTCGGTAACTCAGTGGTTAAGCTGTACGTCTGGTACGCCGGAGGTGCGGGTTCGATTCCCCGCGATGTCCGTCCTTCCTGCTAGGGTGGTATATAGTTCACGCCATATGGCCTTACCTGCCGAGTGTGACCTAAAGCCATAATCCAATCCAATCGAAATGGGCGCTGTATGACCAACGCAGTCGATGCGCCCGAAGCCCAAATAACCAACCAACCAACCAATCCAATCGAGATTCTGCAACTGGAACTTACTCGAGGGGAGTTATCCCGTGTTTATAACTTTTTCCAGTGAAGCATTCAGCGTACAGCTCCTTGGGATCCTATAATTATATCTGGATTGAAATAATGTTAGAGAGAAGTAATGCACCGATTCAAAGGGAATCGAAACTGCCCTGAACCCATTTATAGGATGCATTAGATTTACTTTGCATCCTAATCCTGACCCTAACTTTCCCTCCCACTCCGATTCTGTCAAAATCCATGCAGCACATTTGTTCCCCTTTTTTCTTTTTCTTTTTTGCAACACGCCGACCGTTGAGTCATGTAGCGTCGCCACTCTCTCACGCCGATTGGTTGCGAACCCACAATCTTTCGATTGTGAGACGGGCAACTTACCTACTCATCCCCACATTCGTTCCCCTGATGCCATCTCCAGTACCGGTATTGGTCATCCGTACAATGATGCTGCCTCTCCCGACAGAGGCCAAAGCCATGGGAGGAAGCATTACGACCCGAGGAAGTGCCGTGCTAGCCAGCTCCTCAGGGCTTTTGTCGCAGCCGCCAGGGTTCTTAACAGGAATACCAGCAGCAAGAAAGTGAGCTAGCGATGGGATTATGGGTAAGATTGAAGCCAGTGCTGTGGTGGCCTGCGTCAGATCAATGTTCGGATCAGGGTTAGAGAAAATCTCAGAACGAAATTCAGACAGGAAGGCCAAGAAGCGCAGGCAAGGTCAAGAGGCCGGGACTTGGGATGGGAAGGAAAGGAGCGAAAGCGTAATCGCTTCTACCCATGCGTTGCATGTGTGGAAAACGTCGGCCATAGCGGTGTGCTAGGGCTGCGACCACAGGTGCCAGAGGAGATGCTCAAGCCTGTCGCAAGCGGATCTAAGACGTCTATCGCGCTTCTGGGCGACTGGAAGTGTGCGACATGTGGGACTACGGTGTCCCGGGCTTCCCCTCCACCGTTGGCACCGCAGGCACCACTGGAACCGCAGGCCGCCCGATCCCAGCCACGAGACCGGCAGCCACCACCGCCAGTCTCAATGGACAAGGGAGACCCGTGGACTCGACAGCCCGGCTTGCTCGGCCGATAAGCACGCCCGGGGAAGATCACCGCCCCAGATCAAGACCTGCACAAGATCAATAAAGCCCGTTACACTCGGACGGGACACCAGCCCAGTCAGGCCGCCAACAGACCAAGGCCCCACCCGGCTGACGTAGTTCAACTGCAGCGGCCTGAAGGCGCGCAAACCCGAACTGTCAAAGCGACTAGCCGACGAGAATCCAAACGTGATCATCCGACAAGAGTCGCTTCTCCGAACTGGAGCGCCGAATCAACACAGCCCGGGTTACAATACTGCCGTCAGGCTCGACCACGACCCACCACCGCCCCCAACACAGTACACCGGCGACCCCAACACCTACACCGGCGACCCCAACACCTATACCGGCGACCCAAACACCTATACCGGCGACCCAAACACCTATTTCGGCGACCCCAACACAGTACACCGGCGACCACAACACAGTACACCGGCGACCCCAACACCTACACCGACGACCACAACACCTACACCGGCGACCACAACACCTACACCGGCGACCCCAACACCTACACCGACGACCCACCACCGCCTCCAACACAGTACACCGGCGACCACAACACCTACACCGGCGACCCCAACACCTACACCGGCGACCCCAACACCTACACCGGTGACCCCAACACCTACACCGGCGACCCCAACACAGTACACCGGCGACCCCAACGCCTACACCGGCGACCCAAACACCTACACCGGCGACCCAAACACCTACACCGGCGACCTCAACACCTACACCGGCGACCCCAGCACCTACACCGGCGACCCCAACACCTACACCGGCGACCCCAACACAGTACACCGCCGACCCCAACACAGTACACCGGCGACCCCAACGCCTACACCGGCGACCCCAACACCTACACCGGCGACCCCAACACCTACACCGGCGACCCCAACACCTACACCGGCGACCCCAACACCTACACCGGCGACCCCAACACAGTACACCGGCGACCCCAACACAGTACACCGGCGACCCCAACGCCTACACCGGCGACCCCAACACCTACACCGGTGACCCCAACACAGTACACCGGCGACACCAACACCTACACCGACGACACCAACGCCTACACCGGCGACCCCAACACAGTACACCGGCGACCCCAACACAGTACACCGGCGACCCCAACACAGTACACCGGCGACCCCAACACCTACACCGGCGACCACAACACAGTACACCGGCGACTGCGACATCGCCCTGGCCGACTGGGGCTGGGCCAACGCGACCGGCAAGCAGGACCCTCGCCACACACACACAACACAACCACGTGGACGTGCAAGACTCCACGAACAAGACAAGCCAACCGGCGCCGCGGCTGCATAAAAAGGAGGACGGTCCACCGCAGAGCAGGTGTCGTGTCCCTCGCAAGGTGAACTACCAGCGAGGAGTCTGGACAGGCGGTCGGACACACAGACCGAAACGAGGACTCGTCACGGTCGGGCATGGCCAAATGAGACCGAAGACCGATGAATGCCGTACGTGCAACAAAGCAATTATGGATACTGACGCCGGTCCACGATGACCTGCCTTTCACAGTCTTATCTAGCCAACATAATCTGCCGGAACCTGGCGCTTATACGCACTGCGTACGAACGCCGATCCACCCTAGTCGAACAAGTCGCCCCAATCGCCGTGGTAAATATGTATGCGCCCCCTGGCAGATGGCCAGCCGGACAGAGCACGCAGCGTCAGCACCGGCAACTCTGCGCCCCCACCGTGGCGCCCCGCACTAGAGTCTGAGGCGACCACAACACACCCGGACGGACCCGGGGACCCACGCCGGTCGGGAGACCAGCTCGGACAGTACACTGACGAATGGCCGACGGCGACCAATCTGGTCGTAATGAACCCTGGGAACGCTACCGGGCACAGTCCAGCGCCTGGAGCATCCAACACGGTGTCCGGCATATTCTGAAGAGAGGCGGCGACTGTGAGGCGTCCCTCTCCCCGTTATGAAGTATGCCCTGCAGGGCGAACCAACCAAAGTTGTCAGCTGACTTCGGCGGGTGGGGCGCGTCGACCCTCCGGACGGGTCCCTTGACCTTATTGGTCACTTGATATTAACTAGAGTCCGTAAGAGCCAGAGCCAGGTCGATGTCCGCCATAGCCAAGTCTGGCTCTGTCCGCTATGTCCTTAAAACCTGGGTCTTAGCCCCTTGCCGCTTTTGATTATGATGAAAACACTCGCTTCGCTATTGGCTGGCTTCGATAGGCCCCTTCGGATTCGCTGGATCAGACCTGTCTCAGCGCACCTGAGCAATTTTTGTGCAGCACTAAGGAGACAAGTATTTACGAGCAATCGTGGCATTTCACGTCACCTGAACAATGACAATAGGACGCTTGTAAATTCTGGCGGAAGAGGAGGTGTCCATTACTCGCATACCATTCACCGACATGCTGTTTAACTGCTTGACTCCAATGGCAGAAGTTGCAGGGTTACTAACATCTTCGGATTCCTGGTCCATCATCAAATATGGAAGCAGTAGCACATGTGTTGCTTAGTATGGGTCGCGTATATGCTTGCCTGTAGTACCAGGACAGTGACCGTCGTCAGCGGGAAGTGCACCAGATCGACGCCAGGGGTGCTGCCGTTAGCTTAGGGTCGGTGGAGACGAGTGTCAGAGCGTTGTCAGCATTAGTACACCGCTCCGCCGCTGGAGGCGTGACCATCGCCGGAGGAAGAAGGCGAGCACTCTAGACGCGCTCAGTTCAGGGTAGTTTGCCTGCTGTGCAGATGTGGACAGCGGTGTTCAGACCGTGAACCATATGGTGGGTCTTGCTTCTTCCGGCCAACGAAACCAGCCTGTGATGGCGTTTTCTAGTCATTCGTTGCTACGACTGTCCACACAGAGATGGTGGGATCAGATGCGTGTTTGTGCGTCATATACCATGGATGGGCACATTTGCTTTGTGTTTCACCGTAATCCATGAAGAGGAGCATCGCACACGCTCAGCTGTTCCGCACGTGCGTGTGAGATTTATATGCCGTGTTATTGCACGCACTGCTTAATGCACAATGCATCTGCAAGCTTCATTTCATGGTTCATGCAGAGATCAGGCAATGCACACACTGACGCGCGCACACACACACACATTATATACATCTATATATATATTTATGTATATATATATACGCACACGCGCACTTATGCACACACACGCATACATACATGAATATATGCATGAACCCATACATACATACATGAATATATCCATGAATACATACATACATACATATATATACACACATATATACACACATGCACACATACATGCACACATAAATGCACACATACATGCACACACACCCATACACACACATACACATACACACACATACACATACATTTACACACACATACACACACACATACACACCCACCCACACACACACACACACAATGTAGAGTTCACCGCCAACTGATATTGTACTATGTTCACTATTTGAGTGTCGCTGTATTGCTCCCTGTGTTTTTGCGCGCCATAGATAGCTCTGGGCCAATGTCGCGAACTTTGCGGTGAGCGCGTGTGTTTGTGATGCGAGTTCCCATAAGTAGAGTTTTATACTGAAGTTGGTGCCAGTGGTCCATTGTGAGCCTCCATTTCTCATCCTGCCAAGCGTCACGTCACCTGCTGTCGGCCTGTCGGCCACGTAAGCTCAGCATGTCGAGCCACGTCCTGTTGAATTTCCGACATTTTAGCCAGCCGACCGGTGTGGTTTTGTGGCGGACAGGCGAGGTGGGCAGCACAGCCTGCCACACACTGCTCGAGTCGCTGCGTCGACGTTTTATCTCGGTTATCAGGGTACATTACGCTGTTGGTGTGCGGCCGCACGGTGCGCACGGTCAGCGAGCCATACCCGGCTGTACATTGGCGCCGCCGCCGGTGGCGACTCGCCGCTGCCACTGTCGCAGGTGTAGGCGGCCAGTGAACAGAGGCGCACGCTGCCCGCCTGTCTGCTGTTCGGCTACAGTGCGTGTGCGAGTGTGTGAGGAGGTGACGCGGCTGGCGGCTCTGCGGTCCGGCGTGCCGAGTCGAGAGCTGCTCGGAACGCTTTTGTGAGAGTTTATGCCGAGCATGTTTCCAAAATAGACTTGATTCATCATGCTAGTGTTCGGTGCGTTTTCGATTTTCCGTCATAAGCCAGCCGACACGTGCCATCGACCGGAGGTGCCGCGGCGATGATGCCATGACAGCCGAATCTGGCCATGTGTTGGTCATGGAATTATCGGACTTTTGGTTCACATCCGACACCACGATCACTATTCGGACACTGGTACGATGTCTCCTGAGCTCCTTCGGAATGGTTTAGAAGATAGCTAGGAATATCAGCAATACGACTGAAAAGTGAATTGGGTAAGTTTAATTCATATTGCAGCAGTGAGCGAAGTTGCGTACATATCATGCTTTTCAAATTCAGGGGGATATTACACTAATTTTGAGGGAATGAAAGGGGCACCAGGCCAAGAGTTATTTTGCGAATTAGCCAAGGTCGCACGCCAACCTTACATTTTCGAAAATAGTGGTGTAATATTCCCCCAGCAAGTACACTTGCGTGTATTCTCAATACAGTGCTTCAGTCCGCTCCAGGATACTCGCATTGTCCGCACTGCTGGGTGCCGCCACCTGGCGAGGCAGAGGTGCTGCCATCTGCAGGCGCGGTGTAGTGTTGCCGGTCAGACTAGGGCCGACTGCGGGCGGCGATACTGACGCGTGCCAAAGCCGGGCTCCTCCTGCGCGCGCACCACCTCCGCCAACGTCTCCGGCAGCCGACTGTTGTTGCCGTCCCGCTGAGAGAGCAGCCGCACGTTCTCCAGCGCCTGTAACACCAGCTATGATGGGCAAAACGGCCGGTATTCGCGAGCCTGGGTACAGGCGTAATCAGCTGACTGGCCTGTCATAGCTGATCACTCTCAGTCATTTGTTCATCGGTCTTGGCTGACTTTTTTCAACCATCTCAACACATCAAAATTAGCTAATTCTATATACAGTTATTTTGGCTGATGACGGATTGTCATCGCTAGCAATGCAACAGTTCAGAATCGCCCGGTCCTGGACCCTGTGTCGACCCGCTGTGCGACTTCACGTGTCGGCCATGTGGACAGCATCATCAGTACTCTGCCACTCGCCTAGTGTACTGTGGCGCGGGTTGTCATGGTAAATCATTAGTCTATTTTGTGCCAATGTGAACACCACCCCACCGCCGCCAACATGCAGCATGTCTGCCTTTCGCGCTGGATCGTTCCGCGTGGAGAAATTGCCCAAGATACGGCCAAACTTTGGGTAAATGGTAACTTGTTCGTCAGCAAAGTGAAGCTACGGTTATTGGGCTTCGTGGCTCCCATGAAGACGGTGCCCCAGCAATTCTGCTTAAGTACTGATGTGGAGTCCTTATCGAACTCCAAATTGTGTTTTAAAAGAGCAATTATTTCGTTAGTTGGACAACTTTGTCTCATATTCAGTTCGCTGGACTTGCTCAACAAATATGGGCGTATTTCACCAGTCGTTAGGTAAGGCTTCTCATTCTACCTCTAAATCTACTTAGATAATGTCACAATATTGGCGGGTAGCAGCCCTGGTCTCCGGCAGGGCCCTGCATGATCAGCTTTCCTCCACCGCTTGGCCAGCGGTGGAGGAAAGCCAGCCCTGGGGACGCTTGTGCTCACCACACTGTAGTTTTGGTCGCTCTGCTGCACCTGATGGATCTCTCTGAACCGCTCCATGTATCGCTTGAACGCCAGGCTGATCCTAGGGCGGTCAGGCGGCGGCACGTACCCGAAGTAGTAGTGATCCGTCACCTTATGCTTGGGCTTCAGCACCATCTCTGGCAAACCAGGGCAGAGGGGGGTCACTGGGGTGTCGAAGAGTCACTGGCTCACTGGACATCGCCGTGAGATTTCTTTGTTCTCTCTTCGTTCTCTTTATGGTTTTTCAGTCCATGTTCAATTAATGCTAACATGAAGCGTGCATTTCGATAACGCAAAGCCAGAAACACCACGTTATTACCGTATTTCCACAGATGAAGGTAGGATTTCATTGAATTTCAGTAGCGGTCCCATGATAGTAGCCGCAACCCCAGCTACCACGTAGTGCGCGTTTCTAGTGATGGATTACAAAAGAAATGTAAGCTGAGGTACACGCTGGTGCAACGCCACTTTTGTGACTCAACTACTTACCTTAAACCTAGCAGTGCGGCATGCTTCTCGCCCCCTCGACCAGTCGTTGGTGGTCAACTTGACACCCGTATTAACTTTCGTTCTGGACTACGTAGACAAATGTGATAAAGAGCGTGAACTAGTTTCATCCATGACCCCCCCAAAAAAAAAAAAGCATGTTGACTGCATCTTTTAATTTAGGTGAACTTTAGATTAGGTCAAAAGGGGTGTTCTCTACAGACAGACATCTGCTTTTTTTGGAGACTGACTGTAAGAACGTGGCTTGGTGACCTACAGGCATGAAGCAGTTGCCAAATGCTTAGATTTAGGCTACCTGTCGATGTCAGTATTAATGTTGTCAATGGGTTCAGGTCAAAGTCGATAGTCGATTGTAAGGAAGCCAATGCATAATTTTGTTAATGACTATTGTGGTTATATTCACTTATTAGACGATGTCGCAGGAGCAAGTGTGAGGGTGAATGGGTGAGTTAGCTTTTGCTCATAGTTTTCAATTTTTGAAGCGAAATAGAATAGCACATAAATAAGCGTACGGAACCATCATAAATCAGCACTGATGCAGTCATTCAAGTTGGTAGCATATATCATTGCCCGACGGGTGCCCGCGGTGCATGTGCTTTCGGAACATCATATGTTATATCATCATAATGAAACCCGACCAATATTCGGCAAATTAGGTGGGCATTAGCACCGATGGTACACACCCGGTTTACTGATGTACATCTTTAGAAGCGAAAAAGGTAAGAAAGTGTATTGAACTTCTGCACAGTAGAAATTTAACGTTGAAACAGTGACTACTCGGGGATACTTCGGGGCATTTCCATTTATTCTTAATCATCTGCCTGCACAAAAACCGGTTTGTAACTTTGTGTGCCTAGATTAGTTCCTAAAATATGTCGGGCAAGCCTAAAAGACACCATGGGAAGGGTACATGAGCCGGCTTCGATCTGTCCTAGCTCAACGACCTCAAGTGATTTCAAATAAAGTTAAAGTTCACAAGGCACGCTTGATAATTATCAGAACCTGTACACAAAAGTATACGAATAAGGGCTCAGGAGTGATTACATACAATAAGAAAGGTAAATTCGTACCACTCGTTATTGAAATGATTAGCACGGCTTCATTAACACCGCGCTGTATGCCTAATGGGTTACATTCATTTTCTCGCAAGTCCCACCACGAAGCTGAATTTGGAATGCAAAATTTGAAGTCAGCCTTCCAGTATGTTCTTATATTTCCGCTACACTATGCGTATTCTTGATATAGTTTGGAATTTGACAGAGTTGTGCAATTGTGAAGTGGAGGGCCCGGATCTAGTGCCACGAGAAAACATTGTCCATAAGTGTTAGCTTTTCCACATTCTCGACCTTTCCGCAGTTCCGTTCAAGTACATAACTGGTATGCTCAAAAACAAGTGTGTGGGACAAACGGCATGCGAATACGAAATCTTCATAATTGGACTTGCATCGAAATTCACTTGATCGGTGAAGAAGTGACTAACATTACCAAATCTTTAGTTGTCAAATTTAGAGTGCGGTTTCAACCGAACAAACAGCGTGAAATAACAATCACTATGCCGCAAATACTATGTGACGAGCTTTTAATGAGTCAAGATGATATTTGTTTCTCCACAAGGTGCAAGTGGCCGGTGTGTTTTATAGCCCCCGCCCTCAGAGCGGCAGTTGTCCGTAGACAACCGGCCGCCCTTTATCGTTATTCGCCACCCACAGTGATCCGACATGTCGCGCGTGAAACGTTGAGAGCACAGCCAACTGCCCTCCTCAGAGCTGGGACCAGTCCACAGACTGGTCCTTGCTTAGAGCTGGGACCAGTCCACAGACTGATCCCTCCTCAGAGCTGGGATCAGTCCACAGACTGATCCCTGCTCAGAGCTGGGACCAGTCCACAGACTGATCCCTGCTCAGAGCTGGGATCAGTCCACAGATTGATCCCTGCTCAGAGCTGGGATCAGTCCACAGATTGATCAAGTACGACCTATGGTACAAAAACTCCAGCGGTCACCTTCGTGTCACACATGAAGAATATGTATCATGTGAACTTGCACGGCCCTACCGGTTGGTTATGGGGACTTGGCTGCATTGTCTCGTTTGGTTCTGTCGGCTTTCCTAAAGGAGAATGTATCGTAACTCAGCGCGTTATCCTTGTTGGCTCCAGAACAGACGATGGCCAGAGTAGACTGATCAATAGCATGCATCATGGTATCGAAAGCCGACCCTGGTTCTCGAACCACAATTACACTGGCATCTGGATCGGTGTAAGGTTGACGGGGAAGAATTATGCGTGCGCTTGATCTCGCCCATCGCTTACCGGTCAGAATTCGGCGCGCGCTGAACCTGTGCGATATTAACCCACCTGCCAGTATCTTTGGAGGCAGGTCGCGGCCGCGGTACTGATTCAGATGAACGGCCAGTCCCTTCAGTCGCAGCTTCTCAATCACTGACGCCGTCACAAACTCGTTCAACTGCCGGACCATTCACACACGCACACACAAAACGTCAGATCAGCGGCTTAGTACCAGCCAGAGCCCATCTCAAGGCTAGCCTTATCCATCGCAGAAGATGCCAACAGCATGAAGCGTATAACTGAGAAGTACACAGTTTCGCCCTGGTCGGCCGATGCGATGGATACCATCCACGGTAGTCACTCGGGTAGTTATTGGGGACCACCGAAGGGCAACGCGTAGCAGCCTGACGTCACCCGTGGTAATGACGGTGCATTGGTTACAGACCTTCTTGTGAAGACATCTCAGTCGGATCACATTAGGGCACCGCACTTTGATAATATCTCAGGAGGAATTATTGATACATTGTTATAGACATGGCAGCTTGGCATGCTTTACTGCAATTCATGTGCTGGGATGATGTCGTTTTTAGGTTTCAACCCCCTGGTGTCGAAGGCTTTTTGTGTCCCGAAAAGTTTTCGGCGATATAAAAAAAAACATCACGGCGCCGCGAAATTCACAGAACCATTTTCTACATATTTTTTGCGTCTGATGTGAAAGTTTCAGCCTAGTGTTATGTAAAGTCATTGGCCTAGCTCAGGTCAAAGAGGACCACGTCTAAAATTGTTTTAGGATCGATAACGAATATAAATAACTCAATATTGAAATATAAGTTGGGACATGAGTGCAACTAAGCAGTGCCTACAATATGCGTTTGCTGTGTTTCGGTGCGGTTTCAAGGAACATGACGGTCTAATTACACGCTGAAAAACACCTTAGTAAGCTCCTCTCTCTCATCTTCCCTGTCCCGCTGGGAACCGGACTTGCTATACTTGTTTAGTTATAACTACAGGCCGATTCACTGACACAAATGTGGTCTATGAAATTGTTTGTAATATGTGTGGAGCTAATTATATCGACTGAGCAAGCGGCCTGCACGATTGTGATTTAATGAACATGCGCTTATCTTTTGGAATATAACAACGGATACGCCACCAGGAGAACGTGCTAGATCGAGTCACCCCGATTATACTGATGACGATACCTTTAGCGTACACATTTTACACCAAAAAAATGACATGGGTTATGCCGATTAGAAAATGTATGAGTCGATTGGTATTATGGAACTAAAATCACCTATGAACAGCAATGTGGCTTCGTAGTATTTGCTATGATGCTGTGATGATGCAACCTTGCAAATGGCAGTGGCGTACATCGAAGACATATGTGATGTTGATGGGATTATATTACTTCAATGTTTCGTTTGCCGGATGCCTGGTGCCAGGTAAGCTTCATTGCCAGGTAAGATTCAGCATGTGATGTTGATAGGATTATATTACTTCAATGTTTCGTTTGCCGGATGCCTGGTGCCAGGTAAGCTTCAGCATGTGTTGCTGTACCGACTAGAAAGTGAATTGTCCGAGTTGATTACTCCGATGAAGTGCCGTGCACGACAGCTAAATCTCTATATAATATTGCATTTCTGGTTTGGAAATATCTGTACAACTTCAAGGAAACGGTCAGATAAGATGCAACAGCGCCTGCAAAAAGTATTCAACGGATTTCTGTTTCAGTTCAGGCTAATGGCCTGACATCCCGACAAACTTTGGACAGGTTTTCCTACTTTTTGTAATTTGCACGCTCTCTTAACGGTTTTTTCCTTGGTGTGCCTTCAAACATGTGAGAAGTTCTTTGGCATTTTTTTATCTCCGTCGAGTGACCCGATGTCGGATCAAATTAAAGTGCTTTAAGTGAACAAAACCTATTTCGATGCTCCTATTTGTATGGCATGTTTCTAGTTTGCATGACCTATATAGAACGTACATTGCACGACCTAAATCACCAAATGGAACCATCACGATGAATCACAGTGCGGGTGGATACCATTCTGGGCTATTACCTCGACAATTTTCAGATTCGATGAGGATCATAAGCGTGAAAAAATATTGAAATTCAGCTTACAATATTAATACAGTTTGGCTGCGCATACAACACGTATATCTTAGATTAGTGTTGGAGGTCAGATCAGTGATCTACGGCCAGTGGCAATGGTGGCCCATTATGGGCCAACATTGCACCGCTTGGTTTAGTTACATTGGGGGTCTTAACACCCCACGAGACTAAGTGTGAGGATATGACCGGAGAGGGTTAAGGTGCTTCCATATCACTTCATCTTATCGGAGATATTGGCAAGGCCAAATGTTATCGGTGACACACACATACACATTTATTTAAATATATATATATATATATATATGCACATATACATTATATATATATATATATATATATATGTATATATATATATATATATATATATATATATATATATACATATTCACATGCATGTACATATATATATATATATATATATATATATATATATATATATATATATATATATATATATATATGCATATATATACACAATATGGGAATATATGTATATGCATATGTGTACATACATATATACATATGTATATATACATACATATATACATGCATATATATATATATATATATATATATATATATATATATATATATATATATATATATATATGCATATATATGCACAATATGGGAATATATGTATATGCATATGTGTACATACATATATACATATGTATATATACATACATATATACATGCATATATATATATATATATATATATATATATATATATATATATATATATATATATATATATGCTTCGGATTTGCTGTACAGCACACATCGAGTTTATCCTTGCCTGCGCCTGCAGTACAACCAGTAGCTTGGGGAGGGATTGGGAATAGCTAGCGGCTGGCAACCGCCGCAGGATGTGAACGGTGGCAAAAAGCGCTGGTAGTTGAGGTTATTTTTTTTTTGTCAGTAGATTCGATGAAAACAAACGAAACATGATGCTTTCAAGCCAGGCATTGCGCGATTTGCTTTATTTTGCGAAGCGCATGTCCATTTGATTTAGATGTCATGGACCCTTACACCCACGTGGAGTTTCTTTGAGAGATTCCATTCTAGTTTAGCGATTCCTTTAAACTCGCCATGACCCTACCTTGTACACGAACACCACAACATGCAGTCATATAGCCAAACACCCGCCTGCTTTGGTGAAGTTTAACACCGACATTTAGCCCCATAATATCCGAATGCCGAGTCACAATGTGCGCCATTATATGTTCAAGGATAGAGCTCAGCGAGCTCGGCATGCTCGACGTCTCGAGCGTGAATTGCCCTACCTTTGAGCTGAGCTTCATAAACTCTGGGTAGTTGCCCGGACCCTGAGTCGAGCTGGCGCGGCCGCCTCTTGGTTTCGGCGAATGGAAGCAGTTGTGCTTGGCGGACCGGCACGTCTCCCTCGACATGGGACGCTGCTGGCACACGGAGGAAATGGTGTGTATTACAGCCGTACGGCACGTGCCATGTGACATGGGCCGCTGTGGACTCACGGGTCAAATGGTGTGTGTTATAGCCGTACGGCACTTGTCATGTGACGTGGGCCGCTGCTGGCACACGGAGGAAATGGTGTGTATTACAGTCGTACGGCACGTGCCATGTGACATGGGACGCTGCGGACACACGGGTCAAATGGTGTGTATTACAGTCGTACGGCACGTGCCATGTGACGTGGGCCACTGCAGACACACGGGGGAAATGGTATGTTTTATAGCCGTATGGCACGGGCCATGCTGCATTCCATGGACAGCCATGTGACAGTGTGTCGCTGCATTACGCACAGTACCTTTCTACGCACCACACATACACCACACAGACCACACATACACGCACCGGCATATATATATATATATATATATATATATATATATATATATATATATATATATATATATATATATATATATATATATATATATGTACATATGTGTATATATATGCATGTATAGGGAAACGTCTATCACGGCCCCCTGAAGCACCAAGTGTAGTTGCTGAGATACATATATGTTGAATTCCACATTTCTGGAAACTAGTGGAAACACAGTTCGCTTCATATTTGCATTATGCTTCCATTATTTCATCGGGTTTCATTCACTGCAAATTACAGCCGCTTTAGAAAATCATCACGCCACATGGGATGATTAGTATGGCCTGGTTAGACACGTTGTACCGCAATGAAATATAATGGAATTTAATCTTGCACATACAGATATAATTTAAAAAACAATTAGAAAGCGGATCAAAATGCATGTGAATTATTTTAAGGTCAGTCACTCGTGGACCATGCCACTCTTTTCACTGAAATTTTCATAGCCTCCTCTCATCTACTGGAACGCGGTATATCCGACCGAAAAGCGCTCGCGCTTTTCAGCCTCGATTAATATGCTCAACCATGTAAGCACCTTTTGACCTTAAACCAAATCTTGAGTTCGCATCTCGTCTAAATTAAGGACATTGCATATTTCGTGTGTGGGAGTTGTCTCAGCAATTATAACTGTCGGGCACACTGATAAGCCTGACGAAAATGAAGTTTAGGATAAATATTGAACCTTTGTCTGGTCAACGATATCGGAATCACAATCTTTTTTTCAAAGTGTTCCCAAAACTCTGATAAAAATCGTCAGTTGGTCGATTGGTCGATTTTCAAGTTTAGTTACTGGTAGTGCGGACTACCAGTGTCTATTCATCAGATTTCAGTGTCTGAGTCAATACCAGAGGCGCATAATCAGGACTGCGTGGAGTTTACTTCATGGCTGGTTATACATCATGGACCGTCGCTCAGCTGGAGGAGGACCTGGCTGCTCGTGGTGCACCGTTGCATGGAAGAAAGAAGGATCTAGTGGAGAGGTTTGTTATGTTATGTGCCTCTAGCAATGTGCTGGACATTGGAAAGTGTTCCTGTACTGAGAACGTGTTGCAATATGAAATCCGTTTGGATGTTTCACAACTTGGCTAACAACGTGGCAACTTGGCACAACATAACAAACAGTAGTGAGCAATCTAATATTCAACTAGACTTGGGGGACATAAGAAGCGGGCTGATCAATGGCAGATGTCTTGCAGCTATGAAAAATGCAAGGTCGTGCATCTGGGGTCTGGATGTGAGACTTTTAGATTTACGATGGGAGGTAGGAAATTGCATATTTTCGAAGAGTAGATAGGTTCAGGTGTGTTGGTTTCAAATGATATTAAATCAGAAAAAGTGCATCTCTGCTAAGAACAGAGCATCCCGAATGCTGGGAATCATTAATAGGAGTGTGAGGTATAAGAGCAAGGAAGTGATGAAAATACTGCGCTTGTCCTATGCCAATGTGCGACCCAACTTCCTTATTTTACAAAATTGTCTTAAAAGGTGTCTTGATCTTTTGACATTTTACTTCTAAATCCGATGTTTATTAAGGTGACGAAGATGATGGAGGCAAACGTGTGTAAAACTTTCTTGCTACCATCTGCTTGGAGGAGTGACAACACATTTTGTCTTCAAGGGCCTGAATAAACACATTAGTGCACAGATACCAGCTACCTTGACATTTATTACCTTCATACCACAGGCAGACAAAGCTAGCTTTAGCTAGCAGGTTGTAACCGGTTGTGGTTAGAACCAGCTAAGACCACTTGATGAAAGTGTTGAAAGTGATGAAACCATTTAACCTTTGCCAACCCTGTTTTTGTGAATGCCACGACCAATGAGATCCACGGGCCTAATGCAAAGTAGGATTACCTGCTAATGTTAATTTTCCACTCTCCCCATTCAATTAAAAAGTGCCTTGAAAATATATACTTCTGCACCCTAGCTTTGTAAGAGATCTCCAGCCCTCATCAAACCACAGTATTGTGAAGACGAACATCTGTTGGTAAGCAAGGACTCCGATATTTCACTTTTGCCCAGAAATAGATACCCATCATTTCACGTTTTAGTTAGACAATCAGATTCCTTGAAATGATTCGCATATACACGGGAGTGCCCAGTTGGCCTGAAGGAGGCTTCTCTTGGAGTTTTCCTTATCCGTGCCTTTCTTCGGAATATGTCTGCTGGGAACCTATGCCCACCTTTTCCGCAGCAGTTTGGAACACAACAAAAACCCATTTCATGAAATGGTTATTGCTATATTAGACGAAAATCAACTAAGAATCACCATCTATAACCACCGCCACACACCCCCAATGGTAACCTGGAGCAACACGCCGACTTTTGTGTCACACCCGCCTGGACTGCCATCTGGTGGCAGAAACTCGCGATGTGTCCCATTGAAGCACCATCGTGTTCCCAATAAAATACCTTTCCGGAACAGGTCCACTTCCTGCTGCAGTCTGCTGCCTTGTGTCTGAGAAGCACTCATATGATCGAGGTCGCCCTCCGGTCCACTGATGCCGCGTGATCCTGAATTCCGCGAATGATCAATTCTGGTCGGAGAACCCTAAAGCCTTGAGCCCAAATCCGACGCAAATGATAAATCTCAAGGTGATGTATGAAGGAGTATGAATACGGGAAACCTTTTTTTGGTCATTGACAGGAAACCCGTATACCGCCAGAAATGAAGCGGAAATGGATTTATATTAGCGCATTTTTTTCTGGTCTCACCTTGAGCTTGGAGGTCACAGAGTAAGCGGAAACACGTATGGTACTTGCAAGACAATGAAATAAGGATCAACTTTGCTTTTTCAATTGGGCGTCAGCATTATCAGCAACCATAGAAATCGAGACCTCTTTCGTGAATTTACATGCTCACATGGACGAATTCACTGAAAAACCATTGTCGTATTGATGTTCTGAACAGCTTCACGCACATTTCACATTGATACCGGAGAGTCATTGAAACCAATTATGTCGCGCTAGCCCGGGCTCCTGGCCCATTGTGCGCCGGTGCGAATTTTGTGGTCTCCAGCCGGATTTTAGGCAGTCTGGCGCAATTTCTTTTCTGAACCCCGCTACGATTCTTGAGGGCCTCACAACCTCTCAATGGGGTTGGGGGTTGGGGGGGGGGGGGCAACCGCGTGTTTATCTGTGGGAAAGGTCGGCTGGATAAGAAAAACCAATTAACATTCCACGACGTTGCACATCTCGTCTTCTTTACAAAGACCTTCATGTTTTTCTTCATATTAGCAACCTCAAAGATAATACTGCAATTTAATATCTAGCTCTAGTCACTCTTGCCATACGGACTGGTTCGCGTCGCCCTGCTCCTCTGTGTTGTAGGCAAGAGTCTAGAAACCCATGTTTTTTGTGAAACCACCATCAATGGACCCAATTGCTGGTTTTGTAGCATGCATTTTTTAACCGGAACATTTCACATTTGTGCCTTCCTTGTCGCTTTTACCTTTGTATACTAAGTGCTGTTACCTTTGTATACTAAGTGCTTTTACCTTTGTATACTAAGTGCTTTTAAATCTCTACAATTTTTATATGTGACGAAATGCACCGTTCTAAGGAAAGATTGCTTCCGCTACCGGAACTATTCTAAGATTTGTTTTTGGTCGATTTCTACATTGAAGTTCCCTTTGACTAGGTGGCATTTTTTACTCCACTAGGTGGGATTTCACGGCACTAGGTGGGACGCATGCAACCTAATGAACATGCTAGAGGAGGCCCTGTTCTAAATACATATTTATACATGCCACAATAAACTACCGCAAAAACAACCATGCATGCCCAATTTTCAACGGATTTATAGAGTTTTAGAGGAACCTTTTTATTTATTTTTTTTTGAAGGACAAGATATCGAACTTCATTTCTGCACTTTTTATATTCGCATTGCCACTGTCTCGAAAGCTAAAATATGTCATGTCACATTGGGTCACGTTGTAACAAGTTCAAATATCCCTTAAGCGAATGTTTCGAAATAGCCAAAAGATACAGTGCTTCATTTTGAGTTCACCGGTATATACGTTTGCACAATTCAGATTGTTCTTCATTGAGTTACGGACTTCAAAACACCCTTTGTCAGGTAACATCTTTTTTTTTTAAATCCCGAAGCTCTAACTCCTTGACATGTGACCTAATATTTCCAAAAAGAGCACAGCTGGATTCGGCACATCAGATATCCCCCAGGTAATTATTTTCAAAATATGAAGTATTTGGTGTGAATATAATCCAAACATTAAATATTTGGTGTTATTTTGGCCCTTTCACTTGTCCATCTGTCGTGGAATGGGCAGGTTACACGAGACAAATCGCGAAGCAACAATATTTGGAACATTCCCACACCATTTTATGAACATATAGTCACATACCTTGCAACTATGTTTTTCGCGGATACACCAGTGAGCATCCGGGTGCGCCGAGCACAGACGCGTATCTGGAGAGTTATTGAATTGCATCAGGAAACGGCCAGTTTTCCTTCTTTTACTGAAGTTCCCCATGTCTGCATTGCCATTGCGTCCGACGTTCATTGACCTTTGAAAACCAGGGAGGGCAAGACGTGAGCGTGAAAGCTAGCTGCTAACCCAACTCTCACCCAGTTCGTACCCGTTCACTAGCGGCCAGAGCAACTTTTCACCCCTCCCCAAGTGGCATTGAGACAAGTCAACGAATGTGTTGATCTAACGTTACACGTTAAAAGTTGACACTGATAACCCTCACGTCCGAAAGTTCAGATGCTTATCATATGTTACCAACAATGCACTGTATATTTTAGTCTTCCAGAAAACACAGCCTCGTAAATGTGTTGCAACATTGGGTCATGCAAATAAATATAACGATGTGTGGATCCGAATTCGCGATTACAATACATATATATATATATATATATATATATATATATATATATATATATATATATATATATAATATCCCTTAAGATCAGATTCGGTTATTTGGCCGTTGGGGAGCACACCTCACTATTTCGAGACAAGCTCTAGCCCGGACGGGTCGTCGGTGGGATGTGGGTCGGATCTAGGCCGGCCTTCAGAGTTCAGGCTTCATGCCTGCACATGAGTTTCTTCGCCTCCCAGCGCTGACCAGCGACCAGCGGCCAGCGCTGCGGCTCAAACCGTGGCCGCATCATTCAAATATCACAAGCTCCCCCACCCTCTAAAAGAAAAACACAAAAAAACTCAGACATGTACAAAGTTCCGAATTCGGCTCAGTAGACGTTGACCCCCGCGTGCGTCTAGGGGGGAGGACTCATTGCGACGATAGGAGCAACCTGTCGGCGTGCCACCTGCGCGCCTCACGATTACTGTAGTCCGAATATTACTGACGTCGCAGGTAACGCGGCGCTCACTGGCGTCGAATGTGAGCCAAACACCGACAGACCGGCGACAGCCCACATCACCAAACGGAACTGGGGCAACCAAGCGTCGTCCTGGGCAACTACTGGGAACTGGGCAACTCTTGGGAAACTACACTGTCTTACTGTAAACGGAACTGGGCAACCCAGCGTCATCCTGGAAACTACACTATCCTACTGTAAATGGAACTGGGCAACCCAGCGTCGTCCTGGAAACTACACTATCCTACTGTTAACGGAACTGGGCAACCAAGCGTCGTCCTGGAAACTACACTATCCTACTGTAAACGGAACTGGGCAACCAAGCGTCGTTCTGGAGTGTTTAGAGTTTTGACCAGTTCCACAGTCGACAGACCTTCCCGACGCTGGCAGCAACAACGCGAGGATGGCGGTGAGTACGTATTCATGCCACAAGTGACATCAGTCGCATGCATGTACATGTCGAAGTATTTCTGATTGTGGATGGGAGTCAACGGCGCTGGTAAGATGCACTGCTGATATGATGACTTCTGTCCATGGCCATCGCAACGCCATTCATCCATTCATGCACTCACCTACGCATACACACTATATATATATATATATATATATATATATATATATATATATATATATATATATATATATATATATGTGCGCATACTTATTTATTTACTTATTTAGTCATTATTTATTTATCGGGGTCTCTGATAGCTGTCATCAAAGAAGAGGAGGATAAATGACCTACAGCCAGATGAGCTCGGTCAGTTGGTGCTATTGTGACTTGCCGTCGACAAAAGCCTAATTATCTTGCGATTGATCCTGCGATATGCAACAACAGTGCAATCCACTACGCTTGTATAGTAAGCTGGTTCATAGGCGTGGGTGGCCCAGAGAGAACAATATACGAGAACACGAGAACTACCAGCGGCGAGTGGATGTCCTGGGGACGTCACGAGGTAAGCTAGCGACAGTCAGCCCGTCTGACTTAATCTGTGGGATGCACAGTACCTGGGTGCCACCGCGTGCAGTTGCCAGGAGGCGTCCAACCCCAGGGACGCAGGAACGATTGCTATGACAGAGGAGTAAGGCCGTGGCCGTCCCACATCCAAGGTGTGTTCCAGACCCAGGGGCTTCAGCGGTGGCGACGCCCTTTGATGGTACCCCTAGCTACCGAATACACAGAGCCATCGCACGCAGACGCTTCACAATGGTGGATATACTTACCTTTTTCCCGCCAAGACTGATGTCGACGGTGTGGCAAGCAGGCACTTCCCCGGGGTGAACCAGGGTCTTCTTGCCGTATTCGTCCACTGCAATGCTGACCAGCTGTTTATGGTTGCCTGTTCTGATTTGTTCGGCGTAGATGCGTCCCGTTACGCTGGAGTTGTCGACTTTGCCTTCCTGCTTCACAGGTAGTGGGCGAACGTCGGAAGGCGTCTGCCGAGTGTTGCTCACCGGCGCAGGCACGGATCCGCCAGCTCGTTTGTCGTCGTCAGGCGCGTCGGTGGCAATGTCGGCACCGTCGGCGACGGTACCGCTACCGTCGGAGACAGTACCGGTACCGTCGACAACGTCGGTACCGTCGGCGACAATGCCGGTACCGTCGGCGACAACGCCGGTATCGTCGGCGACAACGCTGGTATCGTCGGCGACAGTACCGGTACCGTCAGCGACAGTACCGGTACCGTCAGCGACAGTACCGGTACCGTCGGCGACAGTGCCGGTACCGTCTGCGACAGTGCCGGTACCGTCTGCGACAACGCCGGTATCGTCGGCGACAACGCTGGTATCGTCGGCGACAGTACCGGTACCGTCAGCGACAGTACCGGTATCGTCGGCGACAGTGCCGGTATCGTCGGCGACAACGCCGGTATCGTCGGCGACAGTACCGGTACCGTCGACAACGGCGGCACCGTCGGCGACAGTACCGGTACCGTCGGCGACAGTGCCGGTATCGTTAGCCACAACGGCGGTACCGTCGGTGACAGTACCGGTATCGTCGGTGACAGTCTCGGTACCGTCGGCGACAATGTCGGTATCGTCGGCGACAATACCGGTTGCGCTGCCTGCTTTGCTGCTTGCTGAGAGGCTGTTTGTGCTTGCTTCCTTTGGTTCTGAAGGGGCGGACGCGCTTCCCACCGGCTCCTCGGGCACACTGTTGACTGCTGGATCACCTGATGGAGAGCTGTTGTTGGAAGACCCGAGCTGAAGGGACGAATCGTGTTTCGATTCGCCACTGTCGTTTCCATCGGGCTGGTGTGCCGAACTTAAGCTTGCAGAGCCTTCACCATGAGTATCACCACTGGAAACGGTAGCTGAAACTGGTTCCTGTTTCATACTGTCATTACTCTTTGGCGCATTTTGATCATGTGAGCTTGTAGCTGGATTTGCATTTGTTATATCGGTGCCATCACCCATCTGAGGAGCTGCTATGTCGGACATGGCTCAAATTCCGGTGCCTCTATCATACGATAGTTTCGCTCTGATAGCTATAATATTTTGAACTTCTGACAACGATGAAGTACAAACGTACTTGCACCAGGCAATGATGAATACATATCAAATAAAATGATAAATCAAACAGAAAGGAATGCATCCAAGCATCGCACTAAATTATTATAATTTCCATTATTTATTTACATGAAGTGCACCAAGAAATTCTTGGCTGCAGCTGCCCTAACACCGTCAAGATCACGCGCACACTATACTCATTAGCCTACATCAAATCCTACATATTCCGGTACTTCTCGATGCAACACTTGAAAAAATGTGAATGCAGTTTGATAGCCACCTGTCACGTGCGTTTTGCTGATGGTAACTGCCAATTAATTTGATACTGATCGACTATCGGGAGTGAATTCAGTCAGCCAGTTTTAGAGGACAAAATAGATCGAGTGTCGAGGATTTTTAGACTCTGTGGAACACCAGTGATGGTGGTGGTGGTCATTGGTTTTGCGACACGTCGACCGTTTAGTCATGTAGCGTCGCCAATCTCTCACGCTGATTGGTCGCGGGCGAAGAGTAGCGACAGGCAAGACTCGAAACCACAACTTTTCGTTTGTGAGATGGGCAACTTGCCCCTAGACTACTCATCCCCTTGGAACAACAGTGAATAGATGCAATCGCTAAACAACTTCGAATTACAACATGGTATCGAGAGTGTATTTAGAGCATCGTTGAATTATGCTATACTAAAGTGAGTCACTAATCACACTAAAGCTTCATCACATACTCAAAATTGTGTGGGTGTGAGGAAGCCAATCCCTAAGGGGCGGGGATAGCCGAGTGATTAAGGTGTTTAGCTCTGGGTACCAAAGGTCCCGGGTTCGACACTAGCGCCGCTCGGGACATTTCCCAATCCCGCGGCCCGACGGTGAAACAGTGTGGGCGGCGCCATTAGCCGTGATCGTGCATAAACTGCGTCGAGAACCATCCAATATACCAACAAACATCGTAGCGCTTCATTGGACTCGTAGGGCTCTTGGACATGACCTTACAACAACGCAACTAATTCAGGAGTTGATGTAATGGAACATATGGATGGATATTCACACCATATATTGTGCTGTGAAAAGACCACAAAACAGATACTGTGCCAGCCCGTAACAAAATACATTCATACTAGAGTTTCACTGTCGTTCTTTGACTGCTAACATATTTAACATTGATTGCATTAATATTGCCAACAGTAGAAAATCATGAAGGCTGAAAGCAGTAACTTCACACAATCAGGGTAAGACATACAATTTCCAAGTACAGGTGCATTGCCTGGATATTACATAGCCATTTATTGTATATGGCCATGGTTCTAGCTGCCATACACTTCAATCTTTACATGTATTTTGAGTACTAAAGCATACAAATTGCTGCCACGATACATATATTGCGTGACTGTAGTATGTAATGTAACGTACAAATTTCAACATGTCAATGAATTTTCGGTTTGGCATAGCACACAGATATGCAACCTTTCGAGTGAGATGCCTGGGCATTATCGGTGCTGGCATTCAACATAGCAAAATGCTTATTGTCATAACTTATTATGAACACAATGCTGAAGTCTACACCCCATTACATCAACTTCAAGTGCGAGACCACCTCTCAGAATCTCAGAATCCCCGAGAGGATTAGGTGCTCGTGATGTCACCTAAAAAGGTCACATGAGGAGAGATATGAAGAGATGATGTGACGAGTGACGAGTGATGCTTGTCATGTGACCTGACAAGGCACATCACGAGCATGGCAACTGACCGGAGTGGATTTTTAGCTGGGTAGCTGTCTAGTGGCATTGACAGCACGTTAAACATTTAATTCAATTATGTCGTACAACGTAAATGGTTCTGTCACGTGCTGGGCTCATGATATATGCTCTCTGCTTAGCAAAGACTGATCCCAGAATGTATTCAGTGAAGACATTCTGACTGAATGTGCTAGAACACCAATTTGCAACGGATATTACTATCAAGGCTTTTCATCGTACAGTGGTGTGTGCGTCCAGACTGATATTTAAGAATCCCAAAGATAATGGGATGAAGTTAGACCGGTCGCAGGGTGTATGTTTCCGAACACTACTTATGGTGCAAGCAGTTATATGGGCATAATAAAGTCGCTTTTGTGCGATGTACTCCATAGAAGTCATTGTTAAGCTACAAAATAATTGGGGCATGCACAGTGGCGTACCGAAGGGGGAAGCATTGGAACAATCTCCCACCCATGAGAGGGTGTGGGCCCCGAATATTCGCGCCGGGGTTCCGGAAAATAATGGCGAGCTCTCTAAAGATCCTGCTGGTATCCACAGCTCATAAAAATAACATTTGGGGCCACAAAATGTCGCGCAGAGACCCCTGAAAATTATGCTAGGCATCCAAAATCCCACCAAGACCACCGAAAATCACATTGATGGCCTAAAAATCGTTACCAGACCCTACAAATGACGCTGAGGACTTCAAAATATGGGGCCGCACTCCTGAAAATACCGCTGCGCTCCAAAAAAGTTGCGCTAGGATCCCGAAAAGTCGCGCCCGGGACCCCGAAAACCACGTTAAGGGCTTAAAAGGTCGGGCCGGGCTCCTGGAAATCACATTGGCGGCTAAAAAGTCTCGCCGGGCTCCGAAAATCACGAAAATCACGCACTTTGGCCCACAAAAGGTCGGACCGGGCCCCTGAAAATCACGCTGGGAGCACAACAAAAGTCGTGCCGTGGTCCTTGAAAATCACCATGGGATCTGCAAGAAGATGGGCTGTTCCCATCAAAATCACACTGGGAGCCTCAAAGGTTTCCGCCTGGGTCCAGAAAACCACGCTGGGGGTTGAAAATGTCTTGACTTGCTTCTTAAAAATTACAACGGGGACCTCAAAGGGTTGGCCGCCCCCGACGATCACGCTAAACCTGAAGGTGTCAAAAAGTCGCGCCCACTCTAGGGGCTCGACAGTTCACAACGGCGTCCCAGCAGTCTCATGGGGAACGCCTACGAAATGAATTCGGGGTAACGAAATAGAAACAGTCCGGATATTGATAGTAATTATGGTGTCCCAGCAAATGCCCTAAAAGAAACAAAAACGTGTTTGGTCCCCACAGACGTGTCGAGGCCATAAAACTCGCGATAGACATCCTAACTAATGACGACAGGGTCTAAAAATCGAACATCGACCCAAAAACGTTGCACCGCTGCCCTTGGAAATCACACTAGGGGCCCAAAAGTGGAAATCACACTGCGAACTGTCGTACCAGAGCCCCACAGTTCGCAGCTGGCTTCCCAAAGATGAATTTCTACCCGAAATGTCACTTTGCGGCCACAATAACTGCGCCAAAGACCACAAAAACGCAACGGGGTCCTGAAAAGACACGCTTTGGAGCAGCGAAAAAAAAATATACAGGAGCTCGAGGAATCGTAACGGGGCCCAGAAATACCACGCAAGAGGCTTATAAAAATAGAAGTCGATACTAAAAATCACAAAGGTATTCCATCGAGAAGACCCTGAACACAGGTAAATTCAGGACAGGCCCCGAAAGAAAGTTCTCATCGGGGCCTTTCTACTCTGAAGCGTGTCATTTGCTGAAAAGAAACTCGTTGAGCAGCCAAGGAGGCGAATTCCTCCTTCATCCTGAAGATGTGGCCTCCCAAAAAACCAACGAATTGCGCCGGGGTCCCCAAAAATGGTTCTGAGGCCCCATAAATTCGCATCGGGTCCCAAAAATTAGGAATATAAATAAATGCAGTGGGCACTAAAAACTTGCCCCGGACCCGAAAATTTGTGCCGGGGAACGCAAAAATCGCACTGGGGCACAGACAAGTACATGCCCAGAAAACTAGCGCCGAGCCCCAAAAATATCGTGATTGGGGCCCAAAATAATTGTCTGTTGTCTCATAAGTTCTGGTCATGGCATCAAACATTACCCTCGGGTATCCATAAAATTATCGTTGATGGCCCCAAATAAGCACAGGGTGGCTCCAAAGGCGCATCACAACGCGATAAGAATCCAGTCGGAGCTCTCCGAAATGAAGAGGTATCTAGATAATGAAATACTAAGCCAAATACGAAAACTAAGTACGAGCCAGAAAAATCACTCCTTTGCCCAAACATACCACCAGATGCCTCAACACAAGCATACCTGTCACCGAAAACGTATCCGAGCTCGAAAAATCGCGGCGGAACATAACAATCGCCGGGAGCCTGAAAAATCGAGTGGTGGCTCGGACGTTACATACTTCAGAAGTCACCAAAAATTACGTTGAGCACAGCAAACTTGCGTAGGATCTGCCCGAAATCACGTGCCTGAGCCGGAAAGGTTGCGACGAGACCACGGGAAATTATATCGGAGCCTACAATATCATGCTGGGGTCCAACAAATGTGAGTGAGGAACCAAAAATAAACACAGCGGGACCCTAAAAGCACAACTGAATGACGAAAATGCACTGGGTCCTCCAAAGCGTACCGAGATTGGCAAAAAACGGTAAGATCTTCAAACACGAGTTGTAGCTCAAAGTAGCTACACCGGCACCTAATAAGGCACACAAGCACACCGGGGCTTTGAGACCACATGGGAGCCTAAGAAACAGGCTGGGACCCTAAAAAATCGACATGGTACTAGAAAAGGACAAAAAGACCGGGCACTAAATAAACACTTCGGGGTTTGCGAAAACGCGCTGATACATAAAGAAGTATCGTCCGTGCGAAAACAAACGATAAAACTGTAAAAAAAATTAGTTAGGGCCACGAAAATGTGCCGGCCCCCTAACAATAATTGGCTGGAGCCATAGATGCATACACACACAAAGAAAAACGTACAGGTCCAAAAAAGAACACCTAATCTCCGTTCGGTAGCCATTCTGGGACTGTATCTAATCAAATAGTGTGCATCAAAGTTCAGCGGTTATCCGGATTTCTTAGTCAATAGGAAACGTGGGAAGGAGAGAACTAATCAAATTGCATTCAGGATGGAACCTTGTGGCTGTTAAGTCTGTTAACCTTGTGGCTTTAACCTTTAACACCCCGAGGCGAGACGGGTTAAAGACATATAGTACTATATCATGGAAACTAGGGCACACCACATACCCAATAGTGAGGCTGTAATGAGCTTACCCCCACCTCCCCACACACACACACCTACGTATATAGTGGAAGTTGAAGTCATTTTGTTTGAACAGTAATACTAAATGGTTTCACTCGCACCAGGAAAATAAACATTATTACACAGGAATCAACAATTACATATGCCATGTTTTGTTTACGTTCACTTACGATCATGCTAACTGTGCAATCTTGTTCTTGAATAATTCGCATCCGCAAGCAAATTCAGTCGTCTGGATTTGAGGAGCCGTTGAGGCGCCATATTGAGGGTTAATATGGGACCAAACAGCTTTTGGTAGCTGCGGGAGGGAGGGAAGGGGGGACGAAGCCAAAGTTTTGGCTAGGCGAGTTCAGGGTCAGGAAGGGGGCACAGCTTCCACAAAATCATTGAAATAAAAAAAAAACAATGTCCTCTGATCAGACATGTGCACTGATGTAATCAGCTTGATCGCCGAGTCTAGTCAGTCACCACACACCACACCAATCAAACTAAAATGCACATCGAATCATACGCATCAATTAACGCAATCGTCCTATTTGTTTTACAACAGCTTAGACATTCCACCCGTACCCAATGACGCAGCCAAGAGCAAGAGTAGAAAACACTGGGTGCATGCCTCTCCGGTCACGGTTAAGGAATTCGAAGTCAGCCCTGGAGATTCCCAGAAGTGCCATCTGACGGTTTTGAAATGGATTTGTCGGCTCGAATGATTTTTGTTTGCTCTGGAGTCGGAAATAGAAGTACAAAACTTCGAAAATTGGGAATAATGTCAGACATCCAAACAGTCTTCAAATCGTTGGAATTGGAATTGTCCACGCACTAGATGTTGCAACAGGAACATTTTTTTACTGCAGCCCTGTTGATACTTGTAATCCTTTCCCTCCAAAAGGCTAAGTGCGAAGTTTGCTATACCTTTGGTGGTGATTCGACCCACCATATTCGCCTTCTTGATCTCATTCACCAATTTGATTTATAATTGCCTTGAAATTCATTTTGGACGGATCAAGGCGGTTAATACTCCAAAATCTCCAGATGCCACCATTCGCAGTAGTTGCAGCATAGCAACACCAAATCCAGAGCATTCTGTTCTTTCATCAAATCAAATAAGTCTGCCTTTCCAAATTTCAACCAAGGTCAAGATTATTAAACAGAGGTTATGCCAAAGTATCCCTTCTTATCGCAGTACGGGGAAAACATTCCGTGCAGAACTTGATAAAATAATGATTTGGACATTCTGCTTTCAAATATGTGGCAAGGTTGATGATGTTAGGTCGGGTCAAGACCTACAATCATTAACCTTGCCTGGTTAACATCATTAGCCCTGCTTGGTTGGAGGTACGTGCGTTGGCACTTCGCCCCCGCCCGCCCAATGTTTTTTTTCGAAAATCGACATACCTGCACCCAGATCCTCTGGTGATGAATTTGTGCATTATGTGCGATAGTCAGTAGTGCGATCTATTTTCATTTCATTTAAAGCATTTATGTACCATCAAGAGATGCCCGATGTAAGAATCAACTGAAGCCTCCAAGAATATAACTGACATCTCTTTTCTCTAAGGTATCCTACACCAAGCATTGGAAACACAAAGTAAAAATGTCTGCTGACGTAGAAACACCGCATATCTCAGGTAGTCATATGTTTTGGTTTGTGTTTTGTTTTGTTTTGTTTTGTTTTGGTTTTGTTTCGTTCTGTTTTGTTTTGTTTTTTGTTTTGTTTTGTATATGTTTTGTATATATGCATGCGTTATGTTTTGTTTACGTTAACTTAGGATCACGCTAACTGTGCAATCTTGTTCTTGAATAATTCGCATCCGCTGGCAAATTCAGTCGTCTGGATTTGAGAAGCCATTGAGGAGCCATATTGAGGGTTAATGTGGGACCAAACAGCTTTTGGTAGCTGCGGGGGTGTTTAATTTTGAACCTTATGGGGGTGGGGACACAATGCATGGAAGCAATGGGTGGGTCCAAATGGATGGGGCATACCTCATAAGTCCCATGTTAGAAGCTTAAAAATTACGTTGAGGGAGACTGGTCAAAGCCAACATTGAGGGGCATAAGTCCCCTCAAAAGTATACAAAAAAACGCCCATGGGTAGCTGAAAATAGACTGATATTTCGTATCATTAACGTCATAAGCGGACAATATGCCGTAGTCCCAAAAAGTACGTAGCATCAGTAGCTGCCTGAGGAAGCTGGTTTTGCTACTCCTTAAAACATATTGCCGGTCTAACTGGACTTGTTTGTGGTGCGATGGGAACTGAATATATCGAAATACCCCAACCTGGATGTGCCAGTGTTTGTGCTATCACATAGATAACACCACTGATAACTGATTAACAAAATCGCCACGACGGTCTACATTACACTAGTGCGGTGCAATTGCTGTTGTAATGGCCAAGTGAGGCCAAATTCCAGAGGCTTACATTTTCGATTGTGATCGCGAATTCATAGAGATATTATAAGCGCCTACTCCATGTCGAATATGCTCACGCCTGAAACGTCTCGTAAAATATAGTTCGATCTCTGCCAAATAATGCATACTACTACTTTCCGGGAGTTGGGCCCATGATTGTTATTGCTTGGAATGATCTCAAATCAGGCTCACGAGCTCTGATGCATGTCGACTATCTTTGCTCAGTTCTCCGTGTCCCACCTCCCCGAAACAATAATTGGTCAACTGCAAAATAGATTGGAGCTGTTTTAGCATACTATGAATGAAGCGGCTTCAACTTAGTAGAGGTACTCGCCCGTGTAAGCTTAAAGGACGTTCTTCTAAAAGAAGGTTCCCCAGCGCTGCAAAAGAATACGTGCTCCGGGTGTGAGAACTGCCGCTGAGAGCCAGCTGTGTGGGCTGGACGCCATCTGGAGGCCCGTCCATGTATCACCCGAGAACTAATATCCAGCCGCGAAGGCTACTGGTCGACGATTTGCCGCTTTTCGTCGGAAAATACTTCCGCTGCCGTATACTCTGCGTCGATTTCACGCAAAATCCGCGTGTCAGAAACACTGAAACGTGTGCAACCAGAACAATGGAATCGAACCCCTCGGCGAAGAATGGAATTCGCGCCGCTAATATTAAACACCGCCAAAAGCGAAGAGCCGGCTGTGGTCCGCCCGGAAAACAATATGGCGTCGGCTTTATTGAGCTAATAAAGTCGGGTCGGCAGTTCTGATGAACATTTAATAAGTTGATATTAAATCTGGCGGAAATGTCAGTGTTCGGAACGATGCAGACAGCGGTGAGAAGCCGGCCAGACGGCAGCGGCTGTCGACGCGGGAGGGGCTCGAGCAGAGAGGGAAGTGCAGATTACGCGCCCCTCAATATCACGCCAGGCAGCCCCGGGCCGTGCCGAAGCACTCTGGTCGAGATGAGTCCACCCTGCTGAACTGTCAACTGTTCACTCCGTGGACCGCGACCGGCGCAGACCTGCCGAGACATCTGTGAGCTGAAGTCATGCGCACGCCCGCGGCAACGACGTGGCTGATGTACAGCAGCGCGAGGGGACTCGCAGCGGCCTGAGATAGACTGCAAGTGACCTGCCTCCATCGTACATAATCTGTGGCGCCCTGCAGTACTCGACACTGACCTACTGCGAACTTCAGCGACCTTCAGCGACCTTCAGCGACCGTCAGCGACCCTCAGCGACCTACGCCAACACCTGGTAGCCGGCGTGGCACGCGGCAACTTGAGGGCGGGCATGGGTCCGCCGCTGATGTACGGCCGACTGCCGGCCTACCCGCCCGAGTGCAGCCAGCTGTGGGACCTCACCAACACCGAGTACGGCCACGGCCTGTACGGCGGCTACGGCTGGGACCAGCAGGAGCTGATCGGCCTGCACGACCTGTGGAGCTCGCAGCCCCGGCTCGGCTCCTGCATGATCCCGCACAGGTCAGTGATGAGCGCACACGTAGGCACACATGTGGACCAAGCTCACACGCGCCGCGACCACAAGGCGAAGTCGTTAAACCACTGCCGAATTCTTGTCTGCTTTCAACGCTGGTAATCGGTTGTCCAATTTGCGCCCGGTAGGCATCGTAGCAACCATTCTGATGGCGTGTGGTGAGCATTTACAATTTGGGAACTGAACCTCCGCCTTTGCTATTGGCCATGCCCAGGAGCTCGCTGGTCTAGCTTATTATAACTTAATCGTGCGAGAGGGAAACATGCCGGGTGCATTATTGCCAATTATGACGCTCTGTAAAACACTGATCATCTCTAGCTCCTTTTGAGGGAACTCTTATTTTCTGCTAACTGCTCAGCTAGACGTATTTCGGTTACCTTAGAATAGTCGGGAGGATTCATGATGGCGCTCTCGAACATGGAGTACAACCGACTAGTGGAATAGTTCAACACTATTCAAGTCACCAGGGTGGTGCTGATGAATAGGACGGCGTTGACGTAGGCATGAACGGAGAATCGTAGACATTGAGTACACCTTGAGTACCTCTGGCTCTAATACTCGTCAAACCCTGCCAAATGAAACATGAAGCCTCCATGCCTTGCTTTCTTGACAATGCATTGCTATTAGCATAACAATTGAAGGCCTTTTAATCTGCCTATTTGGTTGCTTTTGTGACTTCTTGTTCTGTGGTTCCCTTCGAAGACGTGGGAAATCATGTCCGAATATTCACAACCTTGTGCATTGAGCACTTCCATCGAACGTTAAACATTACTATTGAACATTGAACATTGAATCGAAGTAAGGAAACTATGCAAACCCCCAGGACTAATCTTAATGGTTTTAAAGGAGAACCGGCAAAAATGCTAACGTAAGAAGTTCCAACAGTAAGGGATCCGCTGGGAAGAGATCTCGGATTCCAATAAGAAAAGATTATAACTGAAGGAGTCGACCGCCTTAAGTGTACTTATGTCAAGGATATCGGTTTGTATTTCAGTTTGTATCTCAGTTGTTGCATCGGTGTGATCCTGCGGAAAACCTGGAAAACAGGATTTGTACCTAATGGAACAAACTTCGCCGAGGAAATAATGTTTGACCGTCCAATTTTACAGAAGTCATAAGACATGACCTCGAAAGCCAAAACACAAATGACACCTGAACTCAGAAGCTGCATTATTTGCTTGACAATACTGTGTGCGTGTCACGCTAGGTATTCTGTGCAGAGAGGCTGGAGTTGCCTGCCAGGTGATGGCAATTATGCTCGAGCTCACATTAGTTGCACCTGTAGAATATGTTTCAATCTGCCCATGATCGACTTGGTTTGGCTAAAAAATCGAAGCAATAAACATGGCTCCAAGTCGAGATATCAATGTGGCGTGGCTCCTCGCGATCACCACCACCAATTTGCGTTGGTACTCTTGACATGCATTTACTGTGGAAATAACATGAGTACCAATTATATATGGGTGATCGTGAAAACAAATTGACTGTGTATGTTAGTACGCCATACATAAGTATTACTCAACGTTAATCCAATGCCGTAAGCCGTCACCATTACTGTGGTGGATTTTGCGATATTTGTCACCTACGCTGGTAGCCAAGTGGCAGGTTTTTCAAATCAGGCGGGAGCTTTGGCTGAAGATCAAAAGTACATGGCAAAATGAAGAAAAGAAAAAACGAAGAAGCAATGAAGGTGATAGAAACTGTAGGGAAAGCTGAAAATTATTTCAGAGACAGTCCAGTGACTGGCGTGTTTGCTGATGGGAAGAAGGATTCCACACAGATGCCGGTGTAACTTCGAGACAGGCGACTACTCCATGGTATAGTGTCTTGAGCACATCACGGTCACCAAGGAACTGACGGGAACTTACAGGATCCAGTTCACCTCCTCACCTGCGGAGAAGGGGGCAAAGCCGGGAGGCAACAAGCCAAGGCCTTGTATCACTGACTGGAACTACATGCCATCGACCATTTACTGGCCGTGAAAGAGCAGACATTATGCTCTCTGCATGTCTGTGTGCAAGGGTGGGATGCCGGTGCACCTTGAGCAAATGCTGGGGAGGCGATGTCTTGCTGTGATGTGTCGGGATCAACATCAACATCAACACAGACACTTGGTTGTCAGTCTGCGGGTGTCCAGCCTCAGCAGCCGAGGGCTGAGCTGATCCTCGGGTAAGATACAGTCAACGGCGTGATCAGGCTGCACGCGATCCAGATCATTCTCCAGCTGAACTCCAGATGAACTCGTCGTTTCTTTGCTCGAGGACCCTACTCCAGAAGATAAGCACCGAGAGCAATCTGTGCTGAAGACTGGTTTAGGCTGTTGAGGAAGCTCAGCTGGAACCAGATCTGGCCAGTAGATCAGCCGGCAACCTCTGACACCAGAGGTGACTCGCCACAGGCCAGACGCTGCACTTCATCTTCATATCTGCCGATCACGGCCCGGGTCAGCAGCCGACCCTTCACTTGATCACCACATGGATGGCTCAATTTCTATTTCCATACGTATTTCCATACGTACCTCAATATCAAGATGCACACCAAGCAGTACATATAATTCGCTACCCTCCCACGCTCATCAGGCTGTACAGAGAACAAGATCACGCAGTCATTAGTAGAGAAGAGTCGCCCCTACGGCAGATCTGAGGTCTGATGGAATCAAGCTGAACTCCTTCGTGTCTCTCAGGATGCTTGACTGAGGCCGCAGACCGTGTGCCGTCGAACAGATCAGGAAGGTGAAGACGACTCCCAAAGAAGGGACGAAAGCAATTGAATGGCTAGGAAGCAAGTGAATGAGGCCCCAGAGTCGGCGTGCAACTTGGGTAATATGGTCAGATATGTCGAGGGAAATGCCACACCCAGTTATTTGAGGTATCTAGTCTTTCACTATAAAAAGAATGCGATCATTATCTTTCGGACATTCTAGAGCTACTCGCGTTGGCGGAATACCTACACTGTAAGGAGAGTCACCTTTGCTATGGCTTTTAAGGGATACCTCGGGGGAAATATACCAACACAAATATTTAAGTCCCCACTTAAGTCCTCACTTAAGCTGCATTTCAGCTCAGAAAGGATGCGCTTCATTGCGACATTCTAAAACTTCCACTGGACAGGATGTGGTACCGGAGGCGCACGAAGTGCATCACGCTTGTTTCGCTCTGAGACTGTCGACACTGAGGCACTGAGACTGTCGACATAGACTGCGGAGTGGTGACCTCTGCGGCACTGACAGTGATGAACAGTTCCGTTCCATCATCCCAGCCGAACACAAGCGAGACAACTCAGGGGTTGCTACAAGCACGCTATGTTATACTATAAGTCATAGTACATCTATAACTTATAGATGCACTTTTGGCGGAAGAGAGGCGACGGTGTTCCAGACCCTCTCCTCACTACCCAGCGGAGGCGTGGCCAAGGAGGACGCGGACCCGCCCTCCCCCTATCACGCACAAATGCACTATACCAAAATAACATTCTTGATATCTTCATCGCGCATAAACTTAAATTTCCGACGCGCTTCTCGCGCCGGAAGCTTTCTCCGTTTCATCACATTACTTTAGGTCAGGCCCCCTTTAGACCAATCCTCGCTGCGCTACTACTCTTCAGCCACATTTCTGAGCAGAATGGTCGTTGGTGGTGAAGAAATTTGTTCCAGATCAAGAGATTATCTGGGATGTTAGCAGGGTGAGAATTTTCCGCCCAACCCTTTTCTGTCCCGATAAGTCATTCTTCTTCATAAATGTGCCTTTTTTTCCAGTGCAGGTTCCCATTTTGACCGCGCCAATGATAATTCACCACAATTTCCTATTGTAGATTTCTACACACTGGTGTGGTGTCTGGGCTGAAGATAGAACGTTGGAGAATCGTAGTTTCGTGTTTCGTGTGTTTCACTTCGAATCGAAAGGCTCTGAGATCGCATCTCACAATTTGCTGGACGTCTGACCACTTGCTGCCAGAAAACAATCAGCTGAACATGCCACAGATGTTGTCAAAGCGACATAATTTACCTTATCGAAAAGTTGGGAAGGTGAGGCGAATTCAAGACAAACTGTAGAACTGCATCACAAGGAGTGCCGGAACGAGGAGATTTTCCCAATGGCGGACCCAGGAGATGACTAAATATATTTAGGATATACTCTTTTCAAACCACTAGAAGCAATGTCGCGACGAGGGTGACACTTTGCCAATGACGGGCAAACGAGAGGGAGGAATGAATTTAGAATATACGATTTTGATAAATAGCACGCAGCAAGATATTCCAGGAGAGTTTCCAATGGCCAATGGTTGTAGTAGCCCTATCCCACTCAGACCTTCGACTTTTGTTCTCTATGATGTATCACTGACGACGCAGGTCGTCAGAAATACCATGGTAAGTATTGATCTGATATAATAGTGACAAAATAATAGATATTTTCGCACTGACTGCGAAAAACGGCCAGGCACACAAATCAATTATGCCCACTCCTAATTATGGTTCTGGTTACCCCTCTGGGTGCTTTGCATGCGCATATATGAATATAAAATGGTGGTCTGGATTATTGGGCATTATTTATGCCCATTCATGCATAGTTTTACCGATGCATCATACGAGTACAATCCCAAATGGATGTACTCAATTTCCCCCATTTCATTCCTCAGCCTTCGACGTTGGGAAAACACTACCATTTTACATTCCAAGAATTGTAATTAGAGAAGCATAATTCGCTTGAGCAATCCAATGTTGATATCGTCTCAGTAGACGATATTTCATGGGGGATGGAAAGAATCCCTTCACTACAGATTCAGGCCTAATCGATTCCTACCCCAATGGGGTTAAATGAGGCTAGCAGCTCGTTGCGCCCTGAAGTGGCACAGGGCTTTCCTCCCTGCAGTCCAAAAGTTACTCAGTCTGTTTCAGCTGGTCTACTGCCGTGCATGCATGGGTGTCGATATTGGTATGTTTTTGGGGGGACCTGGCCCTTCCCTTCTCAATGTCTGCTAGCCCCTTCCCAATGTTGGTTTGACCTTCCCCTCCAATACTTTCAACTTTTGACATCGGACCTGATATGGGGTGGGCCACCCAAATGCACTTGGGCCCGCATTTCGTCTCCATGCATTGTCCGGCCCAATGATTTTCAGAAATCCGTCTGAGTGGCCCAACCACCGTGTGAATGGCCTAACCACCGTGTGAATGGCCTACCACCCTGTGAATAGCCCAACCACCCTGTGAATCCCGCCTGGCACACATCTGACGCGGATATTCACACCTGGCACACCTCTTACCCGGGTACTCACACCTGGCACACCTCTGACCAGAGTACTCACACCTGGCACACGTCTGACCACTGACCCGGTACTCACAACTCACACCTGGCGAGTACTCACACCTGGCACACGTCTGACCCGAGTACTCACACCTGGCACACGTCTGACCCGAGTACTCACACCTGGCACACATCTGACCCGAGTACTCACACCTGGCACACGTCTGACCCGAGTACTCACACCTGGCACACATCTGACCCGAGTACTCACACCTGGCACACATCTGACCCGGGTACTCACACCTGGCACACGTCTGACCCGAGTACTCACACCTGGCACACCTCTGACCCGAGTACTCACACCTGGCACACCTCTGACCCGAGTACTCACACCTGGCACACGTCTGACCCGAGTACTCACACCTGGCACACATCTGACCCGAGTACTCACACCTGGCACACGTCTGACCCGAGTACTCACACCTGGCACATCTCTGACCCGAGTACGGCACACAGTGACCCGGTCACACCTGGCACATCTCTGACCCGAGTACTCACACCTGGCACATCTGACCCGAGTACTCAACACGTCTGACCCGAGTACTCACACCTGGTACTCAGCACATCTGACCCGAGTACTCACACCTGGCACACATCTGACCCGAGTACTCACACCTGGCACACTCATGTCTGACCCGACCCGGGTACTCACAATGGCACACATCTGACCCGGGTACTCACACCTGGCACACATCTGACCCGAGTACTCACACCTGGCACATGTCTGACCCGGGTACTCACAAGGGCACACCTCTGACCCGAGTACTCACACCTGGCACATGTCTGACCCGGGTACTCACAAGGGCACACATCTGACCCGGGTACTCACACCTGGCACACATCTGACCCGAGTACTCACACCTGGCACATGTCTGACCCGGGTACTCACAAGGGCACACATCTGACCCGGGTACTCACACCTGGCACACATCTGACCCGAGTACTCACACCTGGCACATGTCTGACCCGGGTACTCACACCTGGCACAAATCAGGACCAGGGTAATTCCATCTGGCACACAATTGACCATGGATGGAGACTGATAGTTAACCGGTGGTGCTCGGACATCACATGGATTTGGAAATCTGAACACTAGGCCTATGGTGTTGCATGACAAAATTTAGCAGAAAACTGTACAAGCACCATCCAGAGTATTCGGAACCACCTTTCATGCTTGGGCCCTGGGTAATCCATCCTCGCACATCTAGGACCCTGGTAATCACGCCGAGTACACCACTGATCACTGACGCGGGTAATCCCACCTGGCACACCTCTGTCCCTGGTAGTCCTACCTGGTACACTCTGACCAGGGTCAGTTCTGTCGGATACACCACTGACGCGGGTAGTCCCGCTTGGTCCACCATTGGCGCGGGTACTCCCTCATGGCACACCTCTGATCCGGACGGCCATGCCTTGTGTAGTAAACTCGGCAGCGGTCCGGTACCAACTGATTTATTTAACTCTCTCGTCACGGGACAATGGTCAGCATGCCCCGCGGCGGCGGACCGCGCGCAGAGGCGGCTCCAGGTTCCGGGTGGTGTCACATCATCACACTTCCACCCCGAATACAAACTTCAAAAGCAGAGAGCAAAACATACGAAAATTACTTATTTCGCCATGTGAGCAACTCCAAGCGTCAAAACATATTTTACACGTGCAGCATCACTACGAATACATTAACCTATTGGGCTGCTTCAGCGTTTGTCTGGCACGCAAATCATAAGTCCGTGGAGAACCCGGATCACTGACTTGTGCCTGAGTCCTGGGGGTACAAACTTCAACTGGCACAGTTGTTGCCAACGTTACCGGCGGCACGAACGGTACAAACAACGGCACAGAAGCCACTGCCGACGGTAGTGGTGAGCTCGGTGCGCTACCAGAGGCGGTACACGTCGGACGCGGTCTCACCTGATCCAGATGCCTCTGAATCACTCTGCCATCCTGCAGACGCACAGTTAAGTCCAGATTTGGCAGTCACGTGACCTGCTAACCAACGTCTCCTTTCCCCACCACGGATATGATCAACAGCCGACACATACACCAGCTGTCCGACTTCAACCGATCGATCTTGGGTGCCCCTGTCACGTACACATTTTACAAACGAGCACATTTTCACACATTGTGCGCCTTGGCACTTTATCGTCCTGATTAGAGCGACTGCATGGACTGCCATACCCTCATTTCAGTCAGCAGTCACCAGTCGCCAGTCACCGGTCGGCCTTGACCTGACCACCTTGACCTGACCGCCTTAACCTAGCCGCCTGGACCTGACCGTCTTGACCTGACCGCCGTGACCTGACCGCCGTGACCTGACCGCCTTGACCTGACCGCATTGACCTGACCGCCATGACCTTACCGCCGTGACCTGACTGACACCAGCCTCAGTGCCGTACCCAGGTCGGGCCCACTACAGCCGGCGCCTTCGAAGAAGCTTCGCCGCCGCGTGGCGTCGATGTCCCAGCGTCGAGCCGCCAACATCCGCGAGCGCAGGCGCATGCTCAGCCTGAACGAGGCGTTCGACCGCCTCAGGCGCAAGGTGGGTGCCCGCCGCCGGGTTCTGCCTCCCCCAGCGTGCTCGCCGTCTGTTGTTGACTTTGCTGGATGGCATGTGGTGTGACGTGTTGCGTTACATGGCCCATGTGGCCTGTGTATTACAGTCCGAAGACGTTGTGGAATAAGCATGTGTTTCTGTGTGATGTTGCTTGCGTGAACTGTTGCTGATGTATTGCCAGCCAACGTCTACGCCGACCAGTTGGACCCTCGTGCATGTACGGGGAACCGTGTGGGGTGTGAGTGTGAGCCGTCTTAACCGATAACGGCTGCTCGATCGCCAGACCTTCGGATGCCAGTGACCGGGTCTGTGTTGCCCCGTGTAGACCTGTGTTCAGGTGTGGACATGGCCGGGGACTGCCGTGACGGCGTCGTGACGCGACTGTCGCTGACTGCCTCACCGCCGGCCGACAGGTGCCCACGTTCGCCTACGAGAAGCGTCTCTCGCGGATCGAGACGCTGCGGCTGGCCATCACCTACATCGCGTTCATGGCGGAGCTGCTGAACGGGCAGCCGGCCAGCGGCGAGCAGCACGTCAGCTGCCGGCCGCTGCCCGCTCAGTGCTACCCATGCCCGGCGGCCATGCCCTTCGGCCAGCTGCGCTCCATCTGAGGCTGGCCGGCTGCTGACAACTGCCCAGGGCCACCCACCCAGCTGCCTGACTGCGCTTTATCTGAGTCCGGCCAGCTGCCGACAGCTGCCCAGCGCCGCCCACCCAGCTGCCCGACCTGTAGCTGCGCGCCGCCACCGCCGCCTGACCTGGGTAGTGCTGGAGATCAGCTGCATCCCGCTGATGTTTTCTGACGCCACGTCTGGACCGTTCATCTCGTCGTGTTGGCATTTGGCCCACTGTCTGATTATTGACGAGCGCTCATGGCTTCAACATTTCAGTTCCAATCTGTTACGATACCGGAGCTAGCGCGGGCTAATATCAGGTCACGATCTCGTCTCAAGACAGCTTTGCACGTGGAATCATTTCCATGGAAGAGATCATGCAGGATACAGTCAAACCGGAAACATGAGAGTAAGGACAAATAACGATAAAACAAACCAAGTAAAATGTGACTCTAGGTAAGCCTGTGGGTGAAAAAAATGTAAAGTAAAAAACATACGTTTGTGCATAACTGCATAATCTAAGTATTGCGCTTATCATAAATTAATTCCTCTAGAAGTGTGTCAGGTTTCAAGTTAATATTGGGTCAGACCTCTTGAGATACGATCTGAAACATACCGAAGCTACATGTATTCCAGACTCTTTGATGGATAAAATACGGATTATTTGCACGCTGAGTTCATTTATGACGTGACGTGGATCTCCAAATTTCGAGTAGGCAAGTCTGCTTTTGTCTCCAAGTTTGAAATGCTTCAAAATACCGACTTTATACCCAAGTTTGTAAAAAAAGAATGACAAACATTTGGTTTTGCCTTGGTATTATCCGTATTATATTCACTGCGAACATTGGCATATTCAACAGTTCATCACATATTGTCAGATGTTTGGCCTTCACGTGATAGGTGATCTTTTAACCTTTGCTCGTGTCGCCAATGCAACTCTTTAGTTTGCAATCATCGATATTGAAACAAGAAATATAATTTGTTCGAAGATCGGTGTCCGAAGCCGCCCTTCAGTTGGCTGGAGCTCAGTTGGTTGGCAGCTCAGTAAGTAGCTCGGTTGGAGCGCTAACCTGCACTGGTCTCCCCTGTCCTGGAAACACAAGGTTCGAGTCGCTCCACGCGCTCGCTTTTGGCCACCTGTTAAGGTCAGCTGGCAACTGACCTGATAAGGCCGGGACGAGCTACCGTGCGGCCGGGTGGACGCGTTGACGGCACGCTAAACTTCCAGACAAAATTCTGCCATTTAACTGGAATTTATCGATCGGGTGGTGGGGCCAGCGTTCACGCAACAAGAAACACTGTGTAACAATATAACCCTGGTCCATAAAGTCACCCCAGCGAGAACTCGGATTGATTTTGTTTTTCATATATAAATAAAAAAAGATATGACGAAGACAGGTGACTGCCTGAAGGTTGGCGCTTTAAAAGCAACGTCTGGCCTTCCATAAAACGGAAATGGACTCTTTGAAATCAATTTCCAAATAACCCGGCTACAGATATGCACCCAAGGACTTCGCCACCGGGGGGTAGGCAGAGGGGGCAGTTGCCCCTCCTGCCGTGAGACTGGGTGCGTCCCCCGAAATTTGAGGAGGCTCCTATCCGGAAATGCACAGGAAGAGGTTCAGCAAGGAGGCCGACGAGACAGAAGATCATGCTGCTTCTGTCTCGTCGGCCTCCTTGCCAAGATGGGTGAGAAGGTCTCCGCAAGAATGAGAGAAGGCCACTGAGATCAGTCAGGTGAGGGCAATGTTTTGGAAGAGAACCCTAAGAGACAAGATTTGGGACATTGACACAAAAGCACCATTCTAAGAGGATAATGAGGCTACAAACACAAGTGAGGAGGCCTGCACTTCTGACCAGTGTAATCACGCCTGGCACTCCTCTTACCCGGGTACCCACGCCTGGCACACCTCTGACCCGGATACTCACGTCTGGCACACCTCTTACCCGAGTACTCACACCTGGCACACCTCTGACCCGAGTACTCACGCCTGGCACACCTCTGACCCGGATACTCACGTCTGGCACACCTCTGACCCGGACACTCACGTCTGGCACACCTCTGACCCGGATACTCACACCTGGCACACATCTGACCCGGATACTCACGTCTGGCACACCTCTTACCCGAGTACTCACACCTGGCACATCTCTGACCCGGATACTCACACCTGGCACACATCTGACCCGAGTACTCACACCTGGCACACATCTGACCCGAGTACTCACACCTGGCACACATCTGACCCGGGTACTCACACCTGGCACCACAAGGGCACACGTCTGACCCGAGTACTCACACCTGGCACACCTCTGACCCGGGTACTCACAAGGGCACACATCTGACCCGAGTACTCACACCTGGCACACGTCTGACCCGGGTACTCACACCTGGCACACGTCTGACCCGGGTACTCACACCTGGCACACATCTGATCCGAGTACTCACACCTGGCACACATCTGACCCGAGTACTCACACCTGGCACACCTCTGACCCGGGTACTCACAAGGGCACACATCTGATCCGAGTACTCACACCTGGCACACATCTGACCCGAGTACTCACACCTGGCACATCTCTGACCCGAGTACTCACACCTGGCACACATCTGACCCGAGTACTCACACCTGGCACACATCTGACCCGAGTACTCCACCTGGCCACATCTGACCCGGGTACTACCTGGCCACCTACCGTCTCCCCTGCAATTGCCACTCCCTACATCTGACCCGAGTACTCACACCTGGCACACATCTGACCCGAGTACTCACACCTGGCACACATCTGACCCGGGTACTCACACCTGGCACCACAAGGGCACACGTCTGACCCGAGTACTCACACCTGGCACACATCTGACCTGAGTACTCACGCCTGGCACACATCTGACCCGAGTACTCACACCTGGCACATGTCTGACCCGAGTACTCACACCTGGCACACGTCTGACCCGAGTACTCACACCTGGCACACATCTGACCCGAGTACTCACAAGGGCACACATCTGACCCGAGTACTCACAAGGGCACACATCTGACCCGAGTACTCACACCTGGCACACGTCTGACCCGAGTACTCACACCTGGCACCACAAGGGCACACGTCTGACCCGAGTACTCACACCTGGCACACATCTGACCCGAGTACTCACACCGGCACACGTCTGACCCGAGTATCACCTCCAAGGGCACACGTCTGACCCGAGTACTCACACCTGGCACACATCTGACCCGAGTACTCAATGGCACACATCTGACCCGAGTACTCACACCTGGCACACATCTGACCCGAGTACTCACACCTGGCAATACTACAATCTGACCCGGGTACTCACACCTGGCACACGTCTGACCCGAGTACTCACACCTGGCACACATCTGACCCGAGTACTCAAAAGGGCACACATCTGACCCGAGTACTCACACCTGGCACACATCTGACCCGAGTACTCACAAGGGCACACATCTGATCCGAGTACTCACACCTGGCACACATCTGACCCGAGTACTCACAAGGGCACATATCTGACTCGAGTACTGACACCTGGCACACATCTGACCCGAGTACTCACAAGGGCACACATCTGACCCGAGTACTCACACCTGGCACATCTCTGACCAGTGCACTCACGGCTGGCACACCTCGGACTCGGACTATGGGATATTGGTGAAAATGCGTCGGTGGTCTAGTCAGGGCACTGCCCATCTGTAATACTGTACTGAGAAGAATGATGAAGCGTGATTATCTGATCCTTCGCAACTAACTCCCTATCGCGTGATAGCCGTAGGGACTGCTCGCGCCAGTGTTCGCACCAATGCTCGCGACAGTGTTCGCGTCAGTGTTTGCGGACTTGAAGTGTGTACTGTCTGATGATGTCGCTGTGGTGGTAGTAGATGCGGCACAGATTCAACTCCGGTTGGTAGCTGTGCGTGCGACGCGTAGGTAGGTGCAGTCAGCCTGCACGTGCGAACAATGCACTGCGCGGAGCTTGTTCAGTGAAGTCTGTATGTCCTCTTGCTGATCTCGATCGAAACGGCGAGTACGTTCAGCAGCAAGCCTGGCTCAGGCGTTTCCTGTTTATCGGAGTCAGCTGCGCTTATGTTGTCGACCTTGCAGCCGTATATTTCACCGAGGAGACTGGCACCGTCCACCCGGTCATCGGCTGGCTTTCGAGCCGAACTGACCTGAACTGAACTGAACTGAACTGAACTGAAGACCAACACACAGCTTGGCGGTATATGTCTACGTGAACGCGGACACGCATGGATGATGCAATAAATGGGAGCTACCTTTGATTTGAAACCCTGCGACGCTGTTGTTTATTTGTGCATAACGCCGGCCAATTTACCCTTTATATGAATGACATTTTGGCCATGGGAAGTTCAAGGATGACCAGAACTTTTGTTCCTCCGCATTTTATCGTAGAATAAAATGTCAAGCTACTCGTCTTTGACTCGCGATGCCAACCGACTTGGGATCCCATGTCCAGGTCGCACTAGCAGTCGGTAGGTTATTCCCACTTACGTGTGAACACCCGGCCGTCGACACGCGAACGGTATTCAGCCGGCTCGGGTCACTGCTGGCGGGCCCGCAGCGGCCCGGGAAGCATGCACGTAGCTCCACTCCGAAGCAACTTGTCTCTGTTAGTTAAGTCTCTGCTGCGATAACGATTCGGTCGCACTTTTGAGCACTGCGAGTCAATGGCAAGTGCTTTTAATATTTCCACAACACTGATAACCCCGATGGTATAATACCCCAGTGCGTCTGAAATGTCTATTGTTAAAACTAAATTTACGGCAATTGTTTCTGTCGAAAGTTACTCAAACAAATACAACATGACGTCAAATAACTTGAAATGCATGTTAAATGGTTATTACATATTGGTATGTAGACCGTTGCACATGTATATTGTGCAATTATTTCGCTAGCTGATCGGTATTCAAATTGACTTCAGCGAATGTGTTAGCATAGGAAAACAGCAGGATATATTCAGCTATGCCGCGGAACTGACAAACCAAGTGTTGCATATTCCGGGATTACGCCGCAGCGCCTCAGCGGATCAGATGTGTGGTGTGCTTCGTAGCCATATCGAGCATTGCATCCAAACGTGTTCTGTTTCGAGCTGGGGAGCTGAGTCTGAAGTGGCCTGACCACTGGTCTTCCATTCGTGAGGCTACTTCTGCTTACGTCTGGTGCTGAGCAGGACTTGCAACAGGTCTTCTGCTCCCTTTGGCGCTTCTCGACCTTTTCATCACCTCTCTATTTCACTTTGATCCCGGCACAAATGTAATCAACTGTCCCGCAGTCCATGTAGCAACTGCTGTAGCATGAGCCCTGAAGGTCAGACATGGCAGTCATTATGGCATATAGTCATTAGGGTCGTCCTACGCGTCAGTGCAAGGAGTCTTGGCGTGGCCAAAACGTTACCAGCGTCCATCCCGCTTTTTCTTTCGCGTTCCAAATTAGATCAGAGTATAGATTCTGCCGGCAAATAGTCTTTGACGTACCGTATAGTGACTCTTGACATGTCATAAATGTTGTATAGGAAATGCAGTTTAAAGGCTCTTCAACCCAAATGAGCACAAAACACATTCTAGTATATGAAGGTGACAAAATATGCGATCGTCCAAGGTTTTGCCCTTTAAGCAGCAGCTTGAATATTATTGCTGCTGCCTTTCCCAAGTGTCGTACCACAATTACTCGTACCCATCCTTGGCATGAATTGATTTTGAGGTATCTTCCTATTCAGACGAAAACATTCCTCTAAAATGCGATTAATCAATTACAACAGGGTAAAAACTAGCAAATCAATTCAGCAAGCAGTCAAGGGTCCAGTTCTAACACACGCACCAACGGGCTACAGAGTATTGTGCACTGGCCAACCCGTCCCACTGTGACACCACGCCGGCCAACCCGTCCCACTGCGACACCACGCCGGCCAACCCGTCCCACTGTGACACCACGCCGGCCAACCCGTCCCACTGCGACACCACGCCGGCCACCACCCGGCCCCCCACTGCGACACCACGCCGGCCAACCCGTCCCACTGCGACACTACACCGGCCAACCCGTCCCACTGCGACACTACACCGGCCAACCCGTCCCACTGTGACACCACACCGGCCAACCCGTCTCACTGTGACACCACGCCGGCCAACCCGCCCCACTGTGACACCACGCCGGCCAACCCGTCCCACTGTGACACCACGCCGGCCAACCCGTCCCACTGCGACACCACGCCGGCCAACCCGTCCCACTGTGACACCACGCCGGCCAACCCGTCCCACTGCGACACCACGCCGGCCAACCCGTCCCACTGCGACACCACGCCGGCCAACCCGCCCCACTGCGACACCACGCCGGCAAACCCGTCCCACTGTGACACCACGCCGGCCAACCCGTCCCACTGCGACACTACACCGGCCGACCCGTCCCACTGTGACACCACGCCGGCCAACCCGCCCCACTGTGACACCACGCCGGCCAACCCGTCCCACTGTGACACCACGCCGGCCAACCCGTCCCACTGCGATAGTGTACTGGCCAACACGTCACAACGCGACACTGCATTGGTTAGCATGTCCAATTGCAATTTCTCATTGGTCAACCCTTCATACCACGACAACACACTGGCTAACCATTCTATTGCACCACCGCATTGACTAACGGGTCCATTGTGACACTAGACAGGCCAAGTCATCCTACTGCGATACTACTGGTCAACTCGCCACGCTGCGACGAAACTGCTCTGGCGCATAGTACTATTACATAACCTGTCAATAATTCACCAAGCTTTGCATACAGAGGAGGTCACATTTTGTAGTTTGTGTACCGATTCTTGCTAACAACAGGTGACGAAGTGACGCCCGTGAAATATACAGTTGAAATGGATATCAATAGAAAAAGTACATTTTATTAGCATGGTTTGGGGCTATCTCACTCCCCCTTCCACCCCACCCCCACTGTGACGATACTGTACTGGCTAACCTGTCGCGCTACAATGATTCTGCACTGGCCAACCCATTCCACTGCTACAATAATGCATTGGCCAACCTGTCCCACTGCGATGCGGCTATTTAACACTGAAATATACTTGAACGCACCATGCTTAATACTTAACACGCGACATGGAGGCCCACTGAAAATTACGCGCACTGGAGGGAGTGGCGGATTCCGATCCCCTAAGATCTCGACCTCTATTAAAGCTGGAGTAACGAAATTATCGGAGTGGCCAAAAATATTTGTATGCGGGTTTTGCGTGGCTTGGCTTGTCATTGTTGTGGATCGCTGCGATTGTGTTTAAACGCTCAAAAATTTGCATCAATGATGTTTTGAACATTACTAATGGTGCAATACAGATGCTGGAACCAGAATTTGACCGCAGGTCACCTATATAGCAACACTTTATCAGGTCAGTTACTTCTTCTAGTTATCGGAACCGGGCCGCCCGCCCAACTGCTCCGTCGGGCGGCTCGGCCCAATCGGCTTCGCGAAGAAAGGATTGAAGTACATGAATAAAGCATGAAAACGCTTAGGTACACGGTGACAAGCAGTTGTTTTCATGATGTGTAGGGAGAAACATGGAACGTGGCATCAATATCATGGCAGTTATTTGCATTTATGAAAACATTCTAGTTGACCAAGTATGGTTCCATTAACCTGTCATGAACTTGACCTGACTTGACCACGGTGACGTAACATGACCGTGAAACTACACAGCATGACAAATTACTTCAAATAAGTCGCTAGTGTTGCCAAGAACACTTCCATTTTGCCAATATATGGGAAGCGCAGCATCACCGATTTTCGTGGTCTAGCGCGACGGATTTTTTTACTCTAACGGCCTCTAAGCCGAAAATAATCGGTCGATTTCCGTTTTTCTTGCTTTAAACGACGTGCCTGACATTTTTAAGCAGGTACGCAAAAATGGCCCATATCTGCCGGTAAAATCTGGAGTTATGTACAGAAAACCGGAGGGGTGGTCGGATTTCACCCCCTCCTGCCCTTCAGGGTAGTAATAACACCCATAATAAATAGTGTTACTTAACATTAAGTAAATACACGTAAATACATTTCGAGACAGACGACCCATGGGATGGCAGCATTTAATTGGGATTGGATGTCGGCGTGTTGTGATCGCCATTTACCGTAATAAGTCACGGAGCGGCTCAGAGCGCTTTGATCAGATGCCTTCTGATCTTTTGGCGAAAACATCTCACTCCCAGCATGGCCGGTGGGATTTTGTCGAGCATCCGATGACTCATCAGTATCCAAACGGTGGAAACTGGAGGAAATGCTGGACGGCTCAGCCGTAAGTTATAGATCCACGACTCATTTGTGCCTGTGTGCCTGTGTACAGAAAAGTCGGTGACTGCCTGCCCAGTCATCTACAGCCGGGTTAGCCGGGACCGCCGCACAAGTGCCGGCGCCAGTCGGCGCCCCGTCAGCCGCAGCCGCCGGGGGACCGTATGCAGATGTGGCAGGGGAGCGCGTGCGCCGGCAACACCCACCCCAGTGGCGGCGGTGTCAGCCGATGACTGATATTGACTCTGCGATGAGCGACACGTGTCGGGGCTCAGCGGCGCTCGGCCGTAATCGGGAAAACAAGCGCGCCTAATCGCCAGAATCACGCCGGGGAAACCGGCGGCGGGCTCTCCAGCGCGGCAGAGACGGGGCTGCGCGCGACGTCGGTGCCGCGGACCTCAAAACTGGCCGAATGTCGAGGAATGCGCAACGGAAGTCTAGTTGTCTAGTGTTTAGCTGTCTAGTTCCTTAGTTGTCTAGCTGTCTAACGGTGTAGCTGTCTAGTGTTCAGTTGAAATTGCAGGCAAGTGGGAGACATTTTCATTTCAGCTGCGCACCAGTTTCCGGCGGCCCAGCAGAGCATTGCTTCCGCCGAGCGAACTCCTGATTGGTTCAGAAGCTGGCGGAGGGCGTGGTCGAGATACGGATGTCCAACAGGGGTGCCGGCTCTGTCTGCTCCGCCTGGCCGGCCGGTCAATACTAGGCTGGTGAGACGTAGACGGGTGTGTCCCTGCGTAGTATACAAGTCGGCCCCTGGCTGCCGACAGCGACGCGTGGCAGGAATTGAAGACGACATGCGTATAGATATAAAACATAGGTGTGTTTCAGTTTCTCATCCATACTTAGCTCATTATGTAAGAGCGATAGCCTTGCCCCAGTCCATGTTATTAAACTGTCTTTTCCGTCGATATCCAATTCAACGGTATATATCACGGACGCACTTTGTCAGCTGTTGTTGCTACCAAGAATCGGTACACAAACTACAAAGATAATTGTGGCCTCCCCTGCATACAAAGCTTGGTGTATTATTGGCAGGCTATGGAATAGTATTATGCATAAATGCACACACACACACACATATTATATATATATACATTATATATATATAGATATAGATATATATATATATATATATATATATATATATATATATATATATATATATATATATATATATATATATATATTATATTAATGCTAAACAATCCGTATTCGGTAAACGTATATATCGGTGAGCTCACAATAATCCACTACATTTTTTGGGTTCCTTCGGAATCTTCCTTTTAGGCTATTTGAAACGTAGCTTCGTGACCTAAGCTCACACGACCTACTTTAACTTTCGGAACAGTCACAATGCAATCTTTAAGAAGTGCAAAACTGAAGTTCGATATTTTATCTTTCGAAGCAAGTAATAAAAAAACAAGGATTTGCCCCTAAAACTCAACATATCCGTTCTAAATTGGGCATGCATGTTTATTTGTGCGCTAGTGTACCACTTCCTGTTCTAATGTGTCTCTAAAACGGTACATCACTGAAATATAAGCCTGTTCACATTCAAGGCGCGTGCTGGGATGAAAATGTTGGTTACCTGACCACGAGTGTTCTGCTGCAGAAGTATTGGAACACGTGATGTCATACTGATGGGACCAAAAGTAGAGTTCAGAAAAGGCTTGTTTTGGGAAACTTGTGCGATATACATGATCTACACAACGAGAACCTTCAAAATCCTAGCACCGGTTTCTTAGCCTTTGCTGCCCTTCTCTCCAAAGGATTGCGTGTTGGCAGGCAGCAATGGACGCAATCGGTGTTGTGGGTGTGCACTTATCAAAACCCGAAACTGTTCATATCCGCTTTCGGCCTCCGCGGTCTCAAAGGCCGTGACCTCCTCACTCACGCTGCATATGGCAGGGAAAACCGTGATTGCGTGATGCACAACTGTGAGGACTGCCCTGGTGAAGACGGGGTGATGAACTTTTTAAGGATTATCCTCGCGGACAAGTGAAGAGAAGAAAGCGAAAATGATTCATGCGCAGATGATGACATGGACAATGATATTAGGTGCAGACATGCACCAATTTCATCGAGCGCGTCTAAAGAGGCGTCACGGCGAAAGGAACACAGAGGTATCACAAGTTCGCAAGTGACCCACAGATCCGAGGTAGTTATTAACTGTCTACCGATGCAGGGCGTGTGTTAAAGACACCTGTGTGAAGTGGGACGAGTTAGTGTGCGTTCTGATGTAAATTTTGTATTGATATAATCGTAGTGACAGATTATCAGTCTGAACTGAGATTCTGACAAGGTATGGGATGATCTGCAGATCTGTAGATCATCACATTGCATAACATTATACTACTGTACTGCAACACCTGATTGCATTGCATCGCATTGTGTAATTGCGCTACTTTATTTTATTACACTGATGTAGACAGCTCACGATCTAATTCGATTCAGTTTAGGCTCAACATGTCTCGAACGCGTTCGCGCCAAATTTGTTCTCAAACAGTTCACGATTAATGCGCGGATGATGAATGCTGGTCATGAGCAACAACCTAAACCGCGTCAAAACGCCTCCGAAAATGTCCAACTTTGTCTACTTTTACAAGTGAACAGAATGAGAGTTCGCGCTCCTGTAGAACAGTCGATACGTCGAGCACACAGCCACACACTTAAGCCGCAGCATAACAATGCATAGCAGGGCGGGCCCCAGACACACACCGAACGCGACCATTCCAGCCACCTCACACGCTCCGACATGGCCCTGAAAGGTGCAAACAAGTATATCTTGTCAACAAGTATCCCGGTGATATTCCGCATCCTTTGTGGGAACACACGTGACGTTCTGTTTGTATCGTTTACTGTAATGTAATGTGTTTAGTTAGCGGATCTACAGTTTACTGTTCGTGGCAATCTATTTATTTATTCATTTCACGATGCATGCTCTCAACGTACAGTGGCTATTATGGACAGTTTTGGCACAACTCATAGATATTTACAAAGAAAGGATAGATTTGTGGTCAATAGTGGGAGCAGATGTGCAGCAAACATTCGCGTTCGCGCCAAATTTGTTCTCAAACAGTTCACGATTAATACGCGGATGATGAATGCGTACTGGTCATTCATACACCAAGATAATGCAATACCCATATCACTATCTGCACTTCACGCGCAGTGCTTGCATCACGAGCTATAAATGAGTAGTTTATAGAAGTGATAGGAAGGCGATGGCCTAAAGGTACACACATCCATTATTTAAGTTTTTTTTTGTGCGACTAGTGTTCTTCGTGGAGATGAGCCAATGAATGTTTATTGAAGTTAGACAGCCTCGACGTTTTTGTTTCAGTAGGAAGTTTGTTATAGTGGAAGACAGACGAGTATATAAATCTCCTGCGGCCAGCCTCTCTGTGTATGGCTGACAGGTGCAGGTGGTCGTCTGCACGTGTGTGACAGTTTCGCAGGGTAGAGTTTGCAGTTATTTGACCGGCAATGTGCGTTGGCTCACCCGTCAGAATGATCTTGTGGAGCAAAGTAAGGCTGTGAAATAGATGGAGATCGGCTGCGGTAAGGAGACCCAACTCGCTACGGGCATCAGAAATATGTTCAAATTTCCGTAGACCTGACACGGCACTGGTGTCGAAGTAAATGATCTCGTCTAATCTGTAGATGTTTGCTGCCGACTTGTTCTTGTAAACAGATATGTAGTAGCGGATATTGGGTACAACTAGGCTACCATTCAAACTGGCAGGGGAATTTCAGTTCCTAGACATGGTCTCTCTCGACTTGTCTATACGGCCTTTTACCAGCTCTCAGGGTGGACGTCTAAGTCTCTGGAGCATTTTCGACTCCAGGTGTTCGAAGCACTTTACTTTATCTTCGAATGTACCTGCGTTCACACCCTGGGAAGATTTGCGAGCCTCTCAAGGTGGTCGTCAGGAGATCACCCCCAGGCCCGCCGAGGGGCTAGGAAAGTGCTCCCTTCCCTCTCTAAGTCCCTCTCTAAGTCACTGTAGCTGTATGAATTTACACGACGGAAGAGGAAAGCGACAGGATATTCACGTCCCATAAAATTGTGGACAACGTAGGGTGCAAAACATTCGGTGGAAAGGCAGTTTAATGTGTGCCCTATGCCGAGGTTGTGATATGTATATATCATAATAATGCGATGATCTACGCACACTGCATGCCATGTCCTGCGGATGATGAAAGCCTGGTTAAAGCATCCACGCTTATTTTCCCAGTTCTGTGTCGCGTCGTTGATTGGCAGGTTAGTGTGCCGGTGGCGCGGGCAGCACCCCCACAGTTCAGCTGCTGTCTCCGCACCGCGCCAACTCCGTCAACTTTTCCGCGCCAGATGTTTCCCGACCACGACGTAATCTCAATGACCTTTCCCTGCGCGAATTGTAACAGCGCATAGCGCGACAACAATAGCACGACACGTCCAATTCGTGTCACCTCTGTCACGGGACGGCGAGTTCACTGCCCCGCTCCATCTGTGAGCCCGCGCCCGCAAAGGTTCACCCTTCCCAGTGGCACACGCACCTGGCGCCCAAATGGCAGCCGAACGTCGCCACCGGGCGATATAAAACGTCCGCCCGGCTGCCGGTCGGCACAGCCAGAAGCCGAGCTCGCCATGGCACGTGTTCTGCTGGTCACCGTCTGCGTCACGCTGGCAGCGCTGGCCGCCGGCCGGCCCAGCGTCAGCGGCGTCAAGACGTCTGTGAAGGGCGCCCAGAGCGGCTACAGCTCTGGCGCCGGTATCACTGTGAACACGGTGCGGGGCGCCGCCACTGCCGGCCAGCAGACGGTGGAGCGCAGACGCACCGGCTCAGTCGTCACGTCAAACGCCGCCAACGCCGCTCTCGGTCTGCAGGGTAGGTGCTCTGCGGCGGCGGCCTCACCGGCGGCAGTTGATGGGGGGGGGGTAGAGGTAAAGGATAACGGGTAAGGAGGTAAGGAAGAGAGGGAGAGAGAGGGAGAGAGAGATAAAGAGAGGGAGAGCAAGAGAAAGAGAGGGGAAGATAGAGAGAGAGATGAGTAGAGGAGGAAGTAATATTGGTTCTGTATGCTGGTGACACAAGTGGACTTAGACTTAGCAATGATGTTATTTCTGCATAACACAGCATCCACGAATGGGTTTTGCTGATCGCCAAGAGGCCGCTGTTAGTATGTTTCTGGAGACTGTTAAACGTATGGTTTTCATCTAGTTGCTTGAGCAAATACAGTAAGCAGCATCTTGCTCAGCAATGCCTTCTCTCATGCATGTGTGTATGTATATCCACTGCACCGGTGACATCTCTCACCATCACAACACCCGCCCCTGTGACGCCCCTCCCACAGTGGCATGTACCCAGTTGAAGATCCCCTCCCCACCATCACACGTGTGCCGGTGACACCTCTCACCACCACAACACCCGCCCCGGTGACGCCCCTCCCACAGTGGCATGTACCCAGTTGAAGATCCCCTCCCCACCATCACACGTGTGCCGGTGACACCTCTCCCCTGTGACGCCCCGCCCTGTGCTGCAGCTGGTTCGGCCGGTAACGGCGTGTTCAGCCAGCGGGGAGCCGTGACCACCAGCAGCGTGGGCGGCCCGGCCGGCGTCAGGAGCTCGGGAGCGGCGATACACCAGGGCGCCGCCTACAACGCGGCGCTCACCAACGCGGTGGCGGGCGGCGCCGCCGCCAACCGACGCCTGGTCGGCGTCACCTGGGTGCCCGGCGTCGGCGACATCCACACCCGGCTGGGCCTCAACACGGGCGTCAACGTGGGCCTGAGCGGAGCCGTGCGCGGCACGGGCACCTTCGGCGGCACCAGCAGGGTGGTCGGCGTCGCCGAGCACACCACCAAACACTGAGCGGGACGGCATGCGCCGGGTCACGTCACGTGACCTGTCGTGGCGTGACGACGTGGTCCCGTGACGGCGCGACGAGGCGGTCGACGTCGAAGGTGGCGGCGCTCAGGGACCAGCCGGCAGTTCTGCCGCATCTGATCCAACTGGCAGTGCAGCCTGGTGCGGGAGTCGCGCTCAGGCATGGTGTGGCGGTGCGTGGGGCGAGACGAGCGGCTGGCGTGCATGGTGGTAGCTGTAGCATGGCGGTCGAAGGCGTCCAGTATGGGTGGGGGGATGAGAGCAGAGTGGCTCGTGTAATGAAGCTCAAATCAACGCTCGTCGGGCTACGAGGGAAAAATGTATTCGTGCGAGTTCGCGTTCGAAACGCAAACAGCAGTGATAGGACATGATGGGGTATGTCAATCCAGGTATATTATTAGCGATCGCCCTGCGGTGGAATGTTTGAATCATCGAAATAGAAAATAAAGAACTCGAACGCTAATCAGACTTTCAATTCATACTCACAATGCTCACAGATCCAGATGAGCTAGTTTCAACTCGCGGGAACACGAAGAAAGAGTTGCACATTTGAAATAATTCCATTAAACTGTTGGAGACCAGCCGTACTGTGATTAACCGGTCTGTTGCACAACCGAATGGTAGTCAGTCAGAGGCTTGCTGGCGGCGAGCATTTCCAGCTCCGCGGAGACCACTCGCGACGACTGTTTGGCAATGAGCGCGTCGTCAAGGAACACTAGGCTCCTCTTTCCATTGCACTATTGCAGTTACTCCCCTCCCCGAGGAAAAGTATCGAGACCAGAGTGACTCACTAGCCAATGATATGCGAATGACGAGCGGCAATGCGCGAACAGACTTGCCAATCGGTACAAGAAATGTCGACAAGCGCAAGTCTTCAGCTATACCAGACATACTGCCAGGATATACCTTCCTTCCACAGCTTCAATAACGCTCACGTGCCCTGCCTTGCTCCCGGTACCATGGCACACAAAACAAAAACACAAATAATGCAGGGAGGCGTGTATTGTCCGCATCATTGAAGCCAATGTATCCATATTTGGCATACGATATCTGTGGAGATGTTCAAATACATCGGCTCCAGCGACGAACAACCGAGTGAGAGTGACAGGTGAAACCACTCGCAGGAACCAACGCTAAAACTACGGCCATCGGGACTCCGCAGCGCTCCGCTAGGTGGCGTAAATTCCATAGTCCCGTATGTCATCCGCAATTAAATATAATAATTTATATAATCACAGACATGTGTCTCCAATACGATGCAGTTTTAGTTGACGATTTTGGTTCATCTCGTGTGCAATTCTTGCGTGCCCTTCATGCTTCGTCATGGATGGCTATACAATAATTAGATTCATACATGCCACGCGCAGTGGGTGAATTTCAGCCGTGGCGTCAGATACACGGTGCCAGTCACACAGATACAGAGGCTCTGGAAGTCGCGCCGCTCTGCCGCCAACCCCACGGAAACGATGAATGCCTGTTGATTACAATGTCGCACTGAAGGAACGCTGCAGGAGAGGAAGCAGCTCACGCACGACCGACGAGTTTGGCCATGACTCGAGCACGCCGCCCTTCGCGCTTGCTCGGTTGTGTTTCGCGGGTTTTCCACGATGTCGGTCCGCGACACTGCCACCACGCGTCACGCGCCCCATCAACGTACATACGCACAAGACCAGGTGCACACCACTGTAGCTCCACCTACCGACGGCGGCCGCAACTACAGGTATTGTGAGCGCCCGGCCGACTGTGGCGGCGCTGGCGGTGACGGGTGCCGCGGCCTCCTCACTCTGGCTGGGTGCTCACTGTTGGGGCCGCCAGAGGCGCTGCTCTGTAGCTGCTCATTCATCGAGCGTCTGCCGAGGTGACGAGGAACGGCGTCACCCACCAAACTCCTGGCACTGAACAATCAGCACTCTCACACCTCTAGAACGTAGGTGGGCACTTGCATGAAGGGCTAATGCCCTTTCAAATGTGATGCAATGTTTAACTATATGTATGATTAAGATTGAATTAATCGGCATACAAAAGGAACAAAACATACAAAATTTCTCAAGGCACCTGATTTAGATACAATTTACGTAAATGTTTGTACTACAACCGTGTCTGTCGATATTTACACCAAGACAAAACTTACAGCAAGCTGTGTCCGAATACCTGTGGTAAAGTTTGGGACCTTCCCAGTTTCATTTCAGCCAGGTGAAAGACGACGGAATGTCTGATTTTGACTAGATAATGACGACATACCTTTGCCTTTACCTGTGTGACCCTATCATCCTAACGTTGGAGAGCTCTCCAGACTCCATCACCCAGCTATCCTGGAAGACCTGCACCGCTGGCCATCACACATAGTGAGATCGTACGAAAATGAAACTCTCCTCCAAGTGACCGGACATCATGAGGGGAATTATCTCAGACTACACCTTGTAAACAGAGCCCCTTCGCCACGCCCCATGAATAGACACTCCATAAAACGGACCAGTCACCGAGTCCTATTAACAGAGATCTTCTGCATCCTATAAAAGGAGACACTCCATGTGCCTACTCGCGAACGGTTTAGGCACATGCCCACTCGCCAGGTGATGCCCGTCAGCAGATTTGAGAGCCTACATATCCTCGTGTATCCACAATCTGTGCCATAGCTCCACCTCTGCTCGACACCTCTGCCGACCTCTGTCTAGCTCCACTTCTGCTCGGCATCTCTGCCGCATGTTTGTCTCGCCTAGCATCACCTGTGCTGCGTACTGCTTCCGCCTATGCTTACCTCTGCTAGAGTGTCATCCTCACCTTTGCTTGAGTACCGCTTCCGCCTGGCCCGGCCAGCGGCGGTGGACTCAGCCGAGTCTCGCATTCTGCTCCAAACGTCTTCCAGAATTTCTTGTCGCGCCGAACTGGACGCCTGCCGAATGGTCACCAGGCGTCAGGCTGGGCAGACAGGCTGGACAAGGGTCAAAGGCTGGGCAGACAGGCTGGACAAGGGTCAAAGGCTGGGTAAACATGCTGGACAAGGGGCACGGGCTGGGTAAACAGACTGGACAGACAGGATGAACAGGGGACATAGGCTGGGCAGACAGGCTGAACAAGGGTCACAGGCGGCCAGACAAGCTGGACAAGGGTCACAGGCTGGGAAGACCGACTGGATAAAAGTCACAGACTGGGCAGACGGGCTGGAAAAGGGTCACGGGCTGGGCAGACGGGCTGGAAAAGGGTCACAGGCTGGGCAGACAGGCTGCACAAGGGTCACAGAATGTTACAACAGTCAGCGAGGGTCGGCAACAGTCGCTGAGCGCAGACCGCACCTGCGCTAGAGCGAGCATCTGCCGAAGGACGGACTTCGGCTAATGTCTTGCCACTGTACTTCGATACAAGCAGGTTATCGGAACAAATTCATTCGCTTTGGCATGTAAGAATGCAATCTTAGCCGAACAAATAACGCATAGTTAACGTTCACTTAGCAGTAAAATAGGCACGATGATGGAGTTATTTGGGTTAAGTACATGCTTTCTTTCAGATGATGGTATGGATAATGGAAGAATTCCAGTCACAACGCTGAACATTAATACAGACGCCATTAAGAAACCATGCGAACCGAGATGTGGATAATAGTCATGTGAAAAGAAACACCAATCTGGTCATGCTTAACAACCCCCGCCTGTATATCAAATAACACTTCGAAGGACGAGTTGCTGTCAATTGAATCCATGGTTCAAGGAACACTTTCTACCTTGCCCCGCAATCGGTACCTCCGTTGGTGCATTTTTTTGGAGAACTTTGTGTGAGTTGTCAGTATTTGAGTACGAAATCAAGTTGATTCATGAACTAAGTAAAAACGAAGGCGACCACAGAGCAACCGACTTCACCGAGACATTGACCTGTTTGACCTAACCTGGAAGGTCAACAAAAAGAGGTAGAGAAAGATGCTTTAAATTATTCTGAAATTTCAAGGATGGACTTGAATCCTGTCGTTTAGAGAATCTGCCTTGGATGAAGAATTAGTGGAGAGAGGGAGATCAAATTGATCCACCCCACTAGCACTGCAGGGGGCAGGAATTTATGCGGCTTTGAATGAGTAGGCTGGCAGTTTCATGCAATGCTATTTAAAATTTCAACAATATGTGATGAATTTTCTAAGTTAAAGCGGTATTTAATTAATTGTGGGTGTGATGCTGGATACAACTGCCGTCCTGCACTCACTGAAACTCCCGCACTCAACAAATCAACAAATCCTACAATCAACAAATCAACAAACAATCAACAAATCCTACAACACCTACAACACAGTGTAAAGAGATCGAAGCTGCAAGAGTTCAAGCGGGAAGAATTGGCGCTCAACACACAAACACAATGCAAACATCGGAATGTCATGTGCACACATTGAACAGCGCGGAATGTATGTCCACGGCTTCTTAAGTTCCGTTCAACCACTGCAGTCACACGAGAGCTGTTGGATAGAAGACTGAAGAGATGCCCACTCCGAAGAGCAGAGCTCCATCCGAATACGAAGGGTAATAGCCGATGGTTCAACCCTCGCCTGTGTACGGGACTGCCTCGTTCCTCAGCGCAGGCTGGGTGGAGGGCGATTGTTGCGACCCACAAGTGTTCAAAACCTAGAGGGCTGGTCACATGAATTAAGAATCAGGCTGGCCGCTTTGTTCGCCCACCACAGGCTGCATTGCCCAGTGTGGGCTGATCAGCGAAATTGCCTGCAGGTGACTCCTGGTTCGGCGAAAAAATGGCACGAAATTTTCTCTCGCATGATGTTGTAAGTCCGCGACATGGCAGGACAGTCAAAAAGTCTTCTCCACATAAATTTAGCAAAACGTTTCCCATCAGCCACGCCACTAGGCGGTCTGGTAGTGCATGCAATTTTCCAGTAATCACGAAACCCTCAGGGGGGCTTCAACCCCTGCACAGGCGAAGGTCAACTTGGCACGCAACACTGCCGATGCGTCTGAACGGCACCAAACAGGCATGCACAGCGGTCAGCCGTCTGTCGGCCCCGTAAGCGGTCAGTCAGTCAAGGTCAGGGAGATTCATCCAAGAAGACGGGTGTCGCCGGCCGGTGCGGGCGGCGCTGCGGTGGCGCCCCGAGGACGTGCCCAGAGAGTTATCGCAGACAGTGGCTCCGAAGAGATGCGCCGGTGTCGCCGCAGTGGGCCGCGCCTACCTCGAGGGCGGACCCACTGCTGTCGACCTCAGTGGACGTCTCTGTCTGTGTGTACACGGGGCGCGGCGCCGGCGGCGACGGCGGCGGCGATGGAGACGGCGGAGACGGCGATGGAGACGGCGGAGACGGCGATGGAGACGGCGGAGACGGCGACTCAGACACAGGACGGAAGCTGGCGCCGTCCAGCGGAGACGGGTGGAACGGCTGGCTCTCGAACATGGGCTGCATCTCCGGCACCACGGGAAGCTGCTGCAGCAGGCGGGACGCATGCGCCGGCGGCTGGTACTCTGACTCGCGGTACTCAGGCTCGCGGTACTCTGGCTCGCGGTACTCTGGCTCGCGGTACTCTGGCTCGCGGTACTCTGGCTCGCGGTACTCGCCGGGCTGGTAGGACGAGTCGTCCGAGTAGTCGCGCTGCCGACTGCCATGCGCCGTCTGCTGCTCCTCGTCGGCGGCGTGTCCGGGGTCGTGCTCGCCGTAGCCCGGCCAGGCCTCGTCGTCGGGCGCCAGGTGGGACTGGGCCGGCGGCGGCTGCTTGTCGCGGCTCACCTCCAGCAGGCGGTGCGGGTTGGCGCCGCCGCTGCCGCGCAGCGGTGGCGCGTGCTGGCGCCGGCGCGGCGGCTGCCGACCGCCGCCCAGGCCAGGGATGTAGCTCAATAGGCCGCTGAGGAAGGAGCCGGCGCCTCCGAACAGGCCGGGCCGCGCCGCCGGCCGCTGCTGCTGCTGCTGCTGCTGCTGCTGTTGCTGCTGCAGCTGCTGCTGCCGACGCCGGAGCTGCACGGCACGCGGGTCCTCGTCGGGCCGGAACACGACGGCGCCCACCAGGATGTCCTGAGTGAGGTGCGGCGGCAGCGGCACCTCAGACTCTGTGTGGACGGCCGCCTCCAGCTGTGGGGCGGCATCCACCAGCTGGGCCGCCTGCGGTGTCGGCGGCGGGCGGCGGCGGCGGTCGGCCGAGTCGGACGGTCCCACCGGCACCACCGACACGGGCAGGGGAATGTAAGCCGGCTGCGGCCGACTGCCCGTCACACTGTACGGCGCCACGTGCTGAGACTGGTACGGCCGGAAGCCGGCCGCGCCCTGCCCGCCAGTCTTGGTGACGACGTTGTCAGTCCAGCGGTCCCTGTTGTCTCCAGTCACGTCGCCGTCGACCTCGAACGCCAGCGGCGGATTGTTGCGGTCGCTGTGCTTGACCGGCTCGAACCCGGTCTCCAGCACGATATGGTCGGCGTCGAACCGGTGTCCGGGCGGCGCCGGCGGCGGCGGCGGCGCCGCCTGGTAGCCGGAGTGCTCCGGCGAGCGGCTGTACACCCGGCCGACGTCGGCCACCGGTCGGCCGAACACCACCGACGGCAGCGGCGGCCGGGTGGTCGGCCGGCCGACCCGCTGCGCCGCCTCCGGCTCCGGCTGGGGACGCGGTCGCCGCGGCTGAGCGGGCCGGCGCGCACCGGCCGCCTGCTGTTGCAGCGGCGGCCACCGGCCCGGCCCCCGGTCCACCCCGCCGGCAGTCTCGAAGTTGGGCATTGAGATGCCCTCGGGCGGCGGGCCGAAGAAGCCCGGCCCCAGCTCCGGCGGCACCGGCACGCCGTGCGGAACCACCGCCACGTTCATCGTGTTCGCCGCCGACTGCGACTTGCGGCGCGGGCCAAAGCCGAAGCTGGGCCTTGCCGGCGGCGGACCGGCCCTGTTCGCGGGTCGGCCGGGGGCGGGCCGGCGGCTCTGCTGGGAGGTGGCTGGCGCCGGCCGGTGTTCAGCCTGTGGCGGCGGGTCTGCCACGCCCGACGGCGGCAGCACGGACGAGCTGCCTGGCCCGGGTCTGGGGTAGCGCTCCTGGCGCTCCAATGGGGTCTGATCGGCGGCAGAGTCGGGCTGGGGTCGGGCTAGACTGTTTGGGGCAGTCTGCTCGACGATAATGCTTTGTTGGGGGACAACGTTGTCGTAATAGTAGTCGTCAAAGTAGTCTGCTGCTGCAACACATGGCGGTCCAGTCACGCAAAGTTCAGCTTAAGGCACAGTAGAGGTCAGGTGCGGGTACAGCAGGGTCAGGTGCGGGTACAGCAAGGTCAGACACAGCCAACGCAGGCCATCGCTCGTCTGAGCAGCCCTGACTGTATGGCCATATCAGGCCGCGCAGGTAGCAACTGCGACAGACCCAAATGCTACCATAGTCACGTTTCACCAGCATGGGGAGAGAACGACAGCGGACCAGCCGAGGTGGAAGGACCCCACCACGCTACAGTGATATACACAAGCGGCCTTATTGACCATGTTTGGCAGAACATGGGCTGTTGGCGGCTCGTCCCATGGCACACTATGACTTGAACAGCACCGTGCTCAACTCGAAAACTTTTGAGGAGACGCGTCAGCACATTCCTACACAAAGGAGCTTCCACTGACTAGAGGATCATCGAAAATCTGCAAGAAAATTGTACAAGGAACATCTGCAGAGGATCATCGAATATCTTCCCTGACCGCCAGTGGTGTGTAGCACAACTGGTGACACTGCGACGGTGAGTGCACAACATGCACTCACCGTCGTATTTATTAGCAATGATAACACCCTGGAGACAGACTGGAAGCTAAGCGCGCGGTACTGGGTTAGGAAGCAGCATACTATAAAATAGCTCTGTTAGCCATAATTTTAGATGTAAATACCTTCAGATCCACAGGAGTCGACCACATTGATCTTCCAGCCCAGGTGACGATGGGTGAAGCACTGAAACAAATTCCAGTTGTTTAATTGGATGATCCAATATGTCAGTTACCGCAAACCACTGTCTTTCGCAGCTTCCTTCAGAGTTAAACTCGTAGATATCAACGAAGAATTGGTATCGGCATGCAGAGATGATTTGCACAGCATAATCCAGTGCAATTGGTGATAACACGCCGTGGATTGCACCAAATGCATCCATCCTCTAGAGAAGGCACAAATTTCCCGGCACACCCACTTGTTCACATCTATGAAATAATTAACACAACAAATATAACCGAATATGAATATTTAAATTGCATCCCACAGCAGCCAGATGATATACCGATAATACCCGAGATACGGATAATGCCCGCAGCAGACGGCTGACGGTGCCGGGACAGTCTCAGGTAATACTGGGGGGGGGGGGGGGGCACTATACCAGGACGACACCAGAGGGTGTCCTGTATCACTGGACGGCACATGAGAACTCTGGGCGACTGAGCCACAACTGCCGGGCCAGGTGACCAATGGCCAGGTCTGCACCAGCGGGCAGGTGACCGGCCTCATCTGGTAGTAGAGAGTATCGGGGGCCTCACCTGGTAGTAGACCGTGTCGGTCGGCCTCACCTGGTAGTAGACCGTGTTGGGTGACCGGCCTCACCTGGTAGTAGACAGTGTCGGTCGGCCTCACCTGGTAGTAGACCGTGTCGGTCGGGCGGCCCCACCTGGTAGTAGAGAGTATCGGGGGCCTCACCTGGTAGTAGACAGTGTCGGTCGGCCTCACCTGGTAGTAGACAGTATCGGGCGGGCGGCCTCACCTGGTAGTAGACAGTGTCGGGCGGTCCCACCTGGTAGTAGAGAGTATCGGGGGCCTCACCTGGTAGTAGACAGTGTCGGTCGGCCTCACCTGGTAGTAGAGAGTATCGGGGGCCTCACCTGGTAGTAGACAGTGTCGGTCGGCCTCACCTGGTAGTAGAGAGTATCGGGGGCCTCACCTGGTAGTAGACAGTGTCGGGCGGCCTCACCTGGTAGTAGACAGTGTCGGGCGGCCCCACCTGGTAGTAGACAGTGTCGGTCGGCCTCACCTGGTAGTAGACCGTGTCGGGAGTGTTGGCGTCGGGCGTCCACTGCAGAGTGCCCGGCAGGCCCTCCTCACAATCCAGCTGCAGGGTCCGCTGGTAGGAGCCGAACGAGCCGTGCTGGTCGGCCGGCTGGTCGGGGTTCTCCTTCCACGAGCAGAGCCGGCCCGTCGCCGTCGGCTGGGGTCGGCCGTCGCGGCCCAGCGCCACGCCGGCAAACACCCTCACGTTCTGGCGGGCACAGAGGAACAGGCTTGGACCAAACACACGGGGAATTACGCCGACAAACACTCTGACCTGGCGGACACAAAGGCACAGGTTTGTACCAAACAAACAGGGAATTACGCCGGGAACACCCCGACATCCTGGCAGTTACAGATTCAAATGTTTGGACTTAACAAGCAAATAACTTTTCCCTTTTGCCCATCATTGCTTGGTAAATTAACACCCCATGGAGAAAATCTCAATGATCTAGCATCTGAAGTCTGAACGCTTATATTAAGCAGATAATATCACATGCTATTTTCAGTTGCACACGCTCAGTCATTCCCCGGCAGCACACATACCTGTCGCTCCGCATCGGTCTTAAACTCGTATCCTCCCATGGGGTCATCGGTGATGTAGAACGGGTGGAACTTGGCCGACCGCTCCGGGTCGAGGCCGCCCTCCACCACGAAGGTGTACCGCTTGCCGCGCACCACGTTGATCTCGGGGATCAGCAGGCCGTTGATGTACCAGGCGATGCCCCAGCCGACGCGGCCCGTGATGGCCTGGTAGCCGCGCGCGCCGCCGGTCGGCCCGATCTGAGCGTAGAACACGCCGTCCTCCGGCTCGTTACACTTGATGGCCGGGATTGTCCAGGGCCGCACGGGCCGCGGGCGCGCCGTCGGGGTCGGCCGAGTCACGGCCGCCCCCTTGCCGCTGGCCACGGCGCAGTTCCAGGTGGGCGTGCGGCCGAAGTCGAGGAACAGGTCGCCGCTGGTGCGCTTGCTGTGGTAGCTGGTCTCGCCGGCGGAGTTGACCGGCCCGACGGCCCAGATGACCGGCTGAGAGCCGTTGGCCAGTATGGTGCCGTCCAGGCCGTCGGTGGCCGCCAGCGGCCGCTGGAACGTCAGCATCGAGAAGCCGTTGATGAGCGCCGAGTTGAGCAGACGCACGCCGTTCTTGCCACCCTGGGGGAGACGGTTGCTGGTGAGGGAGTTGCGTGCTGCCTGAGCGTCACGGATTTGTACAGGAGCCATGCTAGATGTAGGGAATTCCGAGAAGCGGAGATGGAAGAATTACTAAAGTTGAAGGTCTCACAGGATTTCGGCCACATTTAAGCATGTGTGCTTGAGCCGAGTTATTTGATTAATTTGTATCATGACCAATGGACCGGGGAGCCCCTGCAGAATAATTGGCATGGGCTGGCACGCCGCAAATGGAGACATATTTGTTCGGCTTCCACAACCTGCAAAGCCAGTGAAACTGGTATTCGTGACACACAAAGGGCATGCGAGACTCGAGGACTTTGCGGTTGTAGTCTTGTCAGCTCCCGAGCTTAGCGTTGGCTGTCGGTAATCATGGCTAGAAGACATGATGTCAACATTATGGGGAACCTGAAATTGTCAAGAGCCTGAACCCGTGAAGTCATACCAACATGTTCTTCAGTGTCATTTAATTTTGAGCCATGTCTACACGATTACAGGTATCCCAAACCAGCAGGCCTGGGCTGGCGAGGCGGCCAAAGCAGACTTTCAGGTAGTTGAATCACTGCCGGCTCCCGGCCGTAATTATTCAAAACATACGACGTGGAACCCTCGCCGTTATATAGCCAACATGTTCTCCTGGTAAAAACTTGGCAAATACACGCCGCAGCAGTTGGGCCTAGCACCAAAATGTCGGCTACGTGGCGAGTAAAGATGCGTCGCCGATAACGAGCCTGTGGTGTGCTAGGCAACCCTGGGCAATGACCATGGTAGCTAGTTCACTTCGAGAAAAGCCTCGGCCCTGAAAATGCGCTTAGGATTATAAAGTACATTGAAATGCTCAGCAAACCACAGTCAGACAAACGCACTTAATCCCCTGTGAAGGAAGAGCCACTGAGAGGCACAAATGCGACACTGCCCGAAATAGGCGACACTTCTGGGGCGCGCAGCCAGCCAGAGCAGGGCAGAGACGCGTAGGACAGCAGATCAACAGGTGACTAGCCAAGGGGCGACTGCTGCCCATAGCAAGGCTTATTTTTGGCCTAACGAGACTGGAAAGGAACAATATATATGATTATCTCTCGTATAAGCACATACCGTGTCTTACAGTGACACCGTGCCATTTACCGGCACGTGACCCATGAACACACGCATGTGTGCTCGGCATCAGCGAACATCAGAGCTGACAGGGGGAGAGAGATGCTCGAGCGAACTGTGGATTAGCAGAGTGCAGAGTCAGCTTGCGGTCGCCAGCCTAGCGTGAACGGTGCATTCCGCTCCGCAGGAGAGAACCTGCAGTCCAGGGCCCGTTCTGTTGGCAGGCCCGAGCCCGAGGCCCGTGCCCGAGCCACGTGTGGCCCCACCGCTGTTGGGCTGTCTGGCCTGCAGCGGACATTCGGGACCTACCCTGATGCTGACGTCCGGGCAGGAGCCCTTGCCGCCGGCGCACTGCGACTTGGCCTGCAGGTAGTAGTCGTGCGCGTAGCCCTGGCCAGAGTTGCGGTCCAGCCAGGCCACCACCACGTCGCCGCCGACCATGGTGCTGTGGCGCGCGTCGCCGCTCAGACCGAACGCCATGTACTCGCCGTCGGCTGAAGGTCACAGCCAGAGGTCACAGAGCAGGGTCGTGGTGAGCTTGCAGGTGCAAGGACCGCAGGTCACTTCATTAGTCATATCGAGAACCAGGGCTAATGGGCTAGTGGAGTTCACGCCTGAAAGGAGCACAAGACGTCCCGGTATGAAGAGGATCGCATCAGTCTGCAAGGAGTGCAAGACGTTCCGGTCGTGAGAGGATAATGCTCATTTTGAAGGAGTACAAGACGTTCCGATCGTGAGAGGATAATGCTCATTTTGAAGGATTACAAGACGTTCCGGTCGTGGGAGGTTCATTCTCGTTTTGAAGGATTACAAGACGTTCCTGTTGTGGGAGGATAACGCCCTTTTTGAAGGATTACAAGACGTCCCCGGTCGCTGCAGATAACACTCGTCTGAGGTGTGTTGGTCACAGTTAGTATCAGATTACGCAGCACCGTATTGCCGATTGGTGCTCGACATACTCACTGAACGCAACCATGGTGACCAGTCAGTCTGGAATGCACGGGGTGGATTTTTTTTCAGTTGCATCATGATTAATCCGTCGAGGCATTTTGGCCGACAAAGAGCAGACGTAGACAGCCCTGGCTGGATGGGTGGTTTGTAAGCAGAGTAATAATCACCAGACGTAAAATAATAATATATATATATATATATATATATATATATATATATATATATATATATATATATATATATATCCATATATATATATATGTATGTATGTGTGTTTGTATGTGTATGTGTGTGTGTGTTTGTATGTGTAGGTGTGTGTGTTTGCGTATGCGTGTGTGTGTGCGTGAGTACTGGTGTGTGCGAGTGTTTGTAGGTATGTGTGTGTATGTGTGTGTATGTGTGTGTGTGTGTGTGTGTGTGTGTGTGTGTGTGTGTGTGTGTGTGTGTGTGTGTGTGTGTGTGTGTGTGTGTGTGTGTGTGTGTGTGTGTGTGTGTGTGTGTGTGTGTGTGTGTGTGTGTGTGTACACAAACATGTGCATTCCATGTATTCTGTCTGTAAACTTCCGGAGTTGACGCCGATGTGCCGAGACAGCCCCCCCCCCCTGGCGATTTCGATGTCAGGAGAGCCCATTGGGCGACGATTCCGGACCAGAAAACCCAGCAACAGTGCTCAACAGGTACATTCAATACACCATTCATTGTGACGACTAGTGCACCCCCGGATAACATGGCCGTAGACTTCCTTCGACGTTTTATCCGGCACTATAGCAACAATAACACGTGTCCCATACAGAGTCGCTGATCCTCTGAAGCCTTTGCATGGGTACGTAGGCCACGCATTTGTCTTTTATCACAACACTGCTGGACATGTATGGACGCGGCACACACTAATAGGGTATCTGCACCCACACGGACGTGTTCGGTGCCAAAGGGTGGCGGCGATCAGCTTCAAAGTTACGCTCGCATGCAACTGTGGGTTGTGCCCGACAATTCAGATGCTTTTTTGCCGTGGTCTGGAGTCGCGATCTGATCAGGAAAAGACGATAGGAAAACAGACTAGCTAGGAAACAAGAATGCAGGTTTTCCCCGGGAAAGTATCAAGACATGAGTAGTTTGTGCGTGTCCAAGATTTATCCTCTCTGTACCTTGTGCCAGGAAAATAATGAATCTAAGTGGTATTTCCGCTTGATCGTCGGCCGGGTAACATGATCTGCTATCCAAGGCAGTGACATGATCACGCCTTTCAGACCAAACACTAGGTTGTGTTCACGCTCTGGGCCCGCCGCGATTAACGCCTGTGCCACCGGCCGGCCCTCGACTGGAGTCAACTCGGTCTCTGACCGCAGATACTGGCCGACACACTGATAACTCTCGGGTAATTATCTGACTCGGACCGGTCTGAAGCCGAACCAACCTCCTGACCAGCCGACCAAACCTGACCAGGCGACCAAACCTCCTGACCAGCCGACCAAACCTCCTGACCAGCCGGCCCAACCTTCTGACCAGCCAGCCGGCCCAACCTTCTGACCAGCCGATCCAACCTCCTGACCAGCCGAGCCAACCTCCTGACCAGCCGAGCCAACCTCCTGACCAGCCGACCCAACCTCCTGACCAGCCGAACCAACTTCCTGACCAGCCGAGCCAACCTCCTGACCAGCCGAACCAACCTCCTGACCAGCCGATCAGACTCGAATAGCCGACTCACACCGACGAAAACATCTTATTAACTGATTCAGAACACTAACCCAAGTTGCTGACCCAGCTGCATCAAAGCATTAATCAATGTTGCTGACCCAACCACATCAGGACACTGACCAAAGCTACTGACCTAGCTGCATCAAAACATTAATCTACGTTGATGACCCAGCTACACAAAGACCCTAGCCCAAATTGCTGACCCAGCTGCATCATGAGACTGACCCAGGTTGCTGACCCAGCTGCATGAGGACACTGACCCAGGTTGCTGACCAGCTGCATGACTATGGACTCGCCGGCGACCGCCCAGCGCACCTCCATCGACGACTCAGAGTCCAGCACCTCGCAGTTCAGCTTGGTCTGTGAACGGGGCAGCAGATCGGTCAGTGGGGTTCCGCAGGTGGAGGCAGGGCACGTGACACGCGACGAAGGTAGTGCAGCCGAGGAGGGGGGGCACCTACCGGGCCCGCCTACGTCACGTGTCGGCACGAAGTCGAGCTGCAAACCGAACTGGGTCCCTGGCAGAGGTTATGGCACAACAGGTACGCTCTGCATCAACTTGTAAGCATCCCTCAACTTCATCCACCCATGCATCCAGGCGTGGTGGGTCTGGGGTGTTTGTCTAGGTTCACGACCAGCCAAGAAAAACATCCCGACAAGATCAACGCGCATGATCGTCTGCCCAGAAAAGAACCCAGCTGAGCGCCTGGATGATGACATGTCACAGGGCATGGTACAGGGCATGGTACAGGGCATGGTACAGGGCATGGTACAGGGCATGGTACAGGGCATGGTACAGGGCATGATACAGGGCATGGCACAGTGCCGCACGTCCGCTGTCCAGTACTCAATACTGCACACCAAAGTTATCAATCTAGCCATATTTCTATATATACAGTATACGCAAGTAATTGAACAAATATGGGAAGTCGCCGAGGTGATTATGGATTAAATGAAAACATACCGATAAAAGGTGAAGATACTGAATGTAGTGACTAGGGAAGGCAAGAACAACATAAGGGTGACAATTTCATGACCCGGCGGGATACGGATAACTAGTGAAACTCACTGTCCTGGCGTACCGGTACCACAACTGATCAGATTCTTCCCAATGGACTGAACAGACATTTTAATTCAGGATAGTTTTAGCTTACTTAGCTAAGTGACCTTCGATTCAACTGCAATCTTAGCTTTCCGGCAGTTTATATGTTCCAAATTAACATCTACCTAATCACGGTACCAGATTTGAAGATTATTGGCCTTCTATAAAGCCCTGATTGCGTGCCCGATAACGGTCACTTTTTCTCCATCATTTTTCATCGCGTTCACAAAACTGCTTTGGGTTCATTTTCACGATGTTTCTGAGCCGCTCTGAAAATACGAGCCAGTATAGGTTGTGAATGTAGAAGTGCACCGTTGAAAGCACGTGTGCGATCACTGGTAAAAGTGAAAACACGGCAACTATATCATCAATATGTCGAGACTATACGCAACCATCAAGGCAACTTCCCCGTCCTTTATTGCTTTCACAATGACTAAGGCGTTTTGGTAACCAGTTCGTAATTAGAACTACTCTAAAATGCCCTAAGATGCATTTCAGAGTAGCACGGGAATACAGAGAAACTTTTAATAACGCCGGAAACCAGTTCGTAATTCGAGAAGTAATTTGACGTCAAGAGAAGAGAAGTAATTTGACGCGACTGTAGCGCGCTAATTCATGCCCTGGTGACGAGGCATAAATGTGGCGCCAAACACACCCATCAACTGCAGAACCGCACACCCTCTCGCCACACGTGCACAGGCTATGGCGTTGACATGGCGAGGCTCTACACTTCCATAGCTAACGCAGAGGTAATATGCAGCGCGAGTCGGGCAAAATACCTGGTACGAGCGCAAAGCCTTCGATCGCTAAATCTCACAGCTGTAATGATTGCAGTAGCGAGCCCGATATGCCGTGTGGGTTGGTGTTGGGGACACAGTTGTGGAGAGACGGCTCCCTGCGTGTACATGACTAACACCCACTCCGGAGAGCCACGCTGTGACAGTGACCTCAACAGACGCCTGTCCTGGGCATTGTTCAAGCAGGCGTCATTAAGCCAAGGTTCACAGCATGGAAGACCATTGTCGGACACAATCACATTGGACGCGCCAGCGAAGAGGCTCTCAGACTCCTGAATATAGGATGGCACATTGGTGCTACAGCCGTTCCACAACCCGCTTCGCAAGGGCTACGACTCGCCGACAGTCCTCAGAACACGATGTCATGAATAGCTTACCATTGGTCTCGACATACAGGGCAGATGGAGCGATGTATGGCACTGATAATCTGGTGAATATGGCGCTGGTAGGTCAGATTTTTGCAAGTCATTCCTAACCTACTGAGTGAGACTGGCCAAGCTGAACATCGGAAAAGGGAGGTTGTCATTCCCTCGCCCTCTGAGCCATAATTAAGATGAAGTCACGGAAGAACAGCATATTGCGTGCTATGAGACGGATTCAATACTTGATGGCAATTCATTGTATATTCAGTCTGACAGATCCACCAGAGCAGGCCAGAAGGCACACCCTCACGAAACGTGGAGCGCGAGCCATCGTGCATAGTGTCTGTTCCAAGATAGAGCGGCGAATTAAAAAAGAGAGGATATAGCATAGGATTGCAACAAATCAACATATTATAACAATACATTTTAAAGACCTACAAATTACTTCTCTGAAGCTTCCAATGATAAACATCGCCTCCGAATTTGAACTCAGGGCGTGCAAAGCAAATTATCCATGCTTAATTGATCTCTATTATGTTCGAGTAATCGGTTTTCAACAAAGTACATGCCAAAACGATAGTCAATGCCACCATTTGCAACTGCCACTGTCATGGCCAGTGCCACTGCCAAAGCTAACAATACAACTGTCACGGCCACCAATACAGCTGTCACGGCCACCAACATAGCTTCCACGGCCACCAATACAACTGCCACGGCCACCAATACAACTGCCACGGCCACCAATACAGCTTCCACGGCCACCAATACAACTGCCACGGCCACCAATACAACTGCCACGGCCACCAATACAACCGTCACGGCCACCAATGCAACTGTCACGGCCACCAATACAACTGTCACGGCCACCAATACAACTGTCACGGCCACCAATACAACTGTCACGGCCACCAATACAGCTGCCACGGCCACCAATGTAGCTGCCACGGCTAGAGCAACTGCCGCGGCCACCAATGTAGCTGCCACGGCCACCAATGTAGCTGCCACGGCCACCAATACAACTGTCACGGCCACCAATACAACCGTCACGGCTACCAATACAACCGTCACGGCCAACAATACAGCTGTCACGGCCACCAATACAACTGTCACGGCCACCAATACAACTGCCACGGCCACCAATGTAGCTGCCACGGCCACCAATACAACTGTCACGGCCACCAATACAACTGCCACGGACACCAATGTAGCTGCCACGGCCATCAATACAACCGTCACGGCCACCAATGTAGCTGCCACGGCTAGAGCAACTGCCGCGGCCACCAATGTAGCTGCCACGGCCACCAATGTAGCTGCCACGGCCACCAATACAACCGTCACGGCCACCAATACAACCGTCACGGCCACCAATACAACCGTCACGGCCACCAATACAACTGTCACGGCCACCAATACAACTGCCACGGCCACCAATACAACCGTCACGGCCACCAATACAACCGTCACGGCCACCAATACAACTGTCACGGCCACCAATACAACCGTCACGGCCACCAATACAACCGTCACGGCCACCAATACAACTGTCACGGCCACCAATACAACCGTCACGGCCACCAATACAACTGTCACGGCCACCAATACAACCGTCACGGCCACCAATACAACTGCCACGGCCACCAATACAACTGCCGGGGCCACCAATACAACTGTCACGGCCACCAATACAACAGTCACGGCCACCAATACAACCGTCACGGCCTCCAATACAACTGCCACGGCCACCAATACAACTGCCACGGCCACCAATACAACTGCCACGGCCACCAATACAACCGTCATGGCCACCAATACAACCGTCACGGCCATCAATACAACTGCCGGGGCCACCAATACAACTGCCACGGCCACCAATACAACCGTCATGGCCACCAGTACAACTGTCACGGCCACCAATACAACTGCCACGGCCACCAATACAACTATCACGGACACCAATACAACTATCACGGCCAGAGCAACTGCCATAAACACAGTTTGCCCAGCTCCAACGCAATATTTGCGCACTTTTGCAAGCCATCTTATGCTTAAATTTGCTTGAACTGTCATAGTTCGCCCGAGCCGGTCCTCTTTCATGTATTCAGTGAAATCAAACGAGATATTGGTAGACTTACGAGCACAAGCAACACAAAGGTGTTTACTAATAGACATGCTGAATACATTGTTGTGCTACTCAGACGCCGCCGTTGATACCCAGCTGTTTGGGATGTCCTCTCATATAGTTACTCATCGATTAAAAATGTAAATGCCACTCTTTTTGGGTGGATACGCCGACACGAGGCATTCCTACTGCGGCTCGATCTTGCTGCGAGGTGAAGTTGTGGATGTGTGGCAGTCACCGTCATCCGATGGAGATACTCTGGTAATACACAGGAGGCGGGAAAGAAACCGCCATATAATGTGCCCAATAATGGCAGTAGAAAAGGTTCAAAGCATGGAATCACAATGTGTTGGCACGACTAACTAAATATAATACCATAACTAATGATTACTGTTATCGCATTATGATTAAGTTTATTATATCGCATATAAATCTTTCATTTCGTATATAGCGTATTGATACATATTATTACGATTTGTTGAATTATGTGGTGTATCATGTTGTGTTATTGCGATTATTACCCGAATTACTTTCCACGTTGGAACCATTGCTTGTGGTAGTTCAACTTTTGCGATTATTACAGGGGTATTAATGGGCCGAACACCATTAAATCAGGCAGGTACAATTTCACCATCCGTATTTCAAGGATAACAAAAGGATGTGGCCGTTGGGCAATCGCGGCACAATGCAAGGACACATTCGATGTGAATATTCAATCGATTTTGCAGGTGCACATTAAGACCGGCTGCACTATGGTCTGTCATGCATGCTCGCGGTCGAATCGATCCCAGTCGAGGTCGGAGGCGGTGCCAGCCTCCGCACGGTGTCGACACAGACACCGGCGGGACAGTGTCGCCACCTCCGCTGCCGGCCACACAGGACTGGTGCTCCACAATCATCACTCATCACTCATAACTCATAACCCGCCAGCCGCCACAGCCCAGCAGTCCAGCACAGGGCACTGCTCGTAACATTGCTCCACACTCATCACTCATCACCCGCCAGCCACCGCAGCCCAGCAGTCCAGCACAGGACACTGCTCGTAACTTTGCTCCACACTCATTACTCATCACCCGCCAGCCACCACAGACCAGCAGTCCAGCACAGGGCACTGCTCGTAATTTTGCTCCACACTCATTACTCATCACCCGCCAGCCACCACAGACCAGCAGTCCAGCACAGGGCACTGCTCGTAACTTTGCTCCACACTCATCACTCATCACCCGCCAGCCACCACAGCCCAGCAGTCCAGCACAAGGCACTGGTCGTAACATTGACGGCGGAGTCTGCACCCACAGGTCAGGGTGCCGCTCCTACCCCTGTCAGCGGTGTCTGCACCCGCCGGTCAGGGTCCTGCTCCTACCCTTGTCAGACTCTGCACCCACCGGTCGGGGTCCCGCTCCTACCCTTGTCAGACTCTGCACCCACCGGTCGGGGTCCCGCTCCTACCCTTGTCAGAGTCTGCACCCACAGGTCAGGGTGCCGCTCCTACCCCTGTCAGCGGTGTCTGCACCCGCCGGTCAGGGTCCTGCTCCTACCCTTGTCAGACTCTGCACCCACCGGTCGGGGTCCCGCTCCTACCCTTGTCAGACTCTGCACCCACCGGTCGGGGTCCCGCTCCTACCCTTGTCAGAGTCTGCACCCACCGGTCGGGGTCCCGCTCCTACCCTTGTCAGACTCTGCACCCACCGGTCGGGGTCCCGCTCCTACCCTTGTCAGAGTCTGCAGCCACAGGTCGGGGTCCCGCTCCTACCCCTGTCAGCGGTGTCTGCAGCCACCGGCCACGGGGCGCTGCTAAACAGCCTTGTCCCACATCACGGCCTCAGAGTCGCCACGCTTTTAATTGCATGTCGACTGGACGGAGGGCCTTGACACGTGGAGACGCGTTCTTTTGATGGGCGTCGGCGTCCACCAGGAAGTGATCACCTTGGCTCGGGAGTGAGCAATGCAGGGCGGCTGGGCGGCTGGCTGTCCTCGGCGGTTCCGGCTGCACCAAGCGTGGCCGACAGCACGCGGCGTGTGGTGCGGCTAGAGCGGGGGCCGCGGTATGTGTGCCGCCGGCTATACATGGGGCCGCTGTAGGTGTACCGCCGGCTATACATGGGGCCGCGGCAGGTGTACCGCCGGCTATACATGGGGCCGCTGTAGGTGTACCGCTGGCTGGACATGGGGCCGCGGTTGGTGTACTACAGGCTAGACATGGGGCCGCTGTAGGTGTACCGCCGGCTAGAGCGGGGGCTGCGGTAGGTGTAGTGCAGGCTGGACATGGGGCCGCGGCAGGTGTACCGCCGGCTATACATGGGGCCGCTGTAGGTGTACCGCTGGCTGGACATGGGGCCGCGGTTGGTGTACTACAGGCTAGACATGGGGCCGCTGTAGGTGTACCGCCGGCTATACATGGGGCCGCTGTAGGTGTACCGCCGGCTATACATGGGGCCGCTGTAGGTGTACCGCCGGCTATACATGGGGCCGCTGTAGGTGTACCGCCGGCTATACATGGGGCCGCTGTAGGTGTACCGCCGGCTAGAGCGGGGGCTGCGGTAGGTGTAGTGCAGGCTGGACATGGGGCCGCGGCAGGTGTACCGCCGGCTATACATGGGGCCGCGATAGGTGTAGTGCAGGCTGGACATGGGGCCGCTGTAGGTGTAGTGCAGGCTGTACATGGGGCCGCGGTTGGTGTACTACAGGCTAGACATGGGGCCGCGGTAGGTGCACCGCCGGCTGGACATGGGGCCGCTGTAGGTGTACCGTCGGCTGGACATGGGGCCGCGGTTGGTGTACTATAGGCTAGACATGGGGCCGCTGTATGTGTACCGCCGGCTAGACATGGGGCCGCTGTAGGTGTACCGCCGGCTAGACATGGGTCCGCGGTAGGTGTACCGCCGGCTAGACATGGGGCCGCGATAGGTGTAGTGCAGGCTGGACATGGGGCCGCTGTAGGTGTAGTGCAGGCTGTACATGGGGCCGCGGTTGGTGTACTACAGGCTAGACATGGGGCCGCGGTAGGTGCACCGCCGGCTGGACATGGGGCCGCTGTAGGTGTACCGTCGGCTGGACATGGGGCCGCTGTAGGTGTACCGCCGGCTAGACATGGGGCCGCTGTATGTGTACCGCCGGCTAGACATGGGGCCGCTGTAGGTGTACCGCCGGCTGGACATGGGGCCGCGGTAGGTGTACCGCCGGCTAGACATGGGGCCGCGGTAGGTGTACCGCCGGCTAGACATGGGGCCGTTGTAGGTGTAGTGCAGGCTGGACATGGGGCAGCTGTATATGTACCGCTGGCTGGACATGGAGCCGCGGTAGGTATACTGCAGGCTGGATATGTGACACGCGTGGCCGATACCACGTCCCGAATGATGCGGCTAGAGATGGGGCCGCTGTAGGTGTACTGCAGGCTGGATAGTGACAAGCGGGCAGTGACCAACAGTGGTACTGTCGCAGGTGCTCATGGTGCGTACTCCTGCGTTTGGGAGCAGCTACGCTGTGCAAAAATGACCGAGAGATCAATATTGTGGAGAGTCGATGCAGCTTAACCTACAGACATCAGTCACGTAAAGTTGAGTTTAGAGTCAGCAAGTCTTACAGAGTTAATGAAAGGCTTTAGTCTTTCTATCTAAAAATAATAAAACGTTCGAATTGTTGGAGGCTTTGCGATTTCCGATTCGACGCTAAAAGCGAACTTGTTGCATTGACCCCGAGCTCACCTCCAGATAGGGAAATTGCAGTTGTATAGGAAAATATCGAGAGTGCAACGTTAACCAGCTGTGCCAGGACGGGAAGACCTTTGCAGGCCTGCGCTCAATACACTGATCAGACTAGGCGGATCATGACCTATATCCACTACGTCTTTTTTGCATATCTGCTCAAACTGTTTCGGCCGAACAGGGCGTGGCTACACAGCAGGGCGTGGCTACACTCGCGGCCGAACAGGACGTGGCTCTGCGCACCTGCCCGGCCAGCACGGCCGCAGCCGCCCGGCACGGACCGCACGGGCGACAGGAAGCGGTGAACGTGCCTGGCCGCACTCTGGAGAGTGACCTCTGGAGACTTCCGCACGACGGCGCGGTCGGCCGGCATTGGGCGCCGCGCGACCTTGGACAGCCGCGGCAGCTCCCACGGTCAGAGCGACCCGACTCGTGCCGGGCAGGCGTGGCCCGAGATAGGTCACAGGTCACAACAGCTGGGAAGTCCTGCTGCCGGTCGACGAGACCGAACCCACCGGGGCTTGACCCATGACCTGAATGATTTGCGAGGTACCTCCAGAGGTAGACCGGACTGCGCGCTCAGCGGTAGCTCGACTAGACCTTCCGGTGGTGCGACATATGCTCTGGGTCACACCACCAGTGGAAGTCCGGGCAGAGAGGTCAGCTAGCAGACTTCAGAGCAATGCACGTGCAATGTAACGCTTGTCGGTTCGTTTCACAACCAGACGTGCGATACATAGATTTGTGTGTGGTAGGATCCATGCTAAAGAAAGTCTACTTTCTTTCGCTGCCAAATTTTATCGCATATGTTGCTCGAAATATTCTAAGAGTTTGTCGTTTATATGCACAACGCGTAACAGTATCAATGCCGACGGGCAGTCAGAGAGAAAAGTCCAGCTTCCCGGTCTGTATCGACACCGCCACCCTCAGATACCGGCTTTGTTGGCAGCGGTGCAAGGGTGAAAGCAAGTCGGGGAACTCTCTACCGAATGACTAATGTTCCGCCGGTGGCTTCTCGTCGTTCTACGAGCCAACCACCCCGCAGCATGCTCCCGGTCCCTTTCGCTCTCGCTCTCTTTCAGTTTGTAAGTCCGTGCAGCGGTGATTTTCTGGGCGCCCGCCCATCATCTGAGGAAAGTGGGGGTGCCCTATCCACGAAGAAAGTTAAAATTATGAGTTGCATCAAGCTTGCACAACAATATCCCTCTTGAAGTAAACTCAGGATCAGTTTCACGGGATGGTCATTTGACATTCTTTTCATACCACCTCATCACTCATCAATCCGCAGCGGCACGGTATGAAGCCCCAAGGGCTGCTATGCGCAGCTCAATTTACAGTTTCAGTTGCGGTTGCGGTTGCGGTTCCGATCGGTCCATGAGCAGACCACCACGACAGTACGATGTCCGATCCTCAGTCTCCAATACCGGAGCTCTCTTGTCTGCTTCTTCCCCTCGCCTGCCCAGCGCCTCGGACGGTACCCAGCACGAGAGCACAAACTCACCCGTTCTGCAGCTCTGTCCCTTAGCCGAACACGAGGTTCCACGCCGAAGTTGCAGAGCTGAAAACTCACGTTCGACCAGTCCAGAAAGCCAGTCATACTCCGCGGCTACCCACACGGCATTTTCCTGTCCGCCGGTCTGAGATTGCATCTGTCTGCGGGTTTCCCATGCACCAGGTCTCGGGGCCGGCGCCAGACGGCGGTCGCGCCACGGCTCGAGTCGGCGGACCCGACCACCCACCTGAGGCCGCACACCCAGCATCTTCAGGCTGGGCGGCACGTTCAGCGAACGCTTGTCGATCTTGACGTGGCCGAAGTCGGCGTAGAAGTCCTCGCACCACACGCTGAGGTAGTCGATGTCGAACACGGTCAGTTCGTCCGGCAGAGTGATCACCACCGTCTTGCGGTCGTACTTGCCCAGAGGGTTCTTGGATCCGTTCTCGTTGGCGACTATGACGCCGTCAGGAGATGGCTTGGTGCCTTTACCCACCCAAAAGTGGGCGTCTGTGAACAGTAGCCACGTCAGGCGATGACTTGGTGCCCTTACCCACCCAGAAGTGAGCGTCTGTCGACGGTAGCCACGTCACAGGGAACCGCTCATAGAAGGCAACGCACGCTTAGCTTGGTGAACAGTGCACCGAGCTAAGCGTTTGTCGGATTTATCACTGATGATCGAGATCCCAATGCTGCACAACAGACCTTTTGGCTTGCAAGCTTCAAACAAACAATTAACTGCCCCCATCATTCAACTGAGCGATATGAAGGGATCAAGATTCGGACTTCACAATGTTCGTTGCCATGTGCAACTTGATGGACGTGCATCACTTATGTTAGATTGTTATCAATATTGCACTGCAACTGTACTGTCTACTTCTGGTTAGTTATTAGGGCTTTAGGGCGCATCGACTACATTGGTCATGTAGGGCTCATACAGTCTACTTCTATTTTTCATGCCTGTCATAGCGTGTCGTAACGGGTAGTCTACAGAGTGTCGTCACGGGCAGTCCACAGAGTGCCGTGACGGGCAGTCCAAAGTATCGTGGCGGGCAGTCCACAGTGTCGTGACGGGCAGTCCACAGTGTCGTGACGGGCAGTCCACAGTGTCGTGACGGGCAGTCCACAGTGTCGTCACGGGCAGTCCACAGTGTCGTCACGGGCAGTCCACAGAGTGCCGTGACGGGCAGTCCACAGTGTCGTCACGGGCAGTCCACAGTGCCGTGACGGGCAGTCCAAAGTATCGTGGCGGGCAGTCCAAAGTATCGTGGCGGGCAGTCCACAGTGTCGTGACGGGCAGTCCACAGTGTCGTGACGGGCAGTCCACAGTGTCGTGACGGGCAGTCAAGTTCTGGCGGGCATCAAGTTCGTGACGGGCAGTCCACAGTGTCGTGACGGGCAGTCCACAGTGTCGTGACGGGCAGTCCACAGTGTCGTGACGGGCAGTCCACAGAGTGCCGTGACGGGCAGTCCACAGTGTCGTGACGGGCAGTCCACAGTGTCGTGACGGGCAGTCCACAGTGTCGTGACGGGCAGTCCACAGTGTCGTGACGGGCAGTCCACAGAGTGCCGTGACGGGCAGTCCACAGAGTGCCGTGACGGGCAGTCCAAAGTATCGTGACGGGCAGTCCACAGTGTCGTCACGGGCAGTCCACAGAGTGCCGTGACGGGCAGTCCAAAGTATCGTGGCGGGCAGTCCACAGTGTCGTGACGGGCAGTCCACAGAGTGCCGTGACGGGCAGTCCAAAGTATCGTGGCGGGCAGTCCACAGTGTCGTGACGGGCAGTCCACAGTGTCGTGACGGGCAGTCCACAGTGTCGTGACGGGCAGTCCACAGAGTGCCGTGACGGGCAGTCCACAGTGTCGTGACGGGCAGTCCACAGTGTCGTGACGGGCAGTCCACAGAGTGCCGTGACGGGCAGTCCACAGTGTCGTGACGGGCAGTCCACAGTGTCGTGACGGGCAGTCCACAGTGTCGTGACGGGCAGTCCACAGAGTGCCGTGACGGGCAGTCCACAGTGTCGTGACGGGAAGTCCACAGTGTCGTGACGGGCAGTCCACAGTGTCGTGACGGGCAGTCCACAGTGTCGTGACGGGCAGTCCACAGTGTCGTGACGGGCAGTCCACAGTGTCGTGACGGGCAGTCCACAGTGTCGTGACGGGCAGTCCACAGAGTGCCGTGACGGGCAGTCCACAGAGTGCCGTGACGGGCAGTCCAAAGTATCGTGACGGGCAGTCCACAGTGTCGTCACGGGCAGTCCACAGAGTGCCGTGACGGGCAGTCCAGGAGAGTGGAAGGATGGACGGCGGGGGGGGGGGGGGGGGAGTGACGCACAGACGCCGACCGGTCCGCAACCGCGGGGCCCACCCACCCGCCCAGAGACCTGCTGCACGCCAGGCAGACAGCCAATAACGACGGCGAAGGAGGTCGTCCAGTCTGTTCTAATTCCATGCCGCGCGGCAGCTTTATCGGGGTGGTGCGTGTCGGTGGCACACGAGTCGGAAAAAGTGATGTTCAACACTCGATATAATCAGCAGCTGCAATTAGAATGGCACGCTAGTGTCCCGACAACTTATAAGACAGCGTGTCGTCTATATTGGAAGCGCATTACTGTTAGTGGTGGCCTTTTGAACTGCATGGATCCTTATTCTGATTCGTGTCTTGCTCGGATGAACATTGTGACGGTGTTATGCTAGTCTTCTGCAATGCAGTCTCCCGCGATGATGGTGGTGTGCTCTTGTACTTGCGTACAAGTCAACACCATGCACTATTGAACATACGACGAATGTTCCAGAGTTTACGTCACCGGGCCGCGGTCGGAGTTGGGGTATGGTTCTCGACGAAGAATGGAGCGTTGCCAAAGCAGAAGTATACCCTAAAAGTAAAATAGATGCATGCAAGGTACCAAAAAGAAGGGGTGCTATTCATAGTCTCCAAAGTGCCCAATTTCTACCACATAGTATCATTTATACCACGCGAATAACCGTCTGGGGCTTATGAAAACAAACCTTTTTGCTCACAAACAAGTGTACCTGTGTCACATTGTCATTCAAAGCAAAGGGCAAACAAACAGAAGCAGTCGACTTTATTAGTTCGGGTACTTTACTTCCCCTGAATATTATCGAAGACACTACAAAATACCACCGATGAATACTATCGAAGAAAGAGGAATACAAGATTAATGTTCTGTTTTTGACATGCCATATATTTATGTAAAAGGATACACGAAAAGTAGCACAGCTTCTCCAAGACATTAACCAAAGCCAATGCTTGATATTTTTCCCCGGGCCAGTGGGGGAGGAGAGATCCATGTCCGAAAATGTTTAAATCGAATAAGGAAAAGCTACATTAATCATGGAGTGGTACCGAACCAGGGGGACCGACACAAAGTGACATAAATCGATACAGAGTGGCACTCGCCGACACAGCGACACTAACGGCGACACAAGAGCGATACTCACCGACACAGAGCGACACTCGGCGACACACAGAGCGACACTAACGGCGACACAGAGCGGCACTAACGCCGACACACAGAGCGACACCAACGGCGACACAGTGACACTAACGGCGACACACAGAGCGACACTCGGCGACACACAGAGCGACACCAACGGCGACACAGTGACACTAACGGCGACACACAGAGCGACACTAACGGCGACACAGAGAGACACTAACGGCGACACAGAGCGACACTCGCCGATACAGAGCGACACTCGCCGACACAGAGCGACACTCGCCGACACAGAGCGACACTCGTCGACACAGAGCGACACTCGTCGACACAGAGCGACACTCGTCGACACAGAGCGACACTCGTCGACACAGAGCGACACTCGCCGACACAGAGCGACACTCGCCGACACAGAGCGACACTCGCCGACACAGAGCGACACTCGCCGACACAGAGCGACACTCGCCGACACAGAGCGACACTCGCCGACACAGAGCGACACTCGCCGACACAGAGCGACACTCGCCGACACAGAGCGACACTCATGGCGACTCAGTGTCGGCACCAACTGGGCCATCCACTCACACTGGGAGCCGCACTCACCGGGGGCCGAGCCGTCGTATGAGAAGTCGGGCACGAGCAGAGTCTGCGCGTCGACGACGACGATGTCGCCCGACGACACGTCGTGGTGGATGGTCTTCAGCCGACCGATCCTCTGCGGTCGCGGGTAGTCGGTGACGGGCCGTGGCAGGATCACGTTACCGAAGTCGATCTGACGGGACGGCAGACACCAGGTCACCACAGTTCACCTGACGTGGTCACCAGGTCACCACAGTTCACCTGACGGGACGTGGTCACCAGGTCACCACAGTCCATCTGACGGGACATCAGGTCACCAATGGACGTCACGGACGTAATGTATCATCGAAGTTCATCTGCTCCACCAGGTTCACAGTAAATTAGTTATTGTGAACAGTGTACTTTAGTTACTGTGCACAGTGCACAGTAACTAAAGACGACGTTACCGAATGACGTTACGTTACCGAACGTTACCGAATAAGGAGCATGCCCAATCAGAGCGATACTTGATTTCATTAAAGCCAATTATATTTAGCTAAGCATAGCCGGTAATTTTAAACCTATCAGCAAGCTTCCATCTCCGGTACAGTTCAAAGAAATTAGTGGCTCACAAAGTTACTTTAAAAAAAATTTAATCCGAACTGTTGCTGGGGTGGCTTGAGGAACCAGGGTTCTATTGCTAAGCAGAGCTTGTTGCGTGAACCCTGGCCCCACCACCCAATCCATGAACTCCAGTTCAACGGCAGAATTTAGACCGAAAGTTTAACGTGCCGCCAATGCACCGACACGGCCGCCCGGTAGCTCGTCCCCGGCCTTATCGGGCCAGCTGCCAACTAACACTCCCGGCCGGGGGCTAAATGCGAGCGCGCGAAGCGACTCGAACCCTGTGTTGCCAGTACAGGGGAGACCAGTGCAGGCCAGCGCTCTAACCAACTCAGCTACCGGGACGGCAAAGTTTATGTAGAATCCTGAAAAATTTTGGAAACAAATGCAGAAATGGTGCATCTGAGGTAACCGCGTAGTGTTCTTACTTCTGGCAGATCAGTCATTACTCACGGCTATCCCTACGTCTTTACACACACGCGTCGCAGTAGTTGACACCATATCTGACACACGACAGACGTCTGCCTACGAGAGACGTTCGCAGATCCGGGGCCTAGAGAAGTCCGCAGATCCGGGGCCTCGAGAAGTCCGCAGATCCGGGGCCTCGTCGGTAATTCCCAGACGGCGATCAGCGCCATTTCAGACGGACGGACAGACGACAGCCATCCAGCCAGAAAAGAGCATCTAAGGTCGTGCTTGACTAGCATGTAACGCTCGTCGCAACAACTTGCATGACTCAGCAGATCCTGATATGGAAAGGCAAGGTCTCCACCCTCCACACGTCGATAACAAATTCGTAGCCAGCGTGACTGCGTGCCAAGATGAAACTTATTGTATGTTTTTGTGCGAAATTTGCTGGTAAAGCGCGCTGTTGGTGGCGAGGCAGTGTGTTTTTCTGCCTGGTAGCTCAGCGCCATTTCCGCTTCAGATCACGCAACGGGACATGGTCCGTTGGCTACGGATAATGCAGTGAACAATTTGTCACCAATCTGAACGCAGGAAGCTTGCGCAAACAATATCTGCTTCCGAAGATATGATATACGCGCAATACTGATACGTGCGGTGCACAATATGGAGAAGATAGGTGAACGACATGCATAGCATGTCATGGCAAAGCCTAAGAAACACCTTGGGTTATTTTACAACGCGTTCAACTGCTAGGTAATGTAGAGCCGCCAACATCTCCAGCAAATTGGTCTCTGGTGAACTCGGTAAACCCGCCAGCTGCGGGATGTGAACCCACAATCTTGCGGGCAAAATTCAGACACCGCGGCCGGACTGAGCTACCGCCCCCCCCCGTGGCAGAGTCAACCCAGTCACGTGCGCCCTGATCTGTGTCAGCTCACTGAGCCTGTCGACCTCTACAGCCGGAGGAGCGCACGTGCCGCGCTGAGCTTCGTCGACGAAGTCTGCCGGCCGACCGGACCAGTGTGGTGCTGCGGTACAATGTCGGCGGTGAGTACCGACACTGAGGTACCGCCAGACACACAAGGTCGCGTGGCGATTCGTGTGGCGATTCGTGTGGCGACATGTGGTGGGCTGGGAGGTACCTCGCAAGCATGCCAGGCGAGCGAGTATTCAGCGTAACAGGTTGACGATAATCACGACACAACGTCACGTTCTGGGGTTCCTGTTCCCCGCTGTTGCGGTACTGGCAACGCTCGACCTGGGTCGTGAGGGGCATGAAGGTCGCGACAGCATGATGGAGACAGGAGTGCAAGAAGGGCATGAAGTAAACCAGCAGGAATATTCACAGGATCTGATACGAGTGGCGAGGATGGTGTGGGTTAAAAAACATTTTGCATACGAAGACGTTATAGCAGTTTCCTTAGGCTCCTTTCACGCTGCGTTTTTGTCGAACGATATGGCAACAAGAAACGTATATACAGCGTAGCATTAAACTATGAACAAGCACAAACAGAAATACACGAGACATTCGACACGAATGACCAAATGACCGAAAGCATGAAATGCTATTGCGGTCTTCAAAGAGTAATTAAATGTCGACTTAAGTTCAAGGATGAGTTTTCTGCCTAAGGAATGCGCACGCTGCGTCAACTTTGTATATATTTAAACTACGCCAGCCGTAAATAGCCGTAATTATCCACAACTATCCACAACTATCCACAACTATCCACAACTATCCACAACTATCCACAACTATCCACAACTATCCACAACTATCCACAACTATCCACAACTATCCACAACTATCCACAACTATCCACAACTATCCACAACTATCCACAACTATCCACAACTATCCACAACTATCCACAACTATCCACAACTATCCACAACTATCCACAACTATCCGCAATTATCCGCAATTATCCGCAAATAGCAGCTGCACCTCTGATTAACCGGTATATTGAGTTTGCTGAGCCTGCTATCCTCTGCCAGCCAGATCAGCCGGAAAGAAGGATGAGCGAGCTTCCACGTGACCAGATTGCGAGATTCTTAATAACTGTGGAGCGGTCATTCTCAGTTCCGTTAATGGGAGAGCGTTATGGGCCGCCGAGTGGACGAGTTTAGGTTCAGAGAACAGGCGCCGACCGGTCGCACTGCATCGATTCAGTAATATAATGGAACACTGGGTAATGTTATAAATGAAGTGAACTCAAATAAGAATGAAAACATTTTAGGTCGAGACAGTTTGTGAAGCACTCGCCGACTGCACCATTGGTACTTTTACCAATACCGAAGAAAAAAATGTAACCAAGCAGTCAATTGCAGCTGTCCCCATAGACACTTCTTCAGTCGAAGCAAACAAGACAGAGCCAACCCCCGCCCCTCCGACTGGTCCCACAGGTCACACAGAGGCAACATGTCCATGCTGGGTACGTACCGCGAAGCTGCGGCACCACACCGACACCCACTGCATCTGGTCCCACAGGTCACACACAGGCAGCATGTCCATGCGGGGTACGTACCGCGAAGCTGCGGCACCACACCGACACCCACTGCATCTGGTCCCACAGGTCACACACAGGCAGCATGTCCATGCGGGGTACGTACCGCGAAGCTGCGGCACCACACCGACACCCACTGGATCTGGTCCAGTGTGACGCCGCTGGGCAGGGTGAGCGTCACACCCTGGCCGCGGTACGCCCCCAGAGGCTCCAGACTGGCGACAGAGACACACGGCGGTCACAGCCACGCTCCGTATCGCCATCAGCAGCTGCCGTCTGCTGCAGCAGCTGCCGTCTGCTGCAGCAGCTGCAGTCTGCTCATCAGTAGCTCACGCCAGGTGGTGACCAGGCCCGAGCTAACCAACACCTGAACTGTGTGAGCAGGAGGAGAGACTATGGTAGCCGGGGTGGAATAACGACAGGGGCACCCGCTGTAATAAAAGTGCGACACGTTTCATTGATGAAGAACTATGCAAACCTTGCTTCTAAAAGCCTAAAAATAACCGGGCTTCGGACGAACAGTAGTGAGCGAATTGCACGACCAAGGAAAATTACAGCACTACGTAAGCGACACCTCGACATGCAAAGTCGTACACCAGTGACGATTCGTGATTTGCAAATACTAGCCGGTCTGCATCGTAGGGCTGGTTTGCGTGTCAGACGCGAAGCAGTAGTCACGTTAGTAGTCACTAGTCACGTTATCAGCACAGCTTGCATCCAGTCGTTGATGCCGATACTAGGTTGACGGGAGCACACATGCACAGGCAGACAGTCACTCAGTAGACAGATTATCTGTGGTCGAAAGCCTGGGTCCAGACCACACCTCAAGTATCCACGTCACGGACCGAATAGAAAACGAACACCGTACTGTACAAGACGCAATGAGTTCCATGCATGTCCGTGGACGGCGTGCGAGATGCGTGAAGAGACGATCGAGGCTGCAGATGACCCTGCTGACACATGACATGCCGAACTGGCAGGATATGGGCTGTATTGGGACCATGTTCGCTGCACTGGCAGGATATGGGCTGTATTGGGACCATGTTCGCTGCACTGGCAGGATATGGGCTGCATTGGGACCATGTTCGCTGCACTGGCAGGATATGGGCTGCATTGGGACCATGTTCGCTGCACTGGCAGGATATGGGCTGTATTGGGACCATGTTCGCTGCACTGGCAGGATATGGGCTGTATTGGGACCATGTTCGCTGCACTGGCAGGATATGGGCTGTATTGGGACCATGTTCGCTGCGCTGGCAGGATCTGGCAATACGGACAGAGCCACACTTGTACGGAGCGGAGGTGTGCTGTCAGGAACAAGGGCAATCCAAGCCGAAATGTAGCAGTGAAGGTGTGTCAGGAAGTAATCTCGGTGCACGCCCAATGTTCCGTGACCGCAGCTGCATCGGTGATGGCGACTGCGCCGCTGCACATTGGCCTTCGACGTCCGCACCGACTAATAAAGCAGGAAGCGTGACCAGTCGCTCTTGCTCAACACAAAACCTGATCGCCGTGCAACTCTGAATGACTTGCATATCACGGGAGTTACTGACACGTAGTGACGTGCCACACTCTCGGGAGTGCCGAACGGTGGGGTTTTCCGATGACAGCAGCGTCACAGCCACGGCCAACAAGGCTGGATGCGGCACGCCATCGACGCTGTGCCATCACAATCCTTAACCATTATGTTCGGAATTTCTTTGATCGACGACCACCACGTGACATGAGGCTCCAGGCCCCGCCACTATAGAAGATCCGTATTGGCTGCTGGCCGGCCAGAAGATGCATCCATTGGCTGCTGTCCGCCAGGAGATGCATCCATTGGCTGCTGGCCGGCCAGGGGATGCATCCATTGGCTGCTGGCCAGCCAGGGGATGCATCCATTGGCTGCTGCCCGGCCAGGGGATGCATCCATTGGCTGCTGGCCGGCCAGAAGATGCATCCATTGGCTGCTGGCCGGCCAGAAGATGCATCCATTGGCTGCTGGCCGGCCAGAAGATGCATCCATTGGCTGCTGGCCGGCCAGGGGATGCATCCATTGGCTGCTGGCCGGCCAGGGGATGCATCCATTGGCTGCTGGCCGGCCAGGGGATGCATCCATTGGCTGCTGTCCGCCAGGGGATGCATCCATTGTCCACCAGGGGATACATCCATTGGCGGATGCAAGAGCGCAAGGAGAAACGCAGAGTGTGATGCACCACAACGGAAAAAATGGTGCTACCGACCAACCAACCACCTACCAACCAAACAACACAGATCAACCAACCACCGACAAACAAACCACCGACAAACAAACCACCGACAAACAAACCACCGACAAACAAACCATCGACAAACAAACCATCGACAAACAAACCACCGATAAACAAGCCACCGACAACAGAAAACAACCGACAAACAGCCGACCGAGCACTAACCTGCCATTTTCGTCAGGGACTTGGTATCCATTCCCGGATACCCGCGTACCGCTGCCGACGTAGAAGAAAGCATCTGCAATGGAATACGATCAGTGTTACACCGTTGGGACAGACTAGCTATCGAAATTAGCGTGACATTTGCTGTAGATATGGATGCCGTACCGATGATATTGCTGGCCCCAATGTCCGAAGTGGTGATATGCCTATCCATGGAATATTGAAATACAAATAATGCATATATTTGCATTTAATATATCCATATGTTGTACGCATTATATATATATATATATATATATATATATATATATATATATATATATATATATATATATGCATGCATTTATATAAGCAAATATGTCTTTCAGTATGGAAATGTGTACCATGGAGCTTTGAACAGTCAGATGCAGAATTCATATGTTTCCATCCATCTACAGACTATGGATGGGAACAAGGCACGCCATACGTTACCGGCAAAGCATTTTTATTTCCCGCCACGCTTCAGCACAGGGATGAATTGGCGCCAATGGTCCATGCATCCAGGACCGATACCCCCACTTGACGTACACTTGCAAGCCTAAGTGCCAAGTGCTTCACTGAAAGAACTGGAATACCTCAATTGTCCATGGTTTATAGAATATTTCGGCAATTGACGTTAGAGTACACCGAGAGACATTGTCTGATGTGGATGCGATTTAAGTTCAATTCAAACGAATGAGCTGCTTACTGAACCAATCACTTTCTCTTCATATTTTGCTAATGGAAGAGCCCAAGCATCCTACGAGCTAAATCCGCCGGATTTAAGTTGGTTAATCATGATGCCATCATATACTAGTGGCATTACTGGGGCGCGAGTCCTGCTCATTTGCAAAAGTGTGTTTAAATTTGGCATTTTCTGCCTCTTACTTCCTCACCCCTGGCTGGCCATTGCACGGCGTAGGTCTCCTGTCTGACCAGACATGAAACTATATTTTAATTTATGAATTCAGTTTCGTTTACCATCACTTTGCAAATGACTAAATAAATGTCATTAGGAAAGACCTGCTTGGATCAGGAGTGTTCGAACCAATTTGTAACAGACACACGATAAAGAATTCGCTTTTGGACCGAAACCCTTGCCCTCCTGGTACGCAAACACTGAAATGTTGGCATTTGGAACGGCGACCCATCCTCCTGTTGCTGGCTTTTGGGGCGGTGAAAATGCCCGGCTGTGGGAGCCGCTTATGCAAGCATGACAGTCGGTGCGACGCATCTGCAACAGATTACCATACCCTCACGAGGCCGGGGAAGGCCGGGCTTTCCCCTCAACCACTTGTGCATCCCACTCAGGAGTCGATTCCGAGCGGGGCTTCCCCTCAGACACCGCCAGCGGCGGCTGAGATGAGAATGGATACGGTGCAGCTGGGAGCAGCCGGTAGCAGCCGGTAGCAGCCGGTAGCAGCCGGTAGCAGCCGGTAGCAGCCGGTAGCAGCCGGTAGCAGCCGGTAGCAGCCGGTAGCAGCCGGTAGCAGCCGGTAGCAGCCGGTAGCAGCCGGTAGCAGCCGGTAGCAGCCGGTAGCAGCCGGTAGCAGCCGGTAGCAGCCGGTAGCAGCCGGTAGCAGCCGGTAGCAGCCGGTAGCAGCCGGTAGCAGCCGGTAGCAGCCGGTAGCAGCCGGTAGCAGCCGGTAGCAGCCGGTAGCAGCCGGTAGCAGCCGGTAGCAGCCGGTAGCAGCCGGTAGCAGCCGGTAGCAGCCGGTAGCAGCCGGTAGCAGCCGGTAGCAGCCGGTAGCAGCCGGTAGCAGCCGGTAGCAGCCGGTAGCAGCCGGTAGCAGCCGGTAGCAGCCGGTAGCAGCCGGTAGCAGCCGGTAGCAGCCGGTAGCAGCCGGGTGCAGCCGGGTGCAGCCGGGTGCAGCCGGGTGCAGCCGGGTGCAGCCGGGTGCAGCCGGGTGCAGCCGGGTGCAGCTGGGTGCAGCTGGTAGCAGCTGGATGCAGCTGGGTGCAGCTGGGTGCAGCGGCACTTTTCTGTCGTCGGACGAGTGGTGCATACACAGACAGACTGATCGCTTGATGTCGCCGTCAGACGCCTCGCGCCTCGCACCGCCTTGGAAAGCGTGTCAGACAGACGCTGGCAGCGACACATTTCCCAAGTCGGCTAACTAGTCGCCCTGCGGTGTTTCTGAACGACGGGCGGGTGCCGATGCTCTACTGTGGTCCAGAATACCCGAAGGGAAGTGATGCCAACCGACATAGTCAGCCGACATCGTCGCACCATGGTCGAGCAGCTTGGATCAGCTGAGCCAGTCGGTTCATCATAGACGAACAGCTTCCGATCAGTTGACGTAGTCGGTTCATAAACACGCGGCTCGGATTGTGATTACGACGCGCATCCGCGCGTTTTCTTCTGGCAGATTCAATCACTCGCCCTGGTGTTGGAAATTTCGACAGAGTTGTAAGCAACCTATCAACACAGAGCAACAGCCCAGATACAGCCATAGCGCAAGTGGTGAATAAGGGAAGTTATCTGAACGGAAGGGGAAGGTCGAACCGACGAAGTTAATGGCGTTTCGTTGTGCTGGACAGTGCCTGCGCCGGAACAGAAAACGCCTTGAGCATGCGCTGCGTGTTGTGCAAGGATGGTGTGATTCGACTCGAATATCCAGTGGCTACATTCCGTAATTTCGACGGAGCATATATATATATATATATATATATATTTATATTTATAGATGGATACATAGAATTGCCCAATATCATCTCAGTCATGTGAAATGTCATCCGAAAGTTGTTTGCGAATTTCACGTGCCAGGAGATGTTGGCTGTTGGCGCATCACGACGGTGAAGCCGGGCCGGAGCCAGAGCCGGTCACCCATCAGCAATCACATCAATCACTTTCTTCGGTTTGCACGCTACCACATCGTGACCAGCATCGCGTGGTGTACCACTGTTCCACTCGGCCGCTTGCATAACACGCCGCTCAAACAGCACATTCGCGACGGTATTATTTCCTGTTGAAGAAGTGGCGACCTTTCACAGTTGACCTTTGTCACGGTGCGCAGCCAAGGGCGACTGGATGCAGAGGTGGTGCATTTCCGGGTCCCCGGACCGCGGAAGGCCGACACGTACAGCGTGAGATGGTTCAGTAGCCGCAGGTATTTGTTGGCAGCCTATGCCCAATGGACCGGGTGAGGCCACCGCAGTGCTTCTGCAGCGCGGTAAGTTACACAAATTGGCAAACGAGGAAATAATTTACGTCTCCGGTTTACGGCGAGCTGTATTAGAGCAGCGACATGTAGAAGCCACTGTCGGAAGAGTAGTCGAGCCAAAAGGGTAACGTTGAGCCAAAGCTTCATTCGCTTCAGACCGCACACAGAGGTAAGCAGTAACGCAATGTCCACGCGTGTGTGCCTGTCACGGACAAATATCAACCCCGATGGCTAAGGTGAGTGGTGAAGTTGGTAAAGCGCAACGGGAAGAAGGCCCAGTGACACGCAACAACTTTATCAGGACAACCTCAGCTGGTCAGTAGGCATTGCGATTTCCATGGTTATCTGCACCCCTGGAACCTGCGTAGAATGTTAGAATGCCGTATTTAACTCGAGGAAGGCCGCTCCAGCAAGTGACTGTATGGGCGCCCGTCCTGGCTGCGGCTCGTGGGAAACTGGAGCCAGTCGGCCAGTCGACACGTGGTCTCACCTGGGCCTTGACCGTCGTATCTCAAGTTCTTGATGTGAAGCGTACGCGAGTCGACCGCGTAGACGTCTCCGGAGACGCCATGCTCCAGGGTCTGAATGGAACCCAGCCGCTTGCCGTAGTAGCCTTGGCAATTGGCCAGACCTGTAGCAGTACGACATCGGTCAACACAGGGTCGACATCGGTCAATACAGGGTCGACATCGGTCAATACAAGACCGACATCGGTCAATACAAGACCGACATCGGTCAACACAAGACCGACATCGGTCAGCACGTGGTCGACATCGGCCAACAAGACCGACATCGGTCAACACATCTACCGGATGCTGGTGGGGGCGACGTTCATCAAGTCAGCTCGTTACACCAGTCCCGTCAGCTCCTTACACCCGTCCCGTCAGCTCCTTACACCCGTCCCGTCAGCTCGTGACACCCGTCCCGTCAGCTCGTGACACCGGCCCGTCAGCTCGTGACACCCGTCCCGTCAGCTCGTGACACCCGTCCCGTCAGCTCTTGACCCCCGTCCCGTCAGCTCTTGACCCCCGTCCCGTCAGCTCGTGACCCCCGTCCCGTCAGCTCGTGACACCCGTCCTGTCAGCTCGTGACACCCGTCCCGTCAGCTCGTGACACCCGTCCCGTCAGCTCGTGACCCCCGTCCCGTCAGCTCGTGACCCCCGTCCCGTCAGCTCGTGACACCCGTCCAGTCAGCTCGTGACACCCGTCCAGTCAGCTCGTGACCCATGGACAGCAATGTTCGTGGACGGCGAGGTTCAGCTCGCGACGGTGTGCTGTCCGCCATACTCGGCGGTGACGTCACACCGCCCAGTAACGGCTACTGGGCGTCACGGGCCGGACAGAGGTGTGCTGCCGACCATACTCGGCGGTGACGTCACACCGCCCAGTAACGGCTACTGGGCGTCACAGACTGGACAGAGGCGTGCTGCAGAGCCCACTCGGCGGTGGCGTCACACCGCCCAGTAACGGCTACTGGGCGTCACGGGCCGGACAGAGGTGTGCTGCCGACCATACTCGGCGGTGACGTCACACCGCCCAGTAACGGCTACTGGGCGTCACAGACTGGACAGAGGCGTGCTGCAGAGCCCACTCGGCGGTGACGTCACACCGCCCAGTAACGGCTACTGGGCGTCACGGGCCGGACAGAGGTGCGCTGCCGACCGTACTCGGCGGTGACGGCTGCTGAGCGTCACAGACCGGACAGAGGCGAGCTGCCGACCATACTCGGCGGTGACAGCTACTGAGCGTCACAGACCGGACAGAGGCGAGCTGCCGACCATACTCGGCGGTGACAGCTACTGAGCGTCACAGACCGGACAGAGGCGTGCTGCCGACCATACTCGGCGGTGACAGCTGCTGAGCGTCACAGACCGGACAGAGGCGAGCTGCCGACCATACTCGGCGGTGACAGCTGCTGAGCGTCACAGACCGGACAGAGGCGAGCTGCCGACCATACTCGGCGGTGACAGCTGCTGAGCGTCACAGACCGGACAGAGGCGAGCTGCCGACCATACTCGGCGGTGACAGCTACTGAGCGTCACAGACCGGACAGAGGCGAGCTGCCGACCATACTCGGCGGTGACAGCTACTGAGCGTCACAGACCGGACAGAGGCGTGCTGCCGACCATACTCGGCGGTGACAGCTGCTGAGCGTCACAGACCGGACAGAGGCGAGCTGCCGACCATACTCGGCGGTGACAGCTGCTGAGCGTCACAGACCGGACAGAGGCGAGCTGCCGACCATACTCGGCGGTGACAGCTGCTGAGCGTCACAGACCGGACAGAGGCGAGCTGCCGACCATACTCGGCGGTGACTGCTACTGAGCGTCACAGACCGGACAGAGGCGAGCTGCCGACCATACTCGGCGGTGACAGCTGCTGAGCGTCACAGACCGGACAGAGGCGGCTGCCGACCATACTCGGCGGTGACAGCTGCTGAGCGTCACAGACCGGACAGAGGCGAGCTGCCGACCATACTCGGCGGTGACAGCTACTGAGCGTCACAGACCGGACAGAGGCGAGCTGCCGACCATACTCGGCGGTGACAGCTGCTGAGCGTCACAGACCGGACAGAGGCGAGCTGCCGACCATACTCGGCGGTGGCGTCACACCGCCGAGTAACGGCTACTGGGCGTCACGGGCCGGACAGAGGCGTGCTGCCGACCATACTCGGCGGTGACTGCTACTGAGCGTCACAGACCGGACAGAGGCGAGCTGCCGACCATACTCGGCGGTGACAGCTGCTGAGCGTCACAGACCGGACAGAGGCGAGCTGCCGACCATACTCGGCGGTGACTGCTACTGAGCGTCACAGACCGGACAGAGGTGCGCTGCCGACCATACTCGGCGGTGACAGCTGCTGAGCGTCACAGACCGGACAGAGGCGAGCTGCCGACCATACTCGGCGGTGACAGCTGCTGAGCGTCACAGACCGGACAGAGGCGAGCTGCCGACCATACTCGGCGGTGACAGCTGCTGAGCGTCACAGACCGGACAGAGGCGAGCTGCCGACCATACTCGGCGGTGACAGCTGCTGAGCGTCACAGACCGGACAGAGGCGAGCTGCCGACCATACTCGGCGGTGACTGCTACTGAGCGTCACAGACCGGACAGAGGCGAGCTGCCGACCATACTCGGCGGTGACAGCTGCTGAGCGTCACACGCTGGGCTGAGGCGCGCGGCCCAGTCAGAGCAGCCAGACCGAAGGCGGAACAAAGCGGCCGCCCCGGCGGCTGTGACGCGGGCCAGACGGCCGCGGGGTGTCGTCAGTCCCGCCGCCAGAGGGCACCCACAGCACACAGCGAGTCACGTGACCGGTCCGCGTCCGTCCGCCAATCAGCTGTCCCGGCACAACAGACACACACGCCACCGCACTGCCTTCAGGGTAACATTCCGCCAATCAGCCGGCCCGGCACAACAGACACACACGCCACCGCACTGCCTTCAGAGTAGCAGTCCGCCAATCAGCCGGCCCGGCACAACAGACACACGCCACCGCACTGCCTTCAGAGTAACAGTCCGCCAATCAGCTGTCCCGGCACAACAGACACACGCCGCCGCACTGTCTTCAGAGTAACAGATGTGTCCGCCCATTCACACATCCATACGTGTACAGAAGACGGTTGTGCCCGCACAGCAGGGGAGTCGGATGGCGTGGGAGATAAAAGCCTGTAGCGGACATCTTATATGCATACACAAGCACGCCAATCAAAGGGAATCACTGGATGATGTGCATTCATTGTGCCACGACGAGGAACTTTGAACACGATGACTTTCTCCACTATGCGAAAATAACGCAAAAACGCTACGTAACGCATATGGCACAATGGGGTGAAATTCTTCAGTGTCAAAGTTGTCCTCCCACCAGCTTTCCAGCTAGGTAATGTGCCTTGCGAGCAAACTAGCATAAGCAAAACGGCATTGTCTACATCAGTTCTCGATTTTCTGGCACTTGAATGAGCCAAGACTACTGTGTTTTGGTTCACTAAGTTCACTCCAACACAAATTCACTCCAGCCTCAAGAACACAAGCTTACACATATGCGCCCATAGCCAGGATTCGTAAGAAGGAAAGAGTTCCATTTCTGGCGCGATGGGTTGGCACCCTAATATACGCCAAATGTACTCGTTACTTTAGCTATTCTTCGGTTATCGTGGGAGAGGCCTTTCAGAATGTTTCCAGAGGAATGGAATGTGTGTGTGTGGGGGGGGGGGTATTGCCCAACCTGGACTGTGGATTAACAACGGCGCTGCGAATTCATCCCAATGTCAAACACTACGTTGCCTTGTCACGCCGTCTTGCGAGACATTTCTTGTGTAAACCAACCACCCATACTTGAGGTGGACACGATCCGATCCTACTTAAACACCGGTTTGACCAAACAGCATGTATGCAGGAAAGCAGCACGAAACAATGTGAACACGGGCTAAGTGATTTAGGGCAGTGGATTTTACGCACAGAGAACGTCTAACATCACCTGTCCACAAAATGAATCTTGTGCAATCGACTTAATGCGATTTTGTTGGAATAGTCATACTCTGTGCAGGCCTAGTGCCATATTATTGCCGGCAGTTTTCCTGTATCAGCCAGTTTCAAAGTCGGCCTGGTGTGGGCGCTCAGGGCGTTGCTCCACGCGGCGTGTTCGGCTGATGGGCACGCCTCTCCGACCGACAGCCGCTGAGAAGCGCGTGCGGCGTGACGGACACGAGGGCCAGCGTCGGCCGCCGGTGTCGGAGGTCACCAGAGGTCAGAGGTCAGGGCGGCCGGGATCGTCTGGCCAGTTTCGTCACCACTGGCCGTGCACGCCCGGCGCAGCCACCGCCGCCCGTTAGAAAGTAGTCTTCTGCACTGTTGGCCGTGCACAGGCCATCGGAGAACAAACATTGCCTCATCTGACTGGGCCGGCAGAGGAGCCCATGAAGTCGGGCAGAAGGCAGAAGCCGCCACCTGAGCATCGGCCGACCGCCTCTGCCACGCAGCAGGCAGGTGTGACGTAAAGTGAAGTGAAGTGAAGTGAAGCGCCGGCTAGCCAGCCGTACCGTGGTGTGGTTGTTCAGCGAGAAAAGCCAGGCAAATGCCGAGTACTTCGAATGTGGCACACAAAGCATGGAATAAAGACGCATCGGTGACAAATTATCAGGTGCGAACACAACGCCACTGTAAGCTCATGAATCCCATGGGGTAAATTGACAATTTTTTTTGCCAGCCTTCCTCAAACCCTAAGGAAAAAATAGTCCCCTCCCCATTTAGGAAGAACGAATAACCGTCCAGAAGACGAAATGCTGACGTCTCCTGCGAGGCGGCAGACGTCAGCTAAACCTTCAAACAAGCCAATCCGCCTGAGATGGGAGGGACGGTCTGGTGCTGACGCCGCTAAATCAGATGACGTCACCAGGTCAGGTGGCCGGCGACAGTGTTGTCGCGGCCGCCCGGTGACTGACCAGAGAGCGGGGTCACACGGTCACACACGGTCGGCCCGTTACCAAATACGCCACGCGCCGACCTGGCCACGCAGCACTCCCTCGCCAGATCCATGGCTGAGTAAACAGCACTGCCGCAGAGACAGAGACAGAGACAGAGACAGAGACAGAGACAGAGACAGAGACAGAGACAGAGACAGAGACAGAGACAGAGACAGAGACAGAGACAGAGACAGAGGGGCGGGCGAGGGCAGGGAGAGGGGAAGGAGGGAGCGAAGTGCAGCAGACACCAGAGATGATCAGGTGGTGATGCGAGCAGCGCGGCCTTGGCGACTGCTGGCCGGTTGGGAGGGCCACGGTGGCACTGTGGCACTGTAGCGGCCTCACTCCGGAGGCGAGCTGAGCTGAACACCGTTACACGCGCCGCCGTGACCGACCGGCAGCCACGGCCGATAACGGGAGAGTCGGCCAGCTGACTGTCAGGCGGAGGCTGTCGGTCGCTGGGCAGTCGCACTGCGGCCGTCTGACAGCCATACTGACGTTACCAGACAGCCATACTGACGTTACCAGACAGCCATACTGACGTTACCAGACAGCCATACTGACGTTACCAGACAGCCATACTGACGTTACCAGACAGCCATACTGACGTCACCAGACAGCCAGTGACGTCACCGCAAGGTCATACTGACGTCACCGGACAGTCACACTTTCAGTCACCTTACAACTATACTATCACTGCACATAACATGGCAGATGAGTTTGTTAGTTATTAGAGTTTTAGGGCGCATTAACTGCAGTGGTTATACAGCGCCTAAAACATGGCAGATGAGGTACAAGAGTAAGGAAGTAAGGAGTTTGAGGTGATGGTTGTGCTTGGTGGTGGTTGCTCCATGCGATTTTTTCCTACATAATACAGGGAGCCACCGGCACACTATCACATTGTTTATTGGGTGTTTGGGCGTTGGATGTGTGCACGATCACGGCTAATGGTGAGGTCCACAGCTTTGCCTGAGAGCCGAGTGGTTCGGAAATGTCCATAATAGTCTAGTGCTGAATCCGGGACCCTTGGATTCAGATTTATATTCAGATGTATCAACAAATCGGCCAACCTGTTCCTTTTCTGATTTGTAGAGAATTCATCAAGTGAAGGAAAAACTCGCCATGGGCGGACCAAGATCAGCTTTGTAGGGGGTGGCATGTTAGGTATGTTCAAATAAGGGATGGTTCATAGCCATTAGAAATTAGGCAAGCATGGCTGTCTAGGTTTCAGAACTCTGGACGTTTTATGTGTGCTGTATGCACCAACTGATGTGTAAGACGCTACAAGCAGAGGCGAGACTGGGATAAACAACTAAGTTGGTTTCTCAGACGCTTTCAAAGCAATGATCAAGCGATTCACACTTCCCATTATTTCTTCAGCATTATCATTAAAGTAAGGTAGACGAATTCGGCATAGGCGTAAGTCTACTAAGAGCAATGGTAGGGGAATGCATTCTTTACCATGTCAATACTGTATAATCCATGACAACTATGCTGGATAAATACGCCGACCGGTATTTCTGTCCCGAAGGACATATTGCCAATGCGACACGCCAAGCCGCTAAAATCGCGGACAGGAGTAAGGTTACGGATTATATTGCAGCCAGCTACTCAAATTCGTGTGCTTGTCGTCGCACACGACATTGAAGTTTTCATTTATGAAGCAATATTCGAAATCATATTACTAAAACACTCCTTGTATACGAGGACAAATTAAGTTCATTACAAAACGATGTCCTGTTCGTAAACAGTGTTTCCCTCTCTTTCGGTTACACTCGACAAGCCTGACTTAACGTGGTCATTTGTGTCCACAGATGAAAGAACTAGTAAGTTGGAGTCGATGGGCAGTAATTGAACATGGATACGAAGTAAGCTTAGAGCCATAGCTAAACAAAAGTTGGCATTATTTCCTAGTTGTCTCCTGCTTCCACAGTTTTCAAAAGGTCGGAATTGTCAAAGATGTGGTTAACATTTTAAGCTTTCGAACGATATTTTTGAAACTATTTGCCCATTGGTTTCGAAACGGAGCGAGCGGCTTAATAGGACCTCCTTAACAATAGTCCTTTTGTAATGCCTTGCACAACAGGGTTAATGGACAACAGGACGATCGATCATCAGGTCAATATTTATCACTTTATATCGCTTTCTGTCAATGCTTCCTGAATATAGTGAAGGAAGAAATTGTTGAATTCGAACTACACTCGACATTCGGTTAACCGAGGTGACTTAAAGGCAATATTTGACTCGACATACTTAGTGTAATTTTGAACTACAACTTCGAACGCATAGTATCTTACCACTGTCAGCCAAGACAGGAAATGCATTCCAGGCATACAAAGCAAAACTATGCGACAGTTGAAAGCCGAAGAGAACAGCAAGACACGAAGGGAAAACAAGTAACCGGACGTTACTGACCTTGCAGTGTAGGAAACTTTAGAGACCAAGGTGTTCATGCACGCAGTACCAACAACTCGGGAAATTTCAACTTGAACTGTTCAGCCATGTGTATTTCACAGTACTTCCAGAGTACAATTTATGGTCTGCTTCTTTGGCGCGGTTCCAGTGTAACCTGATATTACCAAAGGTCAATGTTCGAAAATGGCGCGCAGAAAACGCTAAAAGGGTACTGAAAGCTCCGCATGTTGCGTGCGTTGGTTCTCTTGAGGTCATCTCACGTCCTTGATGATGGTCGGGGGAGGGAGAGGGGCACCACGGCACCACCAGCTGACTGCACCACCAGCCGACGGCACCACCAGCATACGCACCACCCGGCTGACAACACCACCCGGCTGACAACACCACCCGGCTGACGGCACCACCCGGCTGACACCACCCGGCTGACACCACCCGGCTGACGGCACCACCCGGCTGACAGCACCACCCGGCTGACAGCACCACCCGGCTGACGGCACCACCCGGCTGACGGCACCGGCGTATTGCATGAACTGGCTTCTTCTCAGTTCCCTCTCCCACCCTGTGTAAAGGTCTTCAATCGATGCGGCTGGTGTTTAGTGATTTAATGTTGTGTTTTATTGATGGTTTTAATGAGCATGTCATTGCAAGCTATCTTGGGCCAAGGGCGTAGGACGGTCGATTGTGTTTAGAAGAAATGACATGGAAATTTATAAGTTGATTCATCGCATGCAACGCAAATTAGGGCTAACGATCTCTCCCCTGAAAATAGACAGACATGGAAGCACTTCCTCGGTTCATGGGCGGGGCAAGAAACGTAATAGCCCATGACGGGGTTAATGATCACACGTTGTCAACTTCAAATGCAAACTCGTACGTAGCCCCATATGCAAGAGACGCATACGACTTCTCCGAGAAAGAAGTCGACCGCCGCATGACTAGTGAATTTCGTTAACTGATGCCCAATACATTGTAGGTAAGCGTTTGGTCTATCTTATGGTAGAACAGCGACAGTCATCGATGGATTTCTAGCTTAGGGGCAGAATATCAAAAGTTAAGTGCGCCATCTTATCAGACTTGCCCCACTGAGTACATTTGCGTCACAATTACCAGCAATATGTTAACATCAATGCCACATCAAGGGAACGTGTAAAAGTGAGCGAACCTTCAAGCTCGTCACGAATAGTTTCTAGTTATGCTAAGACTCGGTACTTCACAAAATATGCAAAGAACCAGCTCATAAAAGCCGCCAGAGCTAATCAGTCTTGCGGTGTGGTCTGATCGGAAATGAACAAAACACCAGAGGTTGGCTAAATACGCCCTCGACGCAATGAAAGTTGAAGGAGGGGGTTGCTTGCTCTCCTGCCCACCCCACAGTCGTCGCGGTTTCTCATGTCTGCTAATAGAAGCCACTTCGTACCTACGGCTGTATGAACAGCTTGAAGGCCAATGAGAGGTGGTCGTTATCAGTCACCATTGTGTGCATGCAATGCTGTTGCTCTCGACTCGCATGGCACGTATAATCAGAGACGGCTCGGCGGAAGGACCCGACCGACAATGCACCTTATCCAGCCTCCATGGAACAGCGACAAATTAACCTTCGTCACCGGTGTTGGCGTTGACACGATGCAAATGGATAAATTTACTGCACAATAGAGTACGGCGTTTATGACTAGAGGCATGACGAATAGATTTGCTGTGCAAAGTGGCTATTCACCACCTGGAGAGCTAATAGGCAATGCAGCAGAGGTTGAGCAACCTGTTAAATTGTCAGACATTTGTCGCACGTCGAAAATTGCAGCACTGTTCTGTACCAGAACCAGTGCAAGTAATGTGTGGTCATTACTTGCACGGCTGCAGCACGAGAAAACTGTCGGTGCAGATGCACATGCACCCCAGCTGAGCTGACCAGATCGTTATTCCCATGCCGTTTTCCGGCGGGACAGGAGCGCAGCACCAGACCGGCTGGGATTGGATTGGATTGTGGTTTTGCGACAGACTCGGCAGCTGAGACCATATGGCGTCGCCTTGCCAGGCGCTCAGCTTAACCGCTGAGCTACCGACGCCCACCAGACCGGCTGGGCACGCCGATGAAGCCACGGAGCGGCGCCGGCCTGCTCACGGTCAGACAAAGACACGCGTCGAGCAGAGAGCCGGCACAGAGACAACGACTGCACACTGCACGAGCCGCCACAAGGGCGGAAGCGTTGCCAGATATCAGCGGGGAATCCGGCGACCCAGAGTGCTCGGGGCGACCCGGAGTGCTCGGGGCGAGTGAGTGCCCGCGGCGCCCCGGAGTGCCCGCGGCGGCCCGGAGTGCCCGCGGCGACCCGGAGTGCCCGCGGCGCCCCAGAGTGCCTGCGGCGCCCCAGAGTGCCTGCGGTGTCCCAGAGTGCCCGCGGCGGCCCGGAGTGCCCGCGGCGGCCCAGAGTGCCCGCGGCGGCCCGGAGTGCCCGCGGCGGCCCGGAGTGCCCGTGGGGGCCCGGAGTGCCTGAGCTGGCCGGTAGCTGGAACACAACGGGTGGAGGATGCAGCCGGTGGAAGATGAGTGGACGCTCGTCCCCGAATCGCTGACCTCAGCGAGAGTGAAAGTACGGCGGTATTTTTAAGCGGCGGAGCGGCCGGCCGCCAGCGTGGGAAGCCGCTTCTTGGAAGCGTCTTCACCGGAGCCGCCGACTGGCCTGTGAAGTAAACACATGTCGTCCGTGTCGCGTCATGTCATGTCATGTCGTGGGAGAACAATGTCCGTGTCGTGTCCTGCCGCGTCATCGCGAGAAGACGCATCATGTCACCACTCAGGCAGGTGCCGCGATCACCACGGCATACGTCACCAGGGTTGGAGACCGCGAGAAAAAACCAAGCTTAGTTTTGCAGTTGGAGTTTGGAAATTACTTTTGAGTTCGGTATCGGACGAAAAAGGAATGTTGTATGATTAGGTAAGGCCAAGATCAGGTGAGAACAATCAATGGCGATTTCTAGCATCGGACGTAAAATGTCTGTTGCAGAATGAGGCGAGGATAAAGAACGATCACTGCAGCTATTGCCGCCAACTGCTCGCTGGGCAAATTCAATGCAAAATGCAAGTTTAACTTGCTAATGCAAAAGCAAATGTTTCTATGGCTCGAAAAAAATTTATCGAAATCTTATCCGGCTGAGAATCGTATCCGGCTGAGAAAGAGATCACTTGGGATTAATCTCCCTCGGATGTAGAATAATACCAGATTGAGAATCTCGTGCTGCGGGCGCTGGTTTGTAGCCAGCCGAATACCCCCCCCCCCCCAGCTACTGCCAGGTCCCGAGTTGGAGCAGGCGGAGCGATGCGTTGTGGAAATAAAGACATAAAGACATAAAAGATTAGTGCAACTATGAGCCATAAGGGCCCTTTCAAGAAGGAAATATAGAGGAGATGGAAGGAAATATAGAGAGGTGCACTGAAAACACTGGTTAGGCACTGGATGGCAGGTTACATCAGAATACCGAAGATTAATGCGCATTTTAAATTATTTGACGCAGTGTTCTTTTTTGTGTGGGAGTAAAATTCGATGCAACACTCGTTACAGTTAGAGTTATAGCATAGGTATAGGCCGTACAAGTTATATTTTGGCGAGAGACATTTCAGACGTAGCGAGGAGCTTTGTCAGGGTTCATATATTTATATATTTAAGGCACTTGTCATTGGCTCATGATGCAAAAAAACGCAATCTGATCGCCTTTGCGACAGAGGATCGCAGCCACGCCAGAGCGAAGCATCAGTCACGCTTCCCGGGCCGCTGCGTGCCCGCCGGCAGTGTCAGTGACCCGAGTCGGCCCAATACCGTTAACGTGTCGAAGGTCGACCGTCCACACGTTATTGGGAATAACCTACAGACTGTTGGTGTGGTCTGGACATGGGCGGCGAGTCAAAGACGTCGAGTCTGGACACGGCGAGTCAAAGACGATAGTTCCGTAATTGTTTATTTGCAGCAAAACATCACAATAACAAAAGTTCCGGCTATATTTGAAATCCACGTTGCTAAAAGTGGAGTAAAGTGTACGTATCCAACAATATTTTCACCCAAAATGGTGCCCCACGGCTTCCAATGCGTAAGTGTATTGGCCATTTCGGCTCATCTTTTGATGCCCGTGTGTGGGCCATGGGAAAGGTCCTTTTTCGCATGCAAGAGCAAATAGCAAGAGAAAAGGAGAAAAAGACTCCAGCTAAGCCAGGAGCAAAATGTTGCGACTTGTCTAAAGCACCGAGCGAATATTTGAAGACAATTTTAAATAAAAATTAATGATGCACCGGGCCTCTAGATTTCGGTATTTTTGGCGATACGAGCGTCGCAGTCTCCATTGGTGGCGTACCCCCGGCGACTAAGGCCGAGCGGGAGCCCGCCGGCGACTCAATGGAGAGGACGTTTGTTGTCATCTCATGCAGATTTATGTGCGACTCAGATAGTCAATGTGAGGCAAGACGATGAAAATAATGTAACGGTAAGACAATGAACCGAACCATGGCAGTATACATTGCAAGCATGCACGTAAAACAATAAAGTTTTTGTAGAAATAGTGTCAAAAGCAATAAATTACGCGTCTCCACAAGGTGAAGCCGACTCATATGATCCCAAACGCTGCACTGATGTCACGCAAGCACGTCAGTCGCCCGCGACTCGGGCACGTCAGTCGCCCGTGACCCGGGTACGTCAGTCGCCCGTGACCCGGGTACGTCAGTCGCCCGTGACTCGGGCACGTCAGTCGGCCGCGACTCGGGCACGTCAGTCGCCCGTGACCCGAGCACGTCAGTCGCCCGCGACTCGGGCACGTCAGATTCGTGTCGTTTTGCCCTACCCCACTGCCGTTGACCCCTCGGTGACCAGCAGCGTGACACTTTCCACTGTCCGGATGTGCTCCAGCCACACTAAAATCACACTGCATGACATTCTGCAGCAGTTAATTATTTAAAGCAATCATCGGCGGTGGTTCTGTGACGAACTCTTTGCCAGTCAATGCGCTGCGTGTAGCTTTGCTCAAAATCGTGGTCAGCCAACAGCTTATAGGGCCAGGAGTTCGGCTCCTGCCTCGGAAGCAGAGTTTCTCGGACCAGACCAATGGGCTTTTGGTGGGCTTGTGCCCACTGTCTGTCGCAACGACATACATCCATGGCCAACGGAAGTGACAGCATTTCAATGACACTGGAGCACGATGTTTATGCAGGACGACCCTGGGTGTAAGTCTGAATAGAAATGCTTTGGGATAGAAAAGATTACTACACGTCGCACCATTTCGGCAACTCTGCATGGGGAGCTGCAGTGTGCGACATATATACAATATTCGGCGGAGGACCACACATTCGGTACAAGTTCAACCAATCTTAGGTGAAGCAGACTGGTTTTTAGTGCACCGATGCAACAATAGGAGACACTTTCTGTTACGGTGTTCTTCCGCTAAATATGATCCATGTATCCAAAACGTCGCACTGTGCCAAACTGCCGCAAATATATATATATATACTGCAGGGTGCCATCCTACACTAGCAGGCGAGCGTGGGCCCCTCCCCCTGCCGACGGCAGTCTCGGACATGGCGGGAGACAGGTGAGCGGTCACCATGACTTGTGCCTTTCTACGGCTGTCGTATCGCCCTGGGAGCGACAGTAAGCCGTGGTGAACAGCGGCACGCGCTCCACTGCCGCCGGGCTAACCGACCACAGACGACCACTGACCACAGACGGCGTCTGTACCCCCGACCACAGACGGCGTCTGTACCCCTGACCACAGACGCCGTCTGTACCCCTGACCACAGACGGCGTCTGTACCCCTGACCACAGACGGCGTCTGTACCCCTGACCACAGACGGCGTCTGTACCCCTGACCACAGACGGCGTCTGTACCCCTGACCACAGACGGCGTCTGTACCCCTGACCACAGACGGCGTCTGTACCCTGACCACAGACGGCGTCTGTACCCCTGACCACAGACGGCGTCTGTACCCTGACCACAGACGGCGTCTGTACCCTGACCACAGACGGCGTCTGTACCCCTGACCACAGACGGCGTCTGTACCCCTGACCACAGACGGCGTCTGTACCCCTGACCACAGACGGCGTCTGTACCCTGACCACAGACGGCGTCTGTACCCTGACCACACACGCCGTCTGTACCCTGACCACAGACGGCGTCTGTACCCCCGACCACACACGCCGTCTGTACCCCTGACCACAGACGACCACTGACCACAGACGGCGTCTGTACCCTGACCACAGACGCCGTCTGTACCCCTGACCACACACGGCGTCTGTACCCCTGACCACAGACGGCGTCTGTACCCCCGACCACAGACGGCGTCTGTACCCCCGACCACAGACGGCGTCTGTACCCCTGACCACAGACGGCGTCTGTACCCCCGACCACAGACGGCGTCTGTACCCCTGACCACAGACGGCGTCTGTACCCCTGACCACAGACGGCGTCTGTACCCTGACCACAGACGGCGTCTGTACCCCTGACCACAGACGGCGTCTGTACCCCTGACCACAGACGGCGTCTGTACCCCTGACCACAGACGGCGTCTGTACCCCTGACCACAGACGGCGTCTGTACCCCTGACCACAGACGGCGTCTGTACCCCTGACCACACACGCCGTCTGTACCCCTGACCACAGACGGCGTCTGTACCCCCGACCACACACGCCGTCTGTACCCCTGACCACAGACGACCACTGACCACAGACGGCGTCTGTACCCCTGACCACAGACGCCGTCTGTACCCCTGACCACACACGGCGTCTGTACCCCTGACCACAGACGGCGTCTGTACCCCCGACCACAGACGGCGTCTGTACCCCCGACCACAGACGGCGTCTGTACCCCTGACCACAGACGGCGTCTGTACCCCCGACCACAGACGGCGTCTGTACCCCTGACCACAGACGGCGTCTGTACCCCTGACCACAGACGGCGTCTGTACCCCTGACCACAGACGGCGTCTGTACCCCTGACCACACACGCCGTCTGTACCTCTACCCACAGACGGCGTCCTGCAGCCACAGATGGTGTCCTCAAGTCACAGAATATTTGATGTCAAGATGATTGCACGACCTATATGGAGGTATCTGTACCGCTGTATCATCGACATGTTCAAAAGGGGTTTTCTATGAGAAAAACAAACTTGACAACCGCATGCACAGGTCCTTCAGAGAAACCTTCCAGCAACAAGCAGACAATATATAAGACTGCCACCGGCCTTCATGTGGCATTTGCATACGAAGCAAGTTCGCCTTCAGACGAATTTCAAATCGTCACGAACCGGCAACTAGGGATAAATTTCAGTCTTTATCTGTCGGAATATGCAAACAGTACATCGGCAATTTTAAAGTTTGAGATCTTGCATAATTCAATTAGCCGTACAGACATGAAGACATACCAATGGTTCAGCAACTTCATTTCAGAGTTGCTTCCCCTCCCCTCCCCAAAAGAATGTAACAGTGCGAGTGTCAGATCATCCACTGCGACATGCGGAGATGAATGTGCTATCTGTAGCATTTAATGTATAGGTCATCAGTTTGGTGCCGAAGGAACGCGCTAAAGCACTTGTGAAAACTATGGTTTGTGACTATCATTCCGCACGGGATGGAACGTATTCTCCTTTGTGCTGCAAGTTACTCACCTTTTCTCCACTCAATATATCTTAATATCCCAGGAAATTGCAACGGATGACTGGCACATGCGGTAGACAATAGCGCCAACCTATAGCGGCATCACAAAATGCAGTGTTACTGATGCACGAACTCCATGACCCAACATTCGGACACGCCAAGTCGCTGCAGCTCGACCAGGGCCGCGTCCTATACGACTCCCGGCTCAGTAGTGACCTCACCAGCCAGGCAGCACACAATGGCGTGAACCTCAACCAGGAGCAAAAATGTTCCGTGTGGTCGGCGGGCGTGCGGCCCCAATGGCCGTGCCGTCGGCTGAGCTCCTGCAGGGCTCTTCACACACTTTCAGCCGCGGCGAAGTTGGTCTCCCGCAAACACCGGCAATGTTTGCGACGTCGGGCGATGGGAACGCCGATGGCCAGCTGTGGAACGTCAGGGCGGCTAACGGTGAACGGCTGCCCTTGGCTGCGTCGGACAGTGGCCGTGGAAACGGCGTCCTTTCACCAAGTCACTGTGTACCCCCAGTTTCTTCTGTTCGGAACCGACCAGCGTAGCCCTCGGCCATCGAGGTCAGGTCTCTGTCCAGTAGGGACCAAATACACGTGAACTTTGCCGGCTTCGTCGGCCACCTTCCCACCTCTTCCAACAAGAGGAAGTGGTTTGATGACATTCTGACGAGAAATCGTCAGCCACCAGTCGGCGCAGATTGGTCTCAGAGTGGCGACATTATCGCCCCCCCGCCCCCAGGTATGGAGCAATATTTGCGATGCAACGACTCCGTGCATGCGGCTTACATACAGCAAAGTCGGGACTGGCGACCTGGCCATCTGCTGTGGAACATTGCATGGATTGAAACTCCCCGTCCTGATGCAATCCAATCCAGATCAGTTCACGCCCATCAAATAAAATAAGCAGCCAAAACGACAGTTCAAACGCTATCTATTTGAAAAGCTTTCAGATGCTGCAGCGAATGTAGCAGCACAGCTTCAGCATCAATTATAAATACAATACGTGGTAAAAGTTTATGGCAACTCAATATTACCACCTTAAAGTAATTAAATCAAATTTGATACTACCAAAAATAATTCAACCCGTGGCATCGTCCAACCTGCTGGAACCAAATTCAGCAGTGTCCCCCCCCCCCCAAAAAAAAAAATGTGAGTACCCAAGCCGAGAGCTGGCATAAACGTGTTGCAGCAGAAGCAGACAGCACCACGAAAAATTAAAATATTCCCCACCAACATCCTGAAGAGGGTGTTAAGAAGGGCACGCGCAGCGAGGAGACGGCCTGTACACGTCGCCCAGGGTGGGTGGGCCATGAGAGTAGAGCTGGAACTTGAGGGCACCCGCAGCGAGCGGACTGGCTGCTGAAGACCGCCTCCAGGAGAGTGGGTGCTGCGACTCGAGCGTCGCCACACTTTCACGAGCCGTGAGTAGCGGGTGGCGTAACCGCGTGTGGAGACGGGGAGACTTGGCCGTTTACCTGTCGAGCGCGAGCAGGTCGGCCGGCCGACAGCGGCCCGCGGCAGGCGGCCACTCTGCCACCTTTTACCGGGACCATGGCAAACTGCGACCGCCGCCGCCGCCGGCGGCTGGCCTGCAGCGAGGAGGGCCAGCCGCGCCGGGCATTACCCAACCCGCCCGGCCAGTACCGCTCAGATCGGTGTCCGATTCGCGTACGGCAGAGGTATGGACGGCAGAGGTAAACAGGGCGACCTCTCGACCACGAGCGTGAGACAGACCGATGCCTGCCTGAAATCAGGCCACAGGTACGGCGAGGCGTGCAGAACAACGCGGTGTTGTTTTATCGACAAACTAAGCGATGGACGACAAACCAAGGATAATCCTCCCAAAGACAACGAACAATGGATGCCATGTTTCATCGGCCTCTTCCTGGTGGTGCGAGTTCTACATCCATGTCCTAAAGTCTATTTGATCGCGCAATGTGCGGGGAAGGATGAGCGCCGAGTCACTTTTGCTGGGAATAGATCAGTTTGTCACACTTATGCCTGGGGAATGAAAATATGTGAAGGTAATTCCACAAGTGATGACTATGAAAGTGCTCAGCCCTACAAAATACCTTTTGTTTACAAGGCGATGCGTTGTGAATGCACACACCCATCTTGTCGATGCACTTGCACGAGGGCGCCTACTCACCGTTTCCGTATACAGAAAGATATCACGAAAACTAACAGACTAATCGACGAAATTAGTTCATGCCGCACGTCGTACAAACCAACAAAGCCAGCACGGATCATGATGTGGAATGTCCGTAACGGAGAGAGCCGCACCTCTAGGCTGGCGCATCCACATTACAAACCCCGCCACCAGATCAGCCGGCGCGCAAGGACAGGCTTCCGAGCCGCTTGTGAAGGGCATCGGAGGACAGCCGTGGTGCTCGCTGCATCATCATACAGGACAGTGTCCGCCGAGCATTCACCAGCTGCCTGATACTGTACCGCTATGCGGATGTATCGACATACAAATATATCGATATACATACCCATATATCCAGACGCGCATACGCAGATAGGTATATCGATACATGGACAGCCATACATAGACAGCCATACATGGACAGCCATACATAGACAGCCATACATAGACAGCCATACATAGACAGCCATACATAGACAGCCATACATAGACAGCCATACATAGACAGCCATACATAGACAGCCATACATAGACAGACATACATAGACATCCAGATCCAGGTGTCCAGACCCAGGTGTCCAGACCCAGGTGTCCAGACCCAGGTGTCCAGATACACATATTCAGAAATATTCATAGACATGCACCACCATGCACCTACACAATTAGACATGCACCACGTGGTCCACCTGGAGCCACAGCATGGCTCCAGAGCGGACCACGCCACTGCACGGACACATGTAATCCAGGTCACGTTACACAACCCCTCGCGCCCACTTCCTCTCTTTTACTGCCGTCATGCGGTCTGACTCACCGACTGTCGGTCTGCAAAGATGCAGCGCAATCTCGAACCGGACCTTCGCCGCGATTCTGTTTAGTGCAAATAAGTAGAAGGGCGAAAGTCGAACTGGTTTCGAAAAGTTGTTTCGTAGTATTCGCGTGTCAAGGGAATCTTCGATACCGGCACGATAGTTTAAGGTGTGATAGAGCAAATGCAACATGAAAGACAGGCAAGGCTCAAATGAGAGACATGCGATGTTCTTAGTTACATTAACGCTTATATTTTGCAACTGAGAGGGATCAGGACCATCTATACCATCTTAGATTTTCAAACTTGCAATTTTAAGTGATGCATCGAGATGTCAATTGCAAATGAAACAGCATTGTCAAGCGACTCAGTGCCTAACATCTGAAACTGTCGGGAGTGTTTTTTAAGTATCAAAATGCTTCACAGATCCAATCTTTGTTTGTTTGTTTATTGGGTGGTTCACGACGCACTTTATGCACATTCACGGCTAATGGCGCCGCCCACACTGTTTCGCCGGTGGGCCGCGGGATTGGGAAATATCCTGAGCGGCGCTGGTGTCGAACCCGGGACCTTCGGTACTCACAGCCCGACACCTTAACCACCCGCCCACCCCCGCCCCCACAGATCAAATACAAATCCAGATGGGGCTACCCTGTGATTTCCGGTTGATATGCCATAGAACATGCTGAAGATCATACACTGCAATCACCGACGAGTTGGGCAATCTTAGTATGCGTTATTTAAGTAGACTTGGACTTTCTTCAGACTCCCCAGCTCGGCGGGATGTGCGAATCACAGCTGCCAGTAACGTACGCAGTTAACACTGTCAAAGGTGTAACCAGCGCAGATGGATCAAAGGACCTCACTCAAAGACTAGCAACAGCACGTCTCCCATAGACTCGTGCCTAGTGACAGGATATGGTTAGGCTAGCGTGCATTACGCAGCAGTTATATGACCAGTGACGCACTCCTATTCAAATATTGGCAATACTATTCATGCGAATAGCCACTGGATAACTGTATATGCATATTTGGATACCATTTGTAGTATTGGATGCGCAGGTAGTAACCCAATCACGAATCCTGATGAAGAAAATAAGTATTTTCTGGGATGAACTATTTGCGGAACGTATTTCCCATGAGCAACCGTTGTGGATATACATTATTAGTCGTTCATCCAGCTTTCTTTCCAGCCCACTTGGAAAAGCCCGACCAGGCAACTGAACTACAAAAAAATTGCACCTCACCAAATAATCCAGTCGTACACGTCAATGTCAAACACCGGTCAGGATGTCACGCCAATGTCAGACACCGGCCAGGATGTCACGCCAATGTCAGACACCGGCCAGGATGTCACGTCAATGTCAGACACCAGCCAGGATGTTACGCCAATGTCAGACACCAGCCAGGATGTTGCGCCAATGTCGGACACCGGCCAGGGTGTCACGCCAATGTCAGACACCGGCCAGGATGTCACGCCAATGTCAGACACCAGCCAGGATGTTACGCCAATGTCAGACACCAGCCAGGATGTCACGCCAATGTCAGACACCGGCCAGGATGTCACGTCAATGTCAGACACCAGCCAGGATGTTACGCCAATGTCAGACACCAGCCAGGATGTCACGCCAATGTCAGACACCGGCCAGGGTGTCACGCCAATGTCAGACACCGGCCAGGATGTTGCGCCAATGTCAGACACCGGCCAGGATGTTGCGCCAATGTCAGACACCGGCCAGGATGTCACGTCAATGTCAGACACCAGCCAGGATGTCACGCCAATGTCAGACACCGGCCAGGATGTCACGCCAATGTCAGACACCGGCCAGGATGTCACGCCAATGTCAGACACCGGCCAGGATGTCACGCCAATGTCAGACACCGGCCAGGATGTCACGTCAATGTCAGACACCAGCCAGGATGTTACGCCAATGTCAGACACCAGCCAGGATGTCACGCCAATGTCAGACACCGGCCAGGGTGTCACGCCAATGTCAGACACCGGCCAGGATGTCACGTCAATGTCAGACACCAGCCAGGATGTTACGCCAATGTCAGACACCAGCCAGGATGTCACGCCAATGTCAGACACCGGCCAGGGTGTCACGCCAATGTCAGACACCGGCCAGGATGTTGCGCCAATGTCAGACACCGGCCAGGATGTTGCGCCAATGTCAGACACCAGCCAGGATGTTGCGCCAATGTCAGGCACCAGCCAGGATGTTGCGCCAATGTCAGACACCGGCCAAGGTGTTACGCCAATGTCAGACACCAGCCAGGGTGTCCGCAGCCCATGACTGCGCTGGCCCGCAGCCTGCAGGGTAGCCAGCTTGGCGCGATGTGTGGGATCAATGCCAATGCAGAGCCCGGGGCTCGGCGGTCGGACGACACGCGGTGTCGGCCACCTGTGGCGTCTGCCACCTGTGGTGTCTGCCACCTGTGGTGTCTGCCACCTGTGGTGTCTGCCACCTGTGGTGTCTGCCACCTGTGGTGTTCAGACACGAGGTGTCGGCCACCTGTGGTGTCTGCCACCTGTGGCGTCTGCCACCTGTGGTGTCTGCCACCTGTGGTGTCTGCCACCTGTGGTGTTCAGACACGAGGTGTCGGCCACCTGTGGTGTTCAGATACGAGGTGTCGGCCACCTGTGGTGTTCAGACACGAGGTGTCGGCCACCTGTGGTGTTCAGATACGAGGTGTCGGCCACCTGTGGTGTTCAGATACGAGGTGTCGGCCACCTGTGGTGTCTGCCACCTGTGGTGTTCAGACACGAGGTGTCGGCCACCTGTGGTGTTCAGATACGAGGTGTCGGCCACCTGTGGTGTTCAGACACGAGGTGTCGGCCACCTGTGGTGTTCAGATACGAGGTGTCGGCCACCTGTGGTGTTCAGATACGAGGTGTCGGCCACCTGTGGTGTCTGCCACCTGTGGTGTTCAGACACGAGGTGTCGGCCACCTGTGGTGTTCAGATACGAGGTGTCGGCCACCTGTGGTGTTCAGACACGAGGTGTCGGCCACCTGTGGTGTTCAGATACGAGGTGTCGGCCACCTGTGGTGTTCAGATACGAGGTGTCGGCCACCTGTGGTGTCTGCCACCTGTGGTGTTCAGACACGAGGTGTCGGCCACCTGTGGTGTTCAGACACGAGGTGTCGGCCACCTGTGGTGTTCAGACACGAGGTGTCGGCCACCTGTGGTGTTCAGACACGAGGTGTCGGCCACCTGTGGTGTTCAGACACGAGGTGTCGGCCACCTGTGGTGTTCAGACACGAGGTGTCGGCCACCTGTGGTGTTCAGACACGAGGTGTCGGCCACCTGTGGTGTTCAGATACGAGGTGTCGGCCACCTGTGGTGTTCAGACACGAGGTGTCGGCCACCTGTGGTGTTCAGACACGAGGTGTCGGCCACCTGTGGTGTTCAGACACGAGGTGTCGGCCACCTGTGGTGTTCAGACACGAGGTGTCGGCCACCTGTGGTGTTCAGACACGAGGTGTCGGCCACCTGTGGTGTTCAGACACGAGGTGTCGGCCACCTGTGGTGTTCAGACACGAGGTGTCGGCCACCTGTGTGTGGCCCTGTGGTGTTCGACACGAGGTGTCGGCCACCTGTGGTGTTCAGACACGAGGTGTCGGCCACCTGTGGTGTTCAGACACGAGGTGTCGGCCACCTGTGGTGTTCAGACACGAGGTGTCGGCCACCTGTGGTGTTCAGACACGAGGTGTCGGCCACCTGTGGTGTTCAGACACGAGGTGTCGGCCACCTGTGGTGTTCAGACACGAGGTGTCGGCCACCTGTGGTGTTCAGACACGAGGTGTCGGCCACCTGTGGTGTTCAGACACGAGGTGTCGGCCACCTGTGGTGTTCAGACACGAGGTGTCGGCCACCTGTGGTGTTCAGACACGAGGTGTCGGCCACCTGTGGTGTTCAGACACGAGGTGTCGGCCACCTGTGGTGTTCAGACACGAGGTGTCGGCCACCTGTGGTGTTCAGACACGAGGTGTCGGCCACCTGTGGTGTTCAGACACGAGGTGTCGGCCACCTGTGGTGTTCAGACACGAGGTGTCGGCCACCTGTGGTGTTCAGACACGAGGTGTCGGCCACCTGTGGTGTTCAGGAGGTGTGGACTGTGGTGTGGCCACCTGTGGTGTTCAGACACGAGGTGTCGGCCACCTGTGGTGTTCAGACACGAGGTGTCGGCCACCTGTGGTGTTCAGACACGCAGTGTCGGCCACCTGTGGTGTTCAGACACGCAGTCGGCCACCTGTGGTGTTCAGACACGAGGTGTCAGCCACCTGTGATGTTCAGACACGAGGCGTCTGCCACCTGTGGTGTTCAGACAGGTGTTGGAGTGGCCAGTGCGGGGCTCGGCGGCAGTGACACGTGGTGCCGGTCCCGTTGGGCGCGGTGAGCCCGCGGCAGTGAGCGGACACGAGCCAGTCCCAGCTTAACGGTAACGGCCGCAGAGGCCGCTGCCAGCCGGCGCCACTACAGTTAGCGCCGGCCTGCCAGAGGGACCGCAGAGACGCCACCGCCGACTCCGGCACAGCCAGCCAAACGTCGAGAAAAACGAGCCGCTGTCAGCCCGCACCAGCAGCGGGGTGGGCCGAGACACGAGCCCCACACCAGCGGCGTGGGCGGGCCGAGACGAGCCCCACACCAGCGGCGGGGGCGGGCCGAGACACGAGCCCCACACCAGCGGCGGGGGCGGGCCGAGACACGAGCCCCGCACCAGCGGCGGGGGCGGGCCGAGACACGAGCCCCGCACCAGCGGCAGGGGCGGGCCGAGACACGAGCCCCACACCAGCGGCGTGGGCGGGCCGAGACGAGCCCCACACCAGCGGCGGGAGCGGGCCGAGACGAGCCCCACACCAGGGGCGGGGGCGGGCCGAGACACGAGCCCCACACCAGCGGCGGGAGCGGGCAGAGACGAGCCCCACACCAGGGGCGGGGGCGGGCCGAGACACGAGCCCCACACCAGGGGCGGGGGCGGGCCGAGACACGAGCCCCACACCAGCGGCGGGGGCGGGCCGAGACACGAGCCCCGCACCAGCGGCGGGGGCGGGCCAAGGAGACTGGCGGCGATGAGGTTCGTAGTCGCAAACCGGCGGACGGTGATACGTTGTATGGGTAGTGGTTGATGCGCACGGGGGTCGCCACCGCAGGAAATTGGGCTCGCATGGGCCGTCCGCTTGCAATGTGTCGCAACCCACGAAGACGTGCTACAACGCACCATTCGCTTCGCCAGTCAGTCATTTAATAATCTGCTGATTATATCTGCATACTGTACCAGCCAAATTGCCGGCGTGCTCCACTTCGACTCTGGAGACATTTAGGATCATCGAGACATCCCTCCCCAATGAAGGGTGTCTGGTCATGTGAATACTCGGCATCCACTCGGACCCGACCTCCATCAAGTCTACTCACCGGTGGCCGTGGCCAGCAACACGAGCACGACCTCCCACTGCACCATGGTGACAGCGACCCACTGGCTTCCACCGGGCACGGCCGGCCGCTATAAAACATTCCAGCCGACCGACGCGCCGCCCAGCGGAGAGCCTCGGAAGCTGGTCCGCTGGTCCTCTCCTGTCGCCTCAGGTTGAAAGGTAACCGATACTGGCAGCGCGTGAGGAAGTGGCCGAGGCTTCTCGCACACGCGTGTACAGTTCTCCATCTGGACCACCAAGGTCAGATGTAGATTGCCTGTCGGCAGTGGACATTGATATGCATAGGAATAGCATGTCGCTATCTATCTCCTTGAATGAGATCAATCACCTCGAAACACCTCACGAGCCACACCCCAAACAATTTGGTAGTTCAGCATGCTACCTTCGGGTGGCAAACCCCAGGGGCGGCACCAGTAATTTCCTTCAGAGGATGACCAAACGATTTCCACGGGCATATGTTATTGGAGGTTTCATCAATCCAGAAGGCATTGTGGGGCCTCCTGTCGGATAGTCTGGCTTGTCGTGAGCTCTAGGAGCCACTTGTTGAAACGAATGTGCCTTCCGGGCAGGCAATTATAGACAGTGTGATGGGCATATTTGCATGTTTAGGACTCCCGTCATTTCAAGAGGCGTTATGATACGTTGGCTCCCCTGCTTCACAGATTAGCCGCCACCCTGTCTCCTATGGCGGCATCGTTCCCGGGAGACTCGATTTATGTTTTACTCAGTCACCTACACGATTCCGCGATTATAGTGCATATAATCGCTACACGATCATGCATGCAATCGCTACACGATCATGCATGCAATCGCTACACGATTGCATTGCTAACCCCCGAGTAATGATGTTATGAGGAGTTCAGGCCGCTCTACAGTGTGACCAGGTACTACCAGCTGAGCACCGCTCAGCAAATTGTTCCTGATAATTAATCTGAAGACCCATGTACATTCATAGTCGTGGGTGAACCACGGGCTTGGAGCCAAACCCAGTAAATAGCAATTTGGCGTTTTATGATGTTGTTTTACTGTACTTGTCACCATCCACCAAAATTATTTAGCATAAAATCACCTTGTGCCAATACTGAGCTTCTCTGGTCTTCTTCATGGCTGGAACTTATCAGTTCTACCAGATTGATGAAAGCTATCTTGCACCGATAGCGATACGTATTTCCGTCTATCGCACAGTGTTGTGTTTTTTTTTTGTTCGTTGACTGAATCTTCGGGGTATTCATATCGATCCCATGTAAGCAAATGACCCGAGAGGAGCACACGAAATAGAAGAATCATGGGGAAATATAAAGGTTGGGCAATTCAGGCAGTCATCCTGAGCTTTGGCATCCAAAGAGAACTTCGAAGAGCCCAGAGACCCCTTCCAGACGCGTTCGCATTGCACTCATGCTCCAAATTGCTTCTTGTCCTCTTCGTTGTGTATTAGTTGGCAACCGAACAAATGTTCCTATCGCAGATGCCCATATAGCAAGTGTTTGCAAACTTAAATGCTCTGATACTCTAATATCTGTGTGTGCAAAAGTTAGTATGTGTTCACATTTCGTACACGCAATTGTTCGTGAACATACATGCTCGAAAACATAAGGTCAGGTATGTTGTTGAAGCTAATTTGGTTGGGCGTATTTTGTACAAAATAGTATTATCGCTAGAAGATATTTGCGATAGTATCATGTTAAATCAGGGCGGATCAAGGAATATCCATGCGGGGGAAGGGGTATTTTTCGTCAAAGAGGTGCATTCGGAAGATAAAAGAACCGTTGAGAGGGAGGGGTGTACTCGCTCCTTCCTGGATGGGTGCATTTCCCGGCTGGAGTGGCGCAATCTTTCCATGGGGAAGGCACATGGTCGTAGTGCCCTCCCTTCACCTCCTCTTGTATCCGCCCCTGTCTACCATACGAATAACTGCGATAAGAATGTTTACATACGACAACTACGCTACAAACATTTCCGCATGACAATTTACGATACGAACAGCTGCGTCGAGGTCATTGGCGACAGTTACGAATATGTGCACGCCAGCCATTGCATTTCCGAGCAGTTAAGCACCACGATTTGGATAATGACCAATTTCCTAATGGTCCTGTTTAGGAAAAGCATTTGAGCCGTATTCAGAGACAGCTCCACAAAAGTTCCTTTCACGACCCCACGAAGGTCAGTTCAGAGGAACCACAAAATTCCTTCGAATAAGTTAGGAAGATCCATTGTGCTCTCTTTCACAGGAAGATAGAAATATCTCTATTTATATCCACAAGGAATGCAGTTTTTTTCCTTGTGTGCAGAAATGTCCGCGATATCAACTGAATTGTTTGGCGTCAAGTGAGTCTCCGAACCAAACCAGAGCCTGAAGCGACTACACCTGGCCAATCTACTGCTTGCTGTGCGTGGGGAAATTATTTGTTTCCTTGGTCGATGACGGAGAAACGTAACTGTATGCCTGTAACTTGTTCCCTTTTCCTTCGCACCAATAGGACGAGCAGTCTGTTTCGTACAGCCCGCGGCAGGAGAGTGAACTTTTCTGTCTGCTGAGAGGCTACGATGGTGCCCTTTCCATTCATTTGGGCGAATGTTTTATTGAAGTCCAGTGTGGAACTTGGTGAATACATAAACCATTACCAGCGTTCTTAGTGCGAAACTAGTGGGATAGTGACAGCTGCAGACATTTTCATACCGGATAGGCATTCATTAGAAAGGGAACTACTAAAACCGCGGACCGATTTCGCCTTTATTCAAGCTTTGGAACAACACCATGCATATAGAAGTATTCTTGCATTCAATGCATTGACCTCGAAATGCTTCAGTAGATCCGGGTTTGATACTCAGCTAACAGCAGGGGCATTCCACGACAAATCGACATGTGACCTGCACCCTCACACCTCATATTTTGATGAAAATGGTTCTATAGGGTTATCAGCATCGCTGAACACGCCTGTGCCATTTTGAAGTCTCTTAGGTTTACCGTTTTCTAGTTATGAACTATGTAATTTTTGCATTTTGCACTGACATGACTATCTTTGGTGCTAATTTTCTCTGAGTCATTTTTCAGTAACTGAACAAATTTATACGTCAAAATGAAGACAAAACATTGGAGAATATTACTCTGCCACCATTTAAACTTTCATTACGTAATTTTTGCCGACTCTAGCCAAATAAAAATTGAAAAGAAATAAAAACATTTTTCCCCTCCGATATCGTATTTTTTCTCACTTTCATATGAAAGAGCGTAGTTTTTTACCATAGAAACATAAATAAAAAAAGTGGTTATCGACTTGGAAAGACGAATCAAATGCGGTGAATGCGGGCGCTGCGCTCACCGGACCGGCGCGCGCGCTGCCGCTGCCTCGCGATACGCCTGCCGGGGGAGGGGGAGGGGAAGGGGGAGCCGAGCGTGGGATGTCAACAAAGGAGACGCGCGTCACGGGAGGATGATATGGGAGACGTGACTGCCACCTCCCCCCTGCCCCCCCCCCCTGGTTTGTGATGTCGGGAGGGAAGCCTGTATGCTGCAAAAGTGTGAAAACTGTCCAGGTCAGGACGGTGTCAGGTCATATTTCATCGACACTTTAAATGCGCAGGCAGGGGAAATCTCAGACTTGGTGGACGAAGTCAGATTTAGTCAGTGGCTAAGCACGGATCGTTGCACTTTGACCGAAATTGTTCTTCCCATGGACGAGTTTCTTGACAAACTGTCTGACGCCATTGTGACACTTACTCGGCATCATTTCACGAGTCAGCATCAAAGCAAATATTTCAACGATCTAAAAAAGCAGCTACCTGAGCATGAAACACTGATCATATTATATTTTTAAGAAAACTACACTTTTGTAGTTCAAGACGAAATTCAGTCATATCACTGGAACGCACCACAGTGTACCGTTCATCCATTTGTTGTTTATTGGCGAGAGGCTGGAAAGATTGAATGCCACAGTTTTTGCGTGTTATCAAACGAACTGAAGCATGACACCGTCGCTGTGCACACATTCTTGCAGCACATTGTACCGAAAGTGAAAGGCATAGTCCCGAACTTGAAAAGGATTCATAATTTTTCGGATGGGTCAGCTGCCCAGTACAAGAATAAGTTTAATTTCGTGAATGTGAGTTTTCATGATGAGGATTTCGGAGTCCAGTGCGATTGGATTTTTTTTGCAACGTCGCATGGGAAAAATTCGTGCGACGGTGTTGGGGGGTACACTGAAAAGGGTTGCAGCTAGCGCCAGTCTTTCGCGGACACACTCGGACCACATTCTTACTGCGGAAAAGCTATGTAAAGTGCTACAGGACAAGGGTAATTTGCATACCGAGTGCTGCTTTGTAGCGAAAGAAGAGGTTAGTCGTACACGGCATGAGCTTGGCGATAGACTGTCAATGGCAAAAACTGTCAAAGGGACTCTAAAAATACACAGGGTAACTCCAGTGAAGGCAAACATTGTCGTTGTGCGAGAACTTGCCATAAGTGAAGGAATAGAAGTGATGGTGGCCTGATTTGCTACAGGATTTAGGTTGAATGGTTAGCGTGACCTACATCGGCAGCTGATTTCCGTTTGTTTATGTGCGAATTACAATGTGAAGTGAGCTAATGTTAAGTTATGCATTTTGTACCTCTGATAAGGCTCATTGTACCATCTCGTTAGCATTCGCAAATGTACATGTACTTTCCGGCTTGTTATTTGTGTGAATAATAAATGAAGTGCTAAAACGTCCTGCCTGGTATTTATAAATAATCTGCATAGTGTCCTCTCAATCCCACGGGGCCGCGGACGACAGCCGCCAGCACCCCTATCCCCCGTTGGCAGCAGCTGGCCGCGGCCGTTGCTGAACGACGCCGTATTGGGTAAAATGAGGCGGGCGGTTGGTGTTTGAAATTATGTTTAAAATATTTATAAGCCGATAACCACTTTTTTTATTGATGAAATATAGGTAATGATCAACGCTCTTTCATTAAAAAATATCACAAATCACAATATCGAAGGGGAAAATTGCTCAAGAGAACTTGTCATTTTTTGAAGTGTTATATTTGACATATATTTCATTGCTATGGTTTCGATAGTGATAAACGTTAATTCTGCATGGGATTGCAATCATTTTGATGTACAAACTCACCTACTTATCATTCAATGTAGCAGGGAGAAATCCTGCCAAACAAAGCCATGTATGCATCGAATGTAAAAATGTCGCAGGCTGTAGCTCGAAAACCGGAAGTCGGAGAGGCCTGAAAATGTTACAGGCGTGTTTAGGGCTGCTGATAACCCTATAGACTCATTTTCATCAAAATCTGAGATGTGGGGGTGCAAAATCGAAATTTTATTTGTCGATCTGTCGTGGAACGCCCCAGCAGTTTGAGAGGACGAATTGCGCTGCTCTCTCTCAGCCCTGTGTCTACGGACCGCTGCTGCTCCCTCCCAGCCCTGTGTCTACGGACCGCTGTTGCGCCCTCCCAGCCCTATGTCTACGGACCGTTGCTGCTCCCTCCCAGCCCTATGTCTACGGACCGTTGCTGCTCCCTCCCAGCCCTGTGTCTACGGACCGTTGCTGCTCCCTCCCAGCCCTGTGTCTACGGACCGCTGCTGCTCCCTCCCAGCCCTGTGTCTACGGACCGCTGCTGCTCCCTCCCAGCTCTGTGTCTACGGACCGCTGTTGCGCCCTCCCAGCCCTGTGTCTACGGACCGCTGCTGCTCCCTCCCAGCCCTGTGTCTACGGACCGCTGCTGCTCCCTCCCAGCCCTGTGTCTACGGACCGCTGCTGCTCCCTCCCAGCCCTGTGTCTACGGACCGCTGCTGCTCCCTCCCAGCCCTGTGTCTACGGACCGCTGCTGCTCCCTCCCAGCCCTCTGTCTACGGACCGCTGTTGCGCCCTCCCAGCCCTGTGTCTACGGACCGCTGCTGCTCCCTCCCAGCCCTGTGTCTACGGACCGCTGCTGCTCCCTCCCAGCCCTGTGTCTACGGACCGTTGCTGCTCCCTCCCAGCCCTGTGTCTACGGACCGTTGCTGCTCCCTCCCAACCCTGTGTCTACGGACCGCTGCTGCTGCCTCCCAGCCCTGTGTCTACGGACCGCTGCTGCTCCCTCCCAGCTCTGTGTCTACGGACCGCTGTTGCGCCCTCCCAGCCCTGTGTCTACGGACCGCTGCTGCTCCCTCCCAGCCCTGTGTCTACGGACCGCTGCTGCTCCCTCCCAGCCCTGTGTCTACGGACCGCTGCTGCTGCCTCCCAGCCCTGTGTCTACGGACCGCTGCTGCTGCCTCCCAGCCCTGTGTCTACGGACCGCTGCTGCTGCCTCCCAGCCCTGTGTCTACGGACCGCTGCTGCTGCCTCCCAGCCCTGTGTCTACGGACCGGTGCGGCTCCCTCGTGTCTTCGGACCGCTGTTGCGCCCTCCCAGCCCTGTGTCTACGGACCGCTGCTGCTCCCTCCCAGCCCTGTGTCTACGGACCGCTGCTGCTCCCTCCCAGCCCAGTGTCTACGGACCGCTGCTGCTCCCTCCCAGCCCAGTGTCTACGGACCGCTGCTGCTCCCTCACAGCCCTGTGTCTACGGACCGCTGCTGCTCCCTCCCAGCCCAGTGTCTACGGACCGCTGCTGCTCCCTCCCAGCCCAGTGTCTTCGGACCGCTGCTGCTCCCTCACAGCCGTGTCTACGGACCGCTGCTGCTCCCTCCCAGCCCTGTGTCTACGGACCGCTGCTGCTCCCTCCCAGCCCAGTGTCTACGGACCGCTGCTGCTCCCTCCCAGCCCAGTGTCTACGGACCGCTGCTGCTCCCTCCCAGCCCTGTGTCTACGGACCGCTGCTGCTCCCTCCCAGCCCAGTGTCTACGGACCGCTGCTGCTCCCTCCCAGCCCAGTGTCTTCGGACCGCTGCTGCTCCCTCACAGCCGTGTCTACGGACCGCTGCTGCTGCCTCCCAGCCCTGTGTCTACGGACCGCTGCTGCTCCCTCCCAGCCCTGTGTCTACGGACCGCTGCTGCTCTCTCCCAGCCCTGTGTCTACGGACCGCTGCTGCTCCCTCCCAGCCCTGTGTCTACGGACCGCTGCTTCTGCTGTTCAGCATATGCTGCTCAACACTCGAGTACCGACCAGACGGAGTTTTTACCGGCCAAATATCCAGCAATATGTCAAGTCGTACCGCGATGAATCGTGACTTGTGAGCGAACACGGTACCTTCAGTTTGTTTCCCTTGCTCCATTGGATTATCTGCAGGCTGCTTTTCTCCACAAACAAAGACATTGACTTGGTGTGTGGCTTACCGGTGGTGAACCTTGAGCGATTTCGTTACGTCGTGGCATGTACGGATGTATTTACCAGGAGTCATGCCGGCCATTCCTCACCATGGTCTGAAGGCAAGTGCGGTCTGCATGATAGAGATGGACCATGCAATGGGCATTCCAAAGTGTGCTCAGAGAGACGTCGACACAAATATGACTGGTTATGTCGCAAGGCTATACTACCAGTCTCCGGGAATTCATCAGCCAACAACATCACCTTATCATCACCAAGGTACTGCATGTTCTCTGCATACTTTCCCCTCGAGAAAAGTCATCGGTTTGTCATTGATGTAGTAACTAGTAGCTAAGCTCAGTGCTGCTCATCCCAGGCACTAGCCTCGGGTCATTCCGCTCCGGCAGTGTCTCCCTGTAGCAGCAAGGTTAGCAGATCGACCGGCCTATCTCCTCTCGCGCGTGTCTGTGGGAGGCCTGCAATCCCGTCTGCGGACATGGCACATCGTGTGTAAAGCCCGACATCTACGCTGCCACCGGCGTCTCCACCTGGTGGTGCGCTGCGATCGGCACCTCCATCGGGTGGTACACTACGGCCGGCGTTTCCATCGGGTGGTACGCTGCTGTCGGCACCTCCATCGGGTGGTGCGCTGCTGTCGGCACCTCCATCGGGTGGTACGCTGCTGTCGGCATCTCCATCTGGTGGTGCGCTGCTGTCGGCATCTCCATCGGGTGGTGCGCTGCTGTCGGCGTCTCTATCGGGTCGGCGTCTCCATCGGGTGGTACGCTGCTGTCGGCACCTCCATCGGGTGGTGCGCTGCTGTCGGCACCTCCATCGGGTGGTACGCTGCTGTCGGCATCTCCATCGGGTGGTACGCTGCTGTCGGCACCTCCATCGGGTGGTACGCTGCTGTCGGCGTCTCCATCGGGTGGTGCACTGCTGTCGGCACTTCCGTCGGGTGGTACGCTGCTGTCGGCGTCTCTATCGGGTCGGCGTCTCCATCGGGTGGTACGCTGCTGTCGGCACCTCCATCGGGTGGTACGCTGCTGTCGGCACTTCCATCGGGTGGTACGCTGCGATCGGCACCTCCATCGGGTGGCGCTCTGCGGCCGGCGTCTCTATCGGGTGGTGCGCTGCTGTCGGCGTCTCTATCGGGTCGGCGTCTCCATCGGGTGGTGCGCTGCTGTCGGCGTCTCCATCGGGTGGTGCGCTGCTGTCGGCACCTCCATCGGGTGGTACGCTGCTGTCGGCATCTCCATCTGGTGGTGCGCTGCTGTCGGCATCTCCATCGGGTGGTGCGCTGCTGTCGGCGTCTCTATCGGGTCGGCGTCTCCATCGGGTGGTACGCTGCTGTCGGCACCTCCATCGGGTGGTACGCTGCTGTCGGCATCTCTATCGGGTGGTGCACTGCTGTCGGCACCTCCATCGGGTGGTACGCTGCTGTCGGCATCTCCATCGGGTGGTGCGCTGCTGTCGGCATCTCCATCGGGTGGTACGCTGCTGTCGGCGTCTCTATCGGGTCGGCGTCTCCATCGGGTGGTACGCTGCTGTCGGCACCTCCATCGGGTGGTACGCTGCTGTCGGCACTTCCATCGGGTGGTACGCTGCGATCGGCACCTCCATCGGGTGGCGCTCTGCGGCCGGCGTCTCTATCGGGTGGTGCGCTGCTGTCGGCGTCTCTATCGGGTCGGCGTCTCCATCGGGTGGTGCGCTGCTGTCGGCGTCTCCATCGGGTGGTGCGCTGCTGTCGGCACCTCCATCGGGTGGTACGCTGCTGTCGGCATCTCCATCTGGTGGTGCGCTGCTGTCGGCATCTCCATCGGGTGGTGCGCTGCTGTCGGCGTCTCTATCGGGTCGGCGTCTCCATCGGGTGGTACGCTGCTGTCGGCACCTCCATCGGGTGGTACGCTGCTGTCGGCATCTCTATCGGGTGGTGCACTGCTGTCGGCACCTCCATCGGGTGGTACGCTGCTGTCGGCATCTCCATCGGGTGGTGCGCTGCTGTCGGCATCTCCATCGGGTGGTACGCTGCTGTCGGCGTCTCTATCGGGTCGGCGTCTCCATCGGGTGGTACGCTGCTGTCGGCACCTCCATCGGGTGGTACGCTGCTGTCGGAATCTCCATCGGGTGGTGCACTGCTGTCGGCACCTTCATCGGGTGGTACGCTGCTGTCGGCATCTCCATCGGGTGGTGCACTGCTGTCGGCACTTCCATCGGGTGGTACGCTGCTGTCGGCATCTCCATCGGGTGGTACGCTGCTGTCGGCATCTCCATCGGGTGGTGCGCTGCTGTCGGCGTCTCCATCGGGTGGTGCACTGCTGTCGGCACCTCCATCGGGTGGTACGCTGCTGTCGGCATCTCCATCGGGTGGTGCACTGCTGTCGGCACCTCCATCGGGTGGTGCGCTGCGATCGGCACCTCCATCGGGTGGTGCGCTGCTGTCGGCACCTCCATCGGGTGGTACGCTGCTGTCGGCACCTCCATCGGGTGGTACGCTGCTGTCGGCACCTCCATCGGGTGGTACGCTGCTGTCGGCATCTCCATCGGGTGCTGCGCTGCTGTCGGCACCTCCATCGGGTGGTACGCTGCTGTCGGAATCTCCATCTGGTGGTACGCTGCTGTCGGCGTCTCCATCGGGTGGTACGCTGCTGTCGGCATCTCCATCTGGTGGTGCGCTGCTGTCGGCACCTCCATCGGGTGGTACGCTGCTGTCGGCATCTCCATCTGGTGGTGCGCTGCTGTCGGCATCTCCATCGGGTGGTGCGCTGCTGTAGGCGTCTCTATCGGGTCGGCGTCTCCATCGGGTGGTACGCTGCTGTCGGCACCTCCATCGGGTGGTACGCTGCTGTCGGCACCTCCATCGGGTGGTACGCTGCTGTCGGCATCTCCATCTGGTGGTGCGCTGCTGTCGGCATCTCCATCGGGTGGTGCGCTGCTGTCGGCGTCTCTATCGGGTCGGCGTCTCCATCGGGTGGTGCGCTGCGGCCGGCGTCTCCATCGGGTGGTACGATGTTGTCGGCGTCTCCATCGGGTGGTGCGCTGCGGCGGGCGCGCCTCGCCCAAATGCGCGCTGTATTTGGTATGCCACAACATGGGACTACGTAACGCATTGGTGTGATAGTAATATGTTAAGTGCACTATTATACACTACACTGCACTAATTGCAGTACACTAATTATGTGCGAGATGATTAGTCGGAAAATGAACACCATCATGGTGTGTGTGCGCAATGGTTTTGTGCCGGTGCGTTCCTTGGGACAATAGATGGCGAAACTCGTCGCGACAGGGATGAATTCTTTTCTTGCATGTGTTGCAACCGACAAAGCAGAATAACCCGCTTCAACGCTGGTATGACCCTGTGAAAGATACAAAGCAAAGGTACATATGCAGCAAAACGACATGCAGAACCAAATATGCATTCCGTAAACAATCTAACCATCTGTAGCACCTGACCGTTGTGTCTTATTGTGCACTTTTAATGAACACATTACAATATACACCGGAGCAGAGCACTTAAACAAAATAAAGACCTTGAGCTCACATCAGACTCGAAAGCAGGCACCCGGTTCAGATGCTGAAGACGACAAGCAATACAGTCTCAGCACACTGTACATAATTATTCGCCGCCGATGACATACGAACGCGCAAACGAAATGTATGCGTAAGGTATGCATGCTACTACACTCCAATGAAGTACCTATCCAAGAATGAAGTGCTTTGCAAGCCCAATCACACATTCAGCATGGACAAATTTGGGTTTGCTATGGAAATCTGATGGCCCACATAAGAATGGCTGGCGTGACTAAATGCATCTCGGTTGCAACAGGGTCATTTAATAAGAAACAACAATGTCGTCTATGCAGACAGACTTGCATCGAGGTAATCTGCAATGAACTTATAGCTATTACAACCTCGCGTTAATACGATAGACCAGTAGGGTAGTAAAGCTCAAAATCACAGAACAGTTACACCGGTGGTCATGCATGTCATAATATACAATACAGCAGGTCGAGCAGCACATCAGCTTGGCTCGGGCGGCACGTCAGATAGGTGTCGCCGCAGGTGGCGACAAATAGTCGGTACAGGAAGCCGCTTCAGCTCGGGTGGCAACGAATTGTGCAAATAACAGCAAATGGAAGGTGCCCCTCAGATGCGATTGACCACGCACACCTCCGAAACAACGCCTTGTCACTTCTAAAGCGTGCAAGTCCCAGCGGAGCGAGAGTTCGAAAATAAGTCCGATATTTTTTGCATTCCGAAATGAATGGGCGCTAAATGACCTTGTAGTCGGCGCGCCCTTAAGCCCAAATAATCAATCAAAGCATTCCGAAATGGTGGGTAGATCGTGATCGCGAAATTGCACTATGATATGCGGGAAGGTATATACCTACATATTGTGTTGGCTGTCCAAGAGCGTCAGTTGATACTTAGCAGTGTTGATTTCCAGTCCGCTTGCTCGAAACCAGATGCCTAGGAATGACAAAGCTGTTTCCATGTCAGCGACAACGTTTTTAATTTCAGATGTCTTACCGCTAACCAAAATGTTGGTGTCGTCGCCGTATCAAATAACCACTGCGTCTTCGGCGAACAGTTTGCGGTCGTTGGCGAAGACACAGCAGAGGAGAGGTCGGAAAGATGATCCTTGGAAAAAAAACACAGATGCTGTTGGGCACCAGGGCATATTTGTGGACACCAAACTGTCAGTGTGGCTAACCCTCGGGGTGTGGTTTTGAAGGTAAGTCGAAAACCAGGATGTGTCGATGCTGTGGAGTCTAATTTTGGCAGGAATTTGTTGTGGTCTATCGAGTAAAATATTTCCTAAGACAATGTTTCCTGCTACAAATTAAGTTCCAGACAATTCCATACTGAATATATATATCCTTCAAAGTCCACACGTCATCCCTGGAAACAACACATTGCATCGGCATGGTTTTTGTTACCTGTGAGGCTACCAGTTGATCAAGAGACAACATTTGTCACCAATGTGGAGAAAAGCGGGCCAATCTACACCTTCGGTTTATGCCGTTGTCATACCATCCATTCAGAAACATGATTCATTTCCGGCATAGAACCTCGCATATTTTTATGTTAAGCTGCCGCCTCCCCCTTTTGCCACAGCTTAGCATTAGGTACATGGCGTAACAATTAGCGGTCTTAATATCCTTAACATAATTGTCATAAAGGTTAATCTCACGTTCATTCATGATTAATGCTCGTCAGTGGAAAGAATTCATGCAATGAATGTCGGCTGGGCTCCAAACATGCGTGAGCTGATAGACTGATTCGGCTCGTATAGTAGGATAACAGTAAGTTTCAGGTCGGAACGGAACAAAGTTTTTCGTAGAAAAACATGCCGTCTACCATATGGTTTCAGTTGTATGACTATCTTTCTTTGTTCCAAGACGACAACATGATAAGTTACCCCTAAAAAGCATTGTGGGCAATGAAGATTTGGCCGTTTAAAACATGTGACGTCACAAAAAGTTTGAATCGCATCGGTTGCATCTAATTGGGTATACCAAGGGCCTTGAAGAGATCAATGGGAACCATGTGGCTGGGTGTCGGGGCCGTATAGTGAGTTGTAATTGATGATATCCGGAAGTTTGTTCGTGGTAATGCATGGTGGTTATCATAATTGGAGACCCGTTTATCAGCCTTGCTGGATGCCTCGAGTATTACTGACGACCGTTTCCACTGCGCGTTATAAAGTCATAAAGTGTTAAGGGCCACAAGGGCCCATCTGGGTCAAGCCTGTCTAGAAGATATTAGAAAGTACATGTTCACACCTATCAATTCCAAACCCATGCAATCCCTCCACCTGTGCCACCACAGCCAATCTCATCAGTATGACATCGCAAAGGAAGTTGCCAAATCCACTGCTAGGTACACCCCATATAGTACAACATAATACTAGCATAATGTTATACCCTATATAGCTAGTGAAAATACTCAATATCCCATGCATCACAAGTTAGAATTCAAAAACAACATTTTCCTGTCTAAAAAAAATTATCCACCCTACTTTTAAAGACATTCAATGAGGGACTCCCCACTGCATCAGCAGGCAGCCTATTCCATTGGTCAACAACCCTTTGACTGAAGACCTGTTGTCGTTTAACTGTCCTGCACCTCATTTTGTCTAACCTGAATTGATGACCCCTATGGGATACTCTAAACTGCAGAGCATCATTCAAATTGACCTGATCTAGCCCTCTAACAATTTTGTACATTTCAATCATGTCTCCCCTTAATCTCCTATACTTGAGTGAGTACATATCTAATGCATTAAGCCTTTCTCCATATTCTAAGTTACTTAATCCACTGACGAGTCTAGTGGCTTTGCGCTGGACTCTTTCTAACATATCTATATCCTTTTCTAGGTAGGGGCTCCATGCTTGTACAGAGTACTCCAAGTGGGGCCGTACATATGCTAAGTACAGCTTTTTCATGACTTCCCTGCTCTTATATTTCACACTTCTATTAATGAGTCCCAGCATTCTGAGTGCCCTATTTCTAGCTGAGATACATTGTTTTTCTGCTTTAAGGTCTTTTGAGACCAACACACCTAAGTCCCTTTCCTCTTCAATAACATCCAGTTCCCTTCCTCCCATTTTATAACTGAATGTCTCGCCTGCAGACCCTATATGCATAACCTTACACTTATCATAGTTGAAAGTCATCTGCCATTGATCAGCCCACTCTTTTAGGTCGATTTGATGATACATTTTGATTTTAAAGCATTAAAGAGACACCTAAATTGTTCAAATTTCTTATTTCAGTGCAGTGTTTATACCTTAATTTGCTTGGAATGATGTGACAACGTATTTCCTCTGCCAATATTTACTTTTTCTCATATGTTTTCTCTAATGATGCCTATTTTTGTGATATTTCTCCATAGGTGGGTAGGTAGGATGGGTTGTTGCTTTTTACATTTATTTTCATGCTGTTACCTAAATAACTAAAGGACTTGGGAATTATTTTGTTAACAACCTGAAAAGTAAGCATTTGCCCAGTTACTTATCCTAGCTTTGCATGTTACCTAGCCTAATGAATTGTATCATTTTTAAATTGGACACATTTTGTAGGTACAATTTCCTAATTTTTCAAGTTTATGAAAGCCAACCCAACATTGCTAAACCTACCCTGACATGTTTTTGAGTGTTTCGTGCTGACAACATTTTGTGGACCATTTTCCCCACTAAAAGAATCCTAGCTCAACCCAATTCCTTTGCTTGCTTCATGGAGGTAATATGTGCATAAATTGTCTTCTAGATACCCCAAAGCACAATAATGGCAGGATATATGTGCTGGTGACAATTCCTGCATCTCTGTTGGAAATATATAAAAGAAGCTACTTCGCCAAGTTTTGGTTCAGTATTTGTTTCCTTGATGCTTACTAGTGTGATCTGAACAAATTTTATATTCCTCTTTTTCAGAAATATATATAACCTATTTCAACAAGCAGTCATTTTACTCATGGAAAAAACATCAGAATCATTGAAATAACCTCAATTTCACCAGTACAACATTTTTGATCATGCTGATGCATGTTTCCTCTCAGCAATATGTTCAGGTAACAGAAAGAGGTTGGTGGTGGGCTCTAATATATATTGAGAAAGTAATGTAATGTCACCAACAACCAAAAAAAAAACAGCCTAACATGCTGCTGGGTTGCCTACTGATGTTGGATCACCTAATAGCATATCACCAAAGGAGTTTGCATCATCTGTTGTGCTGATGCTGAGTAGCACGATATTAAGAAGTGGATGTTTTGTTCATGTGCAATTTCCCACAGACAAGGTAGAGGAAAAGTTTCTAAGTAAGCTTCACCAAGTTCAGTCCCTATATTTGTTTTCTGATTTGTGCTTTGGAGAAGGGGTGATGGAAATTTAGCCAACATACATGCCATTTACTTTTCCAAGATAATTTGTGGTTTGATTGGCAAAGACTTGACTAAAACCAGTCTTAGCCATGGCAGTGGCTAAGGCTGGTTTAAACTGGCTAAGCCATCTAAAACTGGCTCAAACATGGGATGAACTGAAATACATCAATGCATAAAATAATCAGGCTTAACAAGAGCCACATGGGCCATCTGAGATAGGCCTATACAGGAAAAGATACAAGATGAGAAAATATGACACTGAAAGACCAATCAATACCATACTGCAATTCCAAAGGATCTATTTACACCAACTTATCTAGCACTGTTCACTTGCTAATAGCAAGTGCAATGAAATATGATAGCAAGTTCCTTTTGCATTGCACACCACACCCATGGCCATCAATATATCTATATTCCCAAACTGTCTGCTTATAGAGGACTAGAGCACACCTACTAGCAGTAATGTTATCCAAATTACCACCAGTTAGAACAAAAAAGCAACCTCATGAAAATGTATTAGGTAATCAAAGATAACAGAAAATTTTGGTTGATGTGTAATACCACCTAAAATACATGAAGCACAGAAACAGGCATAGGCCAGCCTGTGAAGTATAGCAGTGTGTAAATATCCCTTTTCAGTATCCATGTGAAGACCATGCAGTTGTTCTTAATTCCAGCTGGCTTTGTTGGTGCCTATCTATGTTTTTATGGCATGATGATGTTGATACTTGTTTATTATGCTTTGGTATCCCTGTAATGCATTGGTTAGCATAAGGCATGGCATGACATTGATCAGCTAAGTGCATGTTACTGGTGCAAGGTGCACTGATATTATAACACACTAATTATACATAATACTTCCAGATTGTCATTTTTCTATCTAAACAACAATGTCTACAAGTAAGCCATAAAAAGAATACAACTGGATGCAGAGCAAGCTTAACCACTTCATATGAAATTCCAAGCCCTGAAAGATGTCTGCAAGCAGTGGGCCAAGTGATGTAGACACAAAGAATAGTGCAATCATTCTGTGTGAGTCAGAAGCCAGCATTCAATGTATTGACGAAAAACATGTGAAGTGTGACAGTGATGAACTTGCAAAGAGTCCCATGGGTGCCATAAATGGAGCCTCAGACACTACTAATCCAGGTGATTCCAACACCTGTGGTGACACTGGTCAGGACTCTGCAAAGTCTGACAGTGCTGAGAGCACAACTGTGCCTGATCCAACGTCTGAGCCGACCAAGCCGAGCCAATCCACACCAGTGCAGATAGCCGCAGACTGCAAGTCCGCTCCCGAGCAGGCGGCCGAGAACATCAATCCGTACGCGTACACGGCACGCAGCGAATTCACATCGGAGAACTTCAAGATCGAGATCCGCAACATGCCCCGCTACTACGGCATCGGTCAGCTGAAGAAGTTCCTCACGGGCACCCTCCAGCTGAACGTGCACAAGATGAAGCCGCTGCCCGGCCGCAACGCCGGTGTGTTCGTCACCCTGCGCGACGAGGAGTCCCGTCAGCAGGCCCTCAAGGCGCTCGACGGCTGCAAGTGGAAGAAGGCGCAGCTGACGGCTCGTCCGGCGGCCGCCGTCCCCGACCCGCTGTTGGCGCAGCGCCAGAAGCGCCGCCGCGAGGACGAGGCGGCCGGCGGTCAGCCGGCCAAGAGGCCGTGCGAACAGGTGTCGCTGGCGCAACGGACGCGCGACGCCGTCGTGCCCTGGTGGAACGTGCCCTACGCCACACAGCTGGAGCGCAAGGCCGAGCACGTGCGTGACGTGTTCTCCAGCTACCGACGCGAGCTGCGCAAGCTCAACTTCCCGCTGGCGCGGTGGCTCGAGAAGAACGCCGCCGCCATCGACGACGTGCGGCCGTCGCCCGACACCAAGCAGTACCGCAACAAGTGCGAGTTCAGCGTCGGCTTCCACCCGGAGACCGGCGAGCGCGTGGTCGGCTTCCGACTGGCCAGCTACGTCAAGGGCAGCATGGCGGTGGCGCCGCTGGACGAGCTGCCGCACGTGCCCGACAGGATGCGGCGCGCCGCCGAACTGTTCCAGCGCCACGTCAGGGCCAGCAAGTACGCTCCGTTCAACGCAGTCACGCACGAGGGCCACTGGAGACAGCTGCTGGTGCGGACCACTCGCCGAGGGGATCTGCTGCTGTCGGCAGCCTTCCATCCCCAGGTGGGTGTGGTCAGCAGGGTTAAACTAATGGCTTTTCGTTAGGTGTGAGATGGCGAAACGAGCACAGTAAGATGCGGAAATTTGCCGTAGAATTAGTGTCATTTAAAATGCTTTTGGTGTCTTAGACTCAATTTTGAGCCAATGGTGCAGGTACTTGTAACTACCTTTACCATTTGTTTTGACATTCTTAATTTAGGACGAGCTATATTCGTAACAGGGATAAAATACCTATGCTATAAACTGGTACTGCACGCCGTGTCACATTATAATTAATCCATTTACCTGAAATTGCATTGTGAAATATTCGTGTATCACTATTCCTTATTGGGAGCATTAATATGATACTTATAAACAATATGTTATTAGAAAGGAAACAGAAAGATTTCATAGGCACGCACCAAGAAGCAAGATGTTAATAGTTCTTGGAGAATGTTAATTGATTGTCAATTGAGAATGTTAATTGATTGGGTTTATAAAATATATCGCGAACAATTCCAGCTGAGTGCTTCATCAAGCCTTGTGCGAGCCGTTCCACAACGCTGCGTTCGGTGACCGCCAGGAGCTGTCCAAGGCCGAGCTGGACGAGGTGCGGCAGCAGCTGCGACTCTTCATGACCGAGGGCGAGGGCAAGGCGTGCGGCGCCACGTCTGTGCACTGGCAGTCGGCCGGCCGACTGGAGGCGGCCGGCCAGCGGCCGCACGACCTGCTGCACGGCGACGGGCACGTCACCGAGACGCTGTGCGGTCTGCAGTTCCGGGTCTCGCCGGACGCCTTCTTCCAGGTGGGTGTCCACCGGGGGGGAGAGGCAGTAGTGTGTCCACCTGGCGGACAGTAGTGGCGCTTCTTCCAGGTGGGTGTCCACCGGGGGACGGTAGTGGCGCTTCTTCCAGGTGGGTGTCCACCGGGGGACGGTAGTGGCGCTTCTTCCACATGGGTGTCCACCGGGGGACAGCAGTGGCGCCACTTCCAGGTGGGTGTCCACCGGGGGACGGTAGTGGCGCTTCTTCCAGGTGGGTGTCCACCGAGGGGGGGCAGTAGTGTGTTCACCCGGTGGACAGTGGTGGCGCTGAAGCCGGCTTGATGACGATGCGAGCCATTCACGGGCTGAGATGTCCAACTCGGGGCTAAATCCAGCGGTAGCCAGACCGAATTGTGTTGGTTCCTCACCAGATGCCAGTGCGACTACACCAGCTGTATTCCCTGCTCCTGAAGGTCTTGGTCGTTGCGGCTTTGCGTAGGACGCGCTGGATTTTCAGTCTCCTCCCAGAGAAAAGGAATATGCCGTATAAGCTTGGGAGCATGCTCGTAATGTTGGATGGGTAACCCCGATAGTGGTATGTGTGTGGGATATATATTCGTGTGTGTGTGTGTATGTATATATTTATTTACAGTTACATTGTATGGGATCCAGATTTGGTGCTCGCCTGAGATAGTTGTTTGAAAAAATAGCATGTTCGTTCAGTTCCCAAGAAACTAACCTTGTCTTGACCTTCCTTTGTGTGATATTCCTGTGGTGTTAGTCCACACTCCTTTCCTCCATGTAAGTGTGCTGTCGAGGTGACTGGCATAGTCTGCTTCACTGTTCTTCTCTTTCTTGGCATGTGTGGATTGGAGTGTTCCCCGTCGACTGTGAGTGAATTTCCGCTGGTGTGGCCACTCTGTGTCGCCATTGGCGCATCGTCACTGAGTGTGCCGGTGTCCGACTTGACCGCGCCCCTGACCAGGTGAACACGGCTGCCACGGAGGTGCTGTACGACGCGATCGCCGACTGCGCCGCGCTGGACACGGACACCACCCTGCTGGACGTGTGCTGCGGCACGGGCAGCATCGGGCTGGCGCTGGCCGGCCGCGTGCGCGCCGTGCTCGGCCTGGAGCTGGTGCCGGCCGCCGCCGCAGACGCGCGCGCCAACGCCGACCGCAACGGCATCACCAACTGCCGCTTCTTCGCGGGCCGCGCCGAGACGCTGCTGCGCACGCTGCTCGAGGGCGGCGAGGCGGGCGACGGTCGCTGCGTGGCCGTGGTGGACCCGCCGCGCGCCGGTCTCGGCCGCGAGGTAACGCAGACGCTGCGGCGCGCCGGCGCCGTCCGACGCGTCGTGTTCGTCGCGTGCGACCTGAAGCAGGCGCTGCGCAACCTGCTGGACCTGGCTCGGCCGGAGAGTAACCAGTACGTCGGCTATCCTTTCGTGGTGCGGAGGATGGTGCCGGTCGACCTGTTCCCCCAGACGCCGCACACCGAAGTGGTCGTGCTGCTCGAGCGGTGCGATCCGGTGCTCTGGCGTCAAATGGAGGAAGCTAAGGCGTCGGCTGATGCCGTTGGAGGGCAGCACGGATCAGAGGGCGGCGCCGTCGAGAAGGCAGCCGCCACCATGGAGGACACCAAGAAGCCTAGTGATGAAGGAGATGATGCGAAGGATGTGCATGAGGACCCCGGTTCTCCTATTAAGGTGGACGGCGGAGAAAATGCGCCAGCTGAACGTGAGGAAAGTTGTGCTGTTTTGCCCTCAATTGCAGCAACAGATACAAAAGAGTGTTCGTGAATACTGGACTACATGTAATTTGGTTTGCTGTATTGATGATGCTCAGCAGACGTGCAGTTCACTACAATGTCAACAAGTTATAAGCCTGTTGCAATAAGTTGGGCGCAACTTAAACCAGTAGACACCTCTTGCTGCACGCACAAGCTACCGAGGATGTGTTCAGCCTTTGGATACCTTGCGAGTATGAGCGTCATATATGATCCAGCTCGGCACCTTGTCCAGTTGTTTGTACTCAGGATTCGCTTTGCAGGCTTCCGCGAGATGTTTGTCCCTGCGGAACAGTTCGAGACATGCAAGATGTGAGCCAGTGCTGGGCTAACATTGAAACCTTTCGGAAAAGACTTCCTATAAGTATGTGCTGATGTAATTTGTATCGGTTCACCACTACCAAGTGTGTCGTGATTCTCCACTGGTAGCGCAAGCCGGCCAGGACGTTGCACCTCCAGCTTGAACTAATGACGGCAATGACGTTACAAGCCTGACCTGGCGACAGCACGTTTGTCAGCTTGCCTGTCCAGCCGGCTGGGCCGGTGGTACCGATGACGACAAACATGCTCGGCTTGGCGAAAGCCAAAACTAGCCGGGCTCAAAATACAGTGAGCAGATTTTACCTATTTATGTCTGTCGTCCGAGGAAGGAATAACATATGGCCCCGGTTTGGGTCAGTGCAGTTGTAGTGTACTTCCGACCGATACGAATCCATATGGGTGACTACAGCATTTCTTAGCTGAGTTGCCACCTTTATGCACTCAACCATTCGTGGGCGTAGAGGCTATGCTGGCGCAAATGCACACGGAACTTGCGCCTTTCTTCAATGGGACGGTAATATTCTTATTCATCTGCTTACCTCAAGCATAACGCACAAATGTCATGGCAAGAAGTGGTGGTGAGGCTAATGCTTCCTTCAAGGCCGAAGTGTTGCAGCTCGTCTTACCGCGTGGCCCCCCCGCTGCTTCCGATCCGTCTCTGCTCAGATTAAGAGGCAGCCTGGACAACTGCCAGTCTCGTATTACAACAGGGGTGTAGCTTTGCATGGTTTTCTGAAGGTGCCCCCCTCCCCGCCATCTTAGCTTGGCCCTCCGAATAATTTCGAGTTTTAACATTTGAACCTGTGATATGTCACCGCCCCCTCAATCTACTTGACCGTACTCACTTCCTTCATGTGCGTGCCCCCCCCTCCCCAAATAGGTGATGGCTGCACACCGCTGGTAATGCATGCATGAGTCCCGGTGACAAGCATTTTCTTTCAAGTTTAAAGATGTAGCCGCATCATGACGACGCATCAATATTGCTCAGAAAAAGTTAGTGGAGTTTGGAAAATTGAACCACCCGCACCGTGAGGGATAAAGAAATATCTTTCACTGTGTAGGTTCAAAACTGGAAAGCTTGCTTGCTTTGCTTTGCTTGCACCGTGAGGGATAAAGAAATATCTTTAACTGTGTAGGATACAAAATGAAAAGCTTGCTTTCCCAGGATAGTGTTTCGTGGATCTGAAACAAGGCGATCGAAATCAGAGCTTTTCGTTGGGCGCGGGAGGGGTGGGCTGAGCGCGTTGGCACTGAAGCACGTTTTTTAATCCACGCCCTTGCTGGCGGGGCTTATAAGCAATCGAAGCCCGTCGATAATTTTGACGTCGAATAATGATCGGAATCGAATGACTGCTATCACGTCGGCCAAGCCGGTATATACTAGGATCCAATATTCGACGCGTCCTATTATAGAAGTGGGAAGACATGATTTCCTCATTCTAGAGACCGTAATCTAAATAATACTGCGACTATCACATTCGATTCGAATTAAAGCCAAAATTTTCCACCCGCAACTACACACGATTCCCGGTCCCAACCCGATTCTTGCTCCAGACCTTGCGAGATGCAGAGTTCCTGAACTCACCTGTCAATCGTATGCCCAATGCCCTCTTCGGAGGGAGCCCTCTGCAGACACCATATATGGGCGCATCCCTCTCGGGTCATCGTGACTCATGCGAACCTCTCGGGTCATCGTCACTACGTCCTCCAGGACACGTGGGGAAGCCACCAATGGCGCCTCGTAGCCGCTGAGCGTCGCGACCGATGGCACCGGAACAATCCAGCACAGCAATCGCCACACCGACCAATGCGCTCTCCCCGGAAACGTCCGGAGAAGAGAAGAGAGAACAACTCGTACCACCTGCCACACAGCTTCATTCCAGCATACAATACGATACAGTTCGACCTTCGAACGGCGTAGGGGGACACAGGGCGCCCTGCCTGAGGCATACGTCGCCGGGGCGTGGGGCGACGTGTCGAGTAATAGTGGTGGTTATCACAGGACCACGCGACGGTGGGCCAGCACAGGAGCCGGCCAGACCGGTGGGCTGCGGGCCGCTGCGCCGGCAATGACCGGCACCAGGTCGGCGGTGGTGACACTTGCTTGCCAGCCACTCTTGCCGGCGGTGGTGGCCAGCATAGCCGACACGTGCGCACGTGTATCGGGCGCAGCGGTGGAGCTCGGGATGCTCCCCAGGCAGCGGGGAGCGGCCGCAGCACGCGGCAGGGACACCACACTCACGGCCTCTCCAGACTTCCCGTCCGGCGCGGCCAGATCTCAGATTGAGGGGGTGCACTGCTTCCGCCGTGGCGGGCGCTCGAAGAGCGGCACAGCAACTGACCCTAATCGGTGCGAACAGTCGTTTCGCTGACACTACAGGATATGAAGGCGGTTCCAGGTTACCGGATGCCAAAAAGCTACCAATGGGATGCTGAAGCCGGCCCAATAGTTAGATGATTGTTATCAGCTGGATTAAGTGAATGCTAGATGGATGAATGAAGTTCGGTAGCTAATGTGCCGTGGGATGCGGTAGAACAGTGAGGGTATGAGGAAAGCCCATGTTAAATCTACGTGACGAAAAGCATGTCTGCGTCGTCATTTTCTGGTAGGCGATTACAATTGTCAACCCAAAGACACTGGTTGATACCCACACTGCTGCTACGGTCCCTGAAACCACACGGTATACGTTCGCTGCCATCAGCTGGTACAGTTTCTGACGCCATCGAGTGACGCAATCACAAGCGCCGCCAGCTGATGCGTTCTCCTACCGGTGAAGCGCCGGATGACGTCACCAGACGGCCACCACCCATCCTCCAGGTCGGCGCGCGGGTGGCAGTCCAGTCGCGGGCATCGTCAGATCAGCGACCGCCGACGCCGGCGCCGATACAGTCGCTGGCAGTGGTTCACTTGTCGGCCGTGGCGTAGCGCAGGGTCCAGTCGCGGGCGTTGCGCACGGCGGCGGCCTCGTCGCACTTCCAGAGCTCGGCCACGTCGTTGGCCAGCGGGTCGTCCGGGTTGGGCGCGCTGAGCAGCGCCTGCACCGACAGCAGTACGGTGCGGATCTGCAGAGCCGGCGACCACTTGTCTGCCAGACACAGAGACACCAGTCAGACAAACCCAGACCGGCCATCTGCCAGACACGCAGACACATCAGTCAGACAAACCCAGACCGGCTACCCGCCAGACACACAGACACATCAGTCAGACAAACCCAGACCGGCTACCCGCCATACACACAGACACCAGTCAGACAAACCCTTCCCGCCAGACACACAGACACATCAGTCAGACAAACCCAGACCGGCCATCTGCCAGACACACAGACACACTGCCAGACATACAGAGACCATGCCACGGCCAGCACCAACAGCTGCTTGATAATGACTTGGTGCAGAGTAACTGCCCTTGGACAGCATCGTCCACAGCGTGGGAAAAGTGGTTCGCTGACCTGGAGTCGGAGAATAAAAAATTTGTATCGGAGCCCTCCAGGAAAAAGAAGATATTCCTGCCCATGGAGTCGGAGAATAAAAAAATGGCCTTAAAACTGTCTGAGATGTCCAGAATTGCGTTCTCCGGTAGTCTCCGATTGGAATGCGGCTGGAGAACAGGACCTCGGGTCCGATATGCGAGTATATGACGTCGTTGTGCATATTTCGAGTTCCACTATGGTCGCAAGATATGGCAGCAAGACGAGAGGTTTCGTAATGGAGATTTTTTGGTGTAACGCCAGTATTTCCCGGAATTATGAAGAAGAATCGTGGTATATTCCAATATTTGCTTCTGAAGCGTCATTTCGACAGAATTCTGAAGACATACGAAAACCTAATCCCTCATATCTTTGTTATTTAGAATGAGACGAGATTGGCGCAAGCCGAATGACGATTCATCTGTGGTTACAGAGTGATTGTGCTGGGCCGCCGTCCTGCCAGTGTGAAAATATCCTGGAGAGTAATTGGCTGAGGTAATAACTAGTTCCGAAATTTACATTATTTTGTTCTCTATTGTTTCTATGCTATGTCGATGCTTTTGTTTCGTTCGGATTTGGAGGCATCGTGCACACCAACGATTACCTGAGTAACCCCCGCGAGTTCGGCCTTGATTGGGGCTTAGACTGAGCCAGGACATAGTTTGTTTGACACATGCACAATGCAATCGAAACAACCACCACAAACTTGTAGGTATTCTGATATAACATGATATGATTCCTGGGCAATTGACTGCAACCTGCATTTCATGCCTTATGACCTGCTATGCCATACTCTTCTGTTCTGTTCCAAGGCTTCTAATTTGTATGATGGACTGGAAACTGCACCTGCATTGTTGGAGCTGTACTGAGATCCTGGAAGCAAAATGTTATCCATAAATTGGCACGTTTCATTCGGAGAATAAAGAAGTTCAACATTTGCAGTCACAATCCTGGAGAATAAAATGTCCTTAGGTCTCCATACTCCAGGAGAGGCCCAAAATTCCCACCCTGATCGTCCATCATCTGGATTACCAAACCCAGGCTTTCATCCCGGTAATAATACAGCGAATAGTCATGGAACTAGGACTAAAGAAGACAACTAGGACTGCGCCACCACCTCCAATGCTTATTTCGCTTCACATGTTATTTAAAATCCAACTTTTCTGAATATAAATGCAGCATAAGTTAATCCCCAAGTATCAAAAAACAGTTCCTGGTGTCAGAGAAGACAAAATTACCATCACCGAATGTGACGGAACAGAAAATATCTTCTTCAAACAGAGGACTCAAAGATGTAAATCCCGCCCGGCCCTGTCAGACAAGTAGCCCTGGCCATGGCCCAAACACACAAAGGTCACGTGGCCGCCAGACGCTCGGCCACACCATCACCTGGCGCAGGCCACACCATCACGTAGCGCAGGCCACACCATCACCTGGCACAGGCCACACCATCACGTAGCGCATGCCACACCATCACCTGGCGCAGGCCACACCATCACCTGGCGCAGGCCACACCATCACCTGACGCAGGCCACACCATCACCTGGCGCAGGTCACACCATCACCTGACGCAGGTCACACCATCACCTGGCACAGGCCACACCATCACCTGGCGCAAGCCACACCATCACCTGGCGCAGGCCACACCATCACCTGGCGCAGGCCACACCATCACCTGACGCAGGCCACACCATCACCTGGCGCAGGTCACACCATCACCTGACACAGGCCACACCATCACCTGGCGCAAGCCACACCATCACCTGACGCAGGCCACACCATCACCTGGCGCAGGTCACACCATCACCTGACGCAGGTCACACCATCACCTGGCGCAGGCCACACCATCACTTGGCGCAGGCCACACCATCACTTGGCACAGGCCACACCATCACGTAGCGCAGGCCACACCATCACTTAGCGCAGGCCACACCATCACCTGGCGCAGGCCATACCATCACCTGGCGCAGGCCACACCATCACCGGGCGCAGGCCACACCATCACCTGGCGCAGGCCACACCATCACCTGGCGCAGGCCACACCATCACATGGTGCAGGCCACACCATCACCTGGCGCAGGCCATACCATCACCTGGCGCAGGCCACACCATCACCTGGCGCAGGCCACATCATCACCTGGCGCAGGCCACACCATCACGTAGCGCAGGCCATACCATCACCTGGCACAGGCCACACCATCACCGGGCGCAGGCCACACCATCACGTAGCGCAGGCCACACCACCACGTAGCGCAGGCCACACCATCACCTGGCGCAGGCCACACCATCACCTGGCGCAGGCCACACCATCACCTGACGCAGGCCGTCCCGTCAGTTCAAGGCCAGACTCGGGAGGTTCGGGTATCGGAGCTGGGTTCTGGCCGGATTTGGGACCTCGTAGAGTTGCGGAAGGGTCCTACATTAAAATGAGTTGCGGTGCCACCAGATACAGGTGGAGAGGTGGAGCATGAAGCAAGGTCTAGGAGTGCGGAAACACGCTGCTGGAGGGGCACGCATATGGTAGTTCGTAATATATACAGAAAGTGGAGCCCGCTGAACTCAGGCTAGCTCACGCTCAGTCTCAGACCGCCAGTCAGCACAACAGATCTACATCTCCAGGCTGACGAACAGCCAAGAATGGCCAACTACCATGCCACATCTGCACAGCTCTAACGATCGACACGACAAAGCCGGGAATGCCTCGGGTCGGCCTGGAAGATCGCCGCCTCAGGTCAGCTACCTTTGAGGATATCCAGACAAATCCTGCCGAGTTTGTCGATGTTCGGGTGGTAGATCTTGGTCATGAAGCGCACCTTGGGCGGCGACATGGGGTACTCTTCAGGCAGGAACAGCTCCAGCTTGAACACCCCACTAGAGAACGGCGAATCCTCCGGACCTGCCGTAATCACACACAATAGTTAGTTATTGCAGTTTGTGGCGCATCGACTGCACAAACACACACAATGTCGCTCACAGTATCTCCTCCGGACCTGTCACAAACGTACACAATATAATTGGCAGTGCCTCTAGTCTTGCCGCACTCACAGCGGCTCCTGTGGATTTGTCACAAGCGTCATTCACAATATGTTCTCTAATCTTGCCACACTCACAATGGCTCCTGTGGATTTGTCACATGTGCCATTCACGTATCTGCTCTCGCACTGTCACACTAATGATGGCTCCTGTGGACTTGTCTCACGTGCCACTCACAGTGTCTTCTCTACTCCTGCCGTACTCACAGCGGCTCCTGTGCACTTTGTCACATAGTGTCAGGCCAGCCGTCGCTCATCTGGATCCTTCCGAACACCGAACCGCTTATTATCCCTGTAAAATTATATCGGATCGACGATGTCGAAACGAGTACAGGAGGATGTCGAAATCACCATGAAAATAATGTGAGTTCAAATTATTGCTAGGTCTTCCAAACCCAGTTTTGAGACAATTGAGTACATATGGCTGTACCCATTTTGCGTGTTTTGAGAAGTACCACATTTGTGGATATCGATATCAACGATAACGATACAGATAACTCTGCTATAAATCAGTATTGTATAATATACCACACCATAGGCAATATTTTTGCCCGTAATTGTGCCACCGGATGTTCGATATCATGATCCTAGATCCGTTATAGTGCGCATAAGTAAGATGAAAATGTAGAACTGTTAGAAACAAGGCATGAATAATTCGCACACACGTACCAGGAAGCACGTTGTCGGTGCATCTGTGGGAAGGATGTCGATGTAATGTTCAGTAAGTGGTATATTCCATCCTATTTTACCAATAATTTATCGACGATTAATAATTCAAGAACAGTCAAGTTACGTCAATTCCGTCTCAGGCCTAATATAGTTCAAACCTAAAGGACATGAGAAAATGATGCGTTTTCTAACGTTAACTGGCTTAGTCATAAATTCATATGTATTCACTATGCTATATATCGTTATTACTATATCCATATCACTTCCTGAAAGTAATTGTAAATGCATTTCAGATTTTACGTCTAGTTTCGGTTTCTTTCCAAATTGTAAAGCCGATGGAAAGATGATCAAACATGATGACATTGATTGTCATTCTACAGCCCGAATTGAAGCACGTCTACCATTTCCTCCAACCCCTTACCTGCCACAATGACGTGGAAATATCTGGCGTTCTGTTCGTCCGGTACCGCCCTAATCCCGGGCACGGGATCGGCCATCAGCCTCTGCGTCTCCTGAAAATAAACAAAATCCCAAATCTTGACCAGTCAAAGTAGAACCATCATCTTAATCAGCTGCCTCCAAAACGAGACAAATGTCAACTGGTGATTAATAACAAACATTTTACATAAACAAAACTAGAGATATGACTGCAAACCCCATACATTATATGGTGAGAGAAGTCTGACAGGTTCTGCCAATATTAAAAATGCAAATATATTCAAAAACTTTTCTGGATAATTGTAGCTCAGGGTATGATTCCCTGTTTTTTGTTTGTTTGTTGTGGGCATGTGGATGTCAGCAATGATTGGTCACGAGGTACGTATGTGTCGCCAAAAGTGTGAAAATGAAGAGTCTCAACAGGCTTGTCACATTATTTGATTAATTTCAGGTTCATTGGTACCAAGATGTAAACAGTAAAAAAATGTATAGGCATTGAGCACGTAGCCCAATAGCTATTTATACAAAACACATGGGGGACTAGTAGTCTAAGGGTAAGGTGCTCGTCTCACGATCGAACGGTTGTGGGCTCGAGGCTCACCTGTCGCTACTCTTCACTAGCGACCAATCGGCGTGTGTCATATGACAAATAGCCAACCAACCAACCAACAAAACAAATGGTTTGTTACTTCACATCTTCGCATCTCGAAACCCGATCTAACCAACCAACAAACACCTATTGTGAACTATCTTGGTGAGTTAATTGAGTCACCTAGAATCGAAATTAAACGACGCGCGATAACCACTGCAGTTGATGCGCCCTAAAACCCAAATAACTAACTAACTAACTAAACGACGCGCGATGCGTCGTTTAAAAGGTTGTGGTCGTTTTCAGACTGAATATGTTAATCTATGACGTATGTTGACCTATATGGACTACCGTATCTTGCGGCCCTATGATCCAGTTCACAGATGCTGACATGAAAACTAAATCCTATGTACATTGTGCACCATATGCAGTCATGAAGTATCGTGATTGTGATATAAATGTGAAGACAAAAACATGTGGACAAGTTATTTGAAGTTCAGCTTCAGCTCCGGCCAATTACGAGGGGTGCCAGGCACAGCTTTAACTGTACTTTTCATATCGGTTAGCATACACAGATGTGTCAAAAATAACACATGAGTAATGACATGTGTACCCTCACATAGCATCTTTATGAACACTACAGCATCAAACAAGAAAGAAGCAACACAAGAGACAGCACAGAATACTTTAGGTTTTAGGGGCATAACCGGTACCGAAATTGTGACGTGATCCTGTGAAAAAGTTGGATATGTTGTGGAATGAATAAATGGTAAGGTGTAATGATGTGTAACCTTGTAACCAAGGTGTAACATTTGCTCTCATCTTGATCAACACAAGAAAACCATGCACAGGTCACAAAGTTAGATTTACAGGTTGACATACCACACTACCTACAATATGTCAAAGGACAATTCTGACCCCCAATTGGTCAGTTTGCCATACTTACCCAAAATCAAAACAAACCATTGCATGCATATCGCATGGGCGCAAAGTGACCCTGGTAGTCGACGCGCCCCTAAACTCCAATTCATCATCATCGCATGCATATCCCATTTCTTTCAGCACCATACATGACCGGATTACACCTTACATTCAGCACAGCATCGGGCGATCATAGTATATGCAAGATTAACTTTTCATCCATACTTATTTATGAACTTCGTTGAAAAGTATGGTGTACCAATGCCTGCAGGTTGATAAAGGCAAACATGCACATTTCTATGCCAGCATATTTTTTAAACATATGGGTCAAACCTCACTAAATTCTGGTTGTACACAACTTTTCTCATTAAAACCACTGAGATATACATGTTGATATGGCTATACTCATTAATCATTGATAGCAAAATAGTCCAACCTAAAAAAACTGAAATGATTAGGCCTGATGTGGGACTCATAGAAAACTATACATCTTACACAAATGTTGGTACCAATGGACACCAAATGGCTGTAATAATGGTCAAACTGTGTAAGCTATAATATTTTTCAAACACTTTTGGCATAATGAGCATGCCTGTACATGGACCCAGCATGCATGTTAGATAGTCCAACAAGTGTGCAAGATTAAGAGTGTGTATTGAATCAAATTGAAGTTAAAGCGGCCTGGGAACCCATGATATGAATTGTTTTAATCACCCCGGCCACATATATCACAATCATCAGCATGGACATAAATATTGTGCACAGATAAATACTGAGCATCATACAAAAGCCAGCAGTCGAAGTTCCATGCCAGATTATAATGCAAATGCAACAAATGAGGTGGTTATGAGCTATGCAATGTGCAAGGGTAGCTCTGTTTACCTTACATACCTTAATAATTCTTCTTGGCAATTGGCCACTCATTGTGTGAGTCTTGGGAGGGAATCCTGGAAAGAAGTAAGGTGACATCAATGCAGCAGAGAAGCTCTGATGGTTCATCAGTGGTCAGCTTAAAGGCTTACTTTGTATTATGTTGGTGCATTAAATGCACTAAACATTAAACATTCAGATGGTCCTGAAATTATAATTCCTCATTATTTGCATATGCTCCATACACCACACCATCTCAAAAGCATGCCACTGTAGTACTCAACATATCACCATAGCAGTGAGGAGGTTCGTGATCCACCAACAATCAAGACTGAGCTTTTAAGCTCAGTGGCACACATCCACTTGATGTTCCAGATGTTTTCCAAGTACTTGACTAACTATGCAATTTGGCAAAAGGGAAGTTTTTCATGCACAAAAAGGTTTCCATATACAGAGGCATATTAAAATAGATACATAGCAGCCCACCTGCCCACTTGCACACACACAAAGCAATGAAGCAATGCTCATAATACTGTGAGAATGCCCACCCACACCTTGGTATGCCACAATACAACAGTGACATATCAAGGTTGATGCATAGCAGGCCCCCTGCCCACCTACACACACAGGAAGCAATAATCACAATATCAGGTAATGACCATAATGCAGTCCTTCCATGAGCATAAATTTTTCACTGCAGCCACTTTCCCCACTAGTAATATAAAATATACTTGTATTATCCATTGAGTGATTATTTGCACTTGTAGGCAATCAACTGCTCTTAGTTATATAACACCTTTATATGTTATCAGTGCAGAAATTGCATGAAACTAAACATACTAATTGCAGCTATACTAAAATATAAATAACATCAAACTCAAGAACCAGCATATATAAACATATGTCACCCACAGTGTTAATGTGGGATTGCTCACCTAGCATGCACCATTATGGGCTGGCATGGCATTTAACAAAGCATACACAAACTGGATGTCTGGTGCATGTCCCTGGGTATATTTGTGATAGGTCAAGTTCCCCATCACAGTATTTTGTCTGATCTTGGGCCTGGATCATTAAAAATCACATTTATTTATTTATTTATTTAACAATACATGTCCTCCACGTGCAGTGGCTGTTACGGACAGTCTAGGCTGAACTCACAGATATTTACAAAGAAAGGATAGATGTGTGGTCAATAGTGGGAGCAGATGCGCAACAAACATTCGTACAACATAATACAATATCCATATCACTTTCCGCACTGCATACACCGTACTTGCGACACGAGCTATACACGAGTGGCTTGTATAAGTGATAGGAAAGCGATGGCCTAAAGGTGACTTCGTAGTGTACACATATCCATGTTGTAAGTTTTTTGTGGGACTAGTGTTGTTCGTGGAGATACGCTAGTGCATGTTTCTTGAAGTTAGACAGCCTCGATGTTTTAGTTTCAGTAGGAAGTTTGTTGTAGTGGAAGACAGACGAGTAGAGAAATCTCCTGCGGCCAGCCTCTCTGTGTATGGCTGGCAGGCGCAGATGGTCGTCTGCACGTGTGTGACGGCTTCGCAGGGTAGAGTTTGAAGTGATTTCACCGGCAATGTGCGTAGGCTCACCCGTCAGAATGATCTTGTGGAGCAAAGTGAGACTGTGGAATAGGTACAGATCAGCTGCAGTGAGGAGACCCAACTCGTTTCGGACATCAGTAATATGATCAAATTTTCGGAGACCTGACACGACTCTAGTGGCGAAGTTAATGATCTTGTCTAGTCTGTGGATATTTGCTGACGACCCGTTCCCGTAAACAGATATGCAGTATCGGATATTGGATATAACTAGGCTATTGACTATAGTGAAGAGGGTGCTGGTCGGCAGATAGTGACGCAGATGGTTCAGGGCCAGAAGGAACCCAGTACACTTCTGGACAACAACAGCTACATGGGAATCCCAAGACATGTGGCGATCAAATGTTACCCCAAGGTTCTTACACGAATGTTTCTCATCTATCACGGCGTCCCTAAAGCACACCCGTATCGGGGTAATATTGCGCAGATTTTGACGCGATCCGAGAGTAAGAAGCTGGGTTTTGGTCGGGTTCACCTTCAAGCCGTTATCCAGGAAGTAGTCATAGAGTTGGCTCAGGCATGTTTCCATCTGACTTATCAAATTTGGGAGATCAGATTTCCGACCGGAGATGAGGACCTGTGTGTCGTCTGCGAACTGGGTGACATGTGCTACCGGGACGTGCAGACTGAGGTCGTTCGAAAAGATGCAATAGAGAAGTGGACCTAATGATGAGCCTTGAAAGACACCTATGTTGTTTGGGAGAAAGGAGGAGAGATGCCTGTTTCCGTGTCGATCTGAGATCCTAACAGCCTGCGTATGACCTCCCAGATATGCTTTAAACCAGTCGGTATCGATTCCATGGAGTTGAAGTTTAGTGAGCAGTTTGGTGTGGTCTATTACATCGAAACATTTACTGAGATCCAGAATGCAAAGGAGAGCTACTTCCGAACGGTCCATTGCTGCTAGTATTTCGTCCGTGACTGAGATAAGGGCGGTTTCCGTAGAGTGGCGTGGTCTGAAGCCGTGCTGAGTTTGGGCCAGTAGGTGGTTTGAGTTTAGGTAGTGATAGAGTTGTTTCTGCACCACTCTCTCAGTGATCTTGGCGATAACCGGAACCAGTGAGATGGGTCTAAAATTAGAGGGATCCGAAGGATCTCCTGATTTGTGAATGGGAGTTACTATTGACTGTTTCCAAGTGGAGGGTATATCAGCTGTAGTCAGGCATGTGTTTATAATGTCAAGCAGCACTTCGCCGATAAAAAGAACAGAAATTTGATGACCTTAATACAGATCCCGTCGGGTCCGCACGCACTTGTGCTTCTCATGTTTATGACGATATTGGCTAGCTGTTCAAGAGATATGGGTGATACTTTATAGGAGCTGGTAGAGACGCGTGATAGCCGACAACTGGGAGATGTGTGTTCAGGCATGTTTGCCTGCAGTTTGACTTCTGCTGATATTTTTGGTCCGACACTAACAAAATAATGATTTAGCTGCTCAGGTAGAACCTGAGGTTGTACTCTGTGAGATCCTTTTTTGTATCAATAATAGGCTTGATAGCACGCCACGCAGCTGATGGGCCTTTTTGAGCTATCTTTCCGCTAATCTCTTCCCTACAGTCAGCTCTAATAGCTGATCGAACTTGTCGGTTAAGTATTTTGTAAGTGTTTCTATCTTGTAAGCGCAAGGCTACATTTCGCCGATGCATGAGTTGTTTGGTAGCTTCGCTAACATGTGGTGCTGTTGGGTTCCGAATTTTGATGTTTCTGAGTGGCAGGTGCTCGTCGAGGATAGGTGTCAGCAATCTCAGCAGTGTGTCCCATTTATCGGTTACTGAGATGCGACCAGTGACCTGGACCCAGTCGATCTCACCAAGGTCAAGGGTCAGTTCGGAGGTGTCCACTCGTCCGAAAGAACGTGATTTTATCACGGTGTTAATTGAGGCAGGCCTGTTTACTTTAATTGAACATGTGATAAATTTGTGGGGACTGTAGTGGCAGAAACTCACTTTGGGTCTGTCGACAGAGGTGGGTGAATTTGTTATGATGACATCCAATAAAGAGCCTGTGGAGAATGTAGGGCGCTTCACTATCACGGTAAGTGAATAGTTTCTGACGAACTCAAGCAGGTGGGTTTTGCTGGGGCAATTTGCCGTGTCGAGAAGATTGCAATTTAGATCACCTGCGAGGTAGAAAGTGCCGGTAAAGTTCAGTGTCGCCAATTGAACCTGTCTTTCGAGCTCAGCGAAGTCAACATTTAAGGCAGGTAGACTGTTACGAGGAGGTCGATAGATTGCCGCCAGAATGAAATACCTTCCGCTTTTACCTTTGACTTTGGTCCAGAGTGATTCTAATTTGGAGCTCGAGTTTGGAAGCGTAGAAATTTTCAAAACGGTAATAGTAAGCGCTGACTTGGCGATAATCGCCACCCCACCGTAGCCACTAGAGTCAGGCCGGTCCGCACGTTTTAACTGGTAACTAGGGAAGTTAATGAGACGCGTGGGGGTGCTAGGTCGCAGCCAGGTCTCAGTCACCACAGCTAGGTCTAGAGAGTAAGAAAGAAAGTCGTGTTGTAGCTCAAGTAGCTTAGGTTTCATAGATTGGGCATTTATGAGTCCCAGGTGCAGCTGCCCGTTGCGCTCCTGAACCGTCGCTTTGCTTGTTCCGCCCCGTGATCCCCGTCGTCTGCCACCCCTGGCGCCGCGCGTGCCCCGTCGTGTTTTCTTTGGCGTTGTCAGGGTAACGCCGACGGTCTGGTTTCTCGTTCTGCAGATGCGAGGGTGGTGACTGGCGGGAGTCAAGGTCGCGTAGTTGATGGCGTCGCGTACGGGGCGGCTGCGTGCGCGTTGCTGACCGGGTATCATAACTGGGTCCTTGCCCATAACCAGGCATTTACTGACTCTCGTCTTTGCACCAGTATCCAAATGATACCTCATACTGGCAATTTCTTGTCAGAAAAGGGTGACTTGGTAAGAAACATAAAACCCAGTTTTGAAGGTGAAGGCATTTTGAAGAGGCAAGGTGGCTTGCATCTTCAAAATTCTTTTCTGCCTCTCCAGCAACAAGGAACTATGCCAAATAAATTTATATTATGAAGCAAATTTATGTAGCAATACATAAGGTATTGAAAAACAAGTTGTAGCTGAATGCATGACTATATTAGTTGCTTCATGACATTAACTTAGCCACAATTGGGGCTTGTTGGAACCATGTTATGCAACAAGAAACATAAAATGTAGCTAAATGTGTGCCATGCAGAAAATTTACATACTCATGCATTTGTTATTATACCATGTCTTAGTACGTATTGGTTCATGAATCTGTCCCACAACATTAAGTCATTTGGTGTAGTCTTTTTGTGGCTAAAACTGTCTGTTGAAAACCATCTGCTGTGAATGTTGTCAACTTCAGAGATTATCATCACCCAGAACACAAAACATGGCAAACAGCTCAATGAAGCACACCAGCCACTACAGAAAAAAAAAATTCACCAACACACAGGGATTGATCAAATCTGCACCAGATGGATCAAATGCATACATCAAATGCAAAAAGTATGTGGTAAGAAAATAAAGATACTTAAAGCAAGTTCCTTTTCTACCTAATCACATATTTAACATCAAAACAATAAAAAATACACACAAATTAAACAAGCACAAACTATAAATTTGTACTTTAAGGTGTTCAATTAATTTTTGGAATATATCATTATAATCCAATGTCCATGAATGTAATGAAGACAATGGGACCACTCATAGTGTGGAAATGCTTACTTTTCAGGTTGCAAGCAAAATAATACCAAAAATGGCCTTGCTTTAGTTATACCATAAAAAGAAATGCTTTTAAAATAATACTAATGCAACATATAATATATCCTAGCCCAACCTCCATTTGGAGAAACAAAATAAAAAATAACAAACACTATCAGTGGATTATTGGTCCACCTGCACCAAGCACCAGACCCCACACAAGCTGCAGCACCAGCTACACCACACCTGCACCAGCCAATGAAGAAATTTATACTTTGCAGTCTGATCCATCACAAAAATTTCCATGTGGCATGTACTTGAACAAACAATGAATTTGGGGTGAGAGACATACACCTATCATGTCACTTCTGGTTTGAGTTATATGTTAACACCTGCCCAAATTGGTATTACTGCAATTTGTATGTATAACACATGTTTTACACATATTTTATCTTTGTGAAGCACACAAAGGGAATAAGCTTGGTTATGCTTGATTTTGCTACAGTACACTAGGCTTTTCTTGGTTTTCTTTTGGGTTGGGTGGGTTGTACCTTAGGGTGTTTGATAAATTCTTGGACTTTTTCTTTCCAATACAATATTTATGAATATGATCAAGATGATAGGACCACTCATTTTCTGTGTAAATATTTACTTTTCAGTCTGTAAGCAAAATAATAACATGAAAAATTGTGCTGAGTTTGTTAGCATAACATACAAAGTACTGTTCAAAGAAAACAAATGCAAAGAAGCCTAACCTGACCTAACCAACCCTCTCTTTGAAGACAAAAATAAAACATTTGAGACATTTCACACAATTTTCTTCATTTTTCAACTACTCTACCTAACCAAACCCACCTGTGATGAAAATATGTTCAATGTTAAAAAAATAATATTGAAAAAATAATATCCTCCAACTTCAGAAAGCTAAACTAGCCTGACCTAACCAAGCTTATCCATCTGTTTACTTTATGGATTAAAAATGTGTGCAAAATTTGTCTTGTGGTCACCTTAACCCTCCCCACCTTTCCAATCATATCTTCACACCCAGTCTCAGGGGTTGACAGGGATCCCCTCTAATCTCTAAACTAATGGTTGGTTATTGGAATTTAGGGGTGTGTCAATTGCATTGGTCATGCTTGATTATTTGGGCTTAAGGGCGCGCTGACTACAAGGTCATTTAGCGCCCAGCATTGGTCATGCAGCACCCATGAAATCTCTAAACTAAGTGTCACACAAAAATGAAGGAGGTGTCATCAGAAAGCACTCAACAAATAGGGCCAGATGCCACCTCCAAAATGTTTTCCCTCCAAAAGTAATGTCATTAGGGACATTCAGTCAACTTGCTCCACTAAAAAGTTTATTTTAGCTAGAATCTTTTATTTGAACTCCAATGGGCAAATGTGCAAAACTAGGTAATGAGGAATATACAAAATTGGAAAATAAAAATTCCTCTGGTGCATTTTGTTGCATCCAAAGATAAGCAAATGCTGAGTTTCCTTCAAATATCTTTACCCACTAAAGCATGACAACTGGTTGAACGTTTTTGGAAGTGACTTCACTTGACCTTGACTAACTCATTGACCCTAGATGACCAGACTTGAAACCCAATTTTGTTATTTTGCACACCCACTAAAAAGTTTCATTCACTGAGAAATGAGAGAATATTGATATTGATAAACATTGCATCAGAAGAAGAAATTTCAACTAATCAAAAGTTGCCTTTAACTGGAAATTTACCACTGTCTGAGGCAAACATTCAGATATTTGATGCAAGCATTTAATACCTCCCAGGCCCTGACATGCATCATACATGCAACTGCCACATTTTGTATGGACACCTGAACAAAACTGGTGTTTCCCGGCAATGCATTCATCCATACTTTGCAGAATTATGTGGTGCCCACTGTTGAGTGGCTAAACGCTATATGATCAACATGGTCGATGCGCCTCAAGGCCAGAGGCTAAACAAAGGTGAGCAGTCCCAAGAAGCAGTGAATTATCTTAAAAACCCCTATCCAACTAAGTCATGTTCTATTAAGTATGGTCTGATGACATTTCATAGCCCAGTGCCGAGTTACCGTCAATAACTTGAAGGTGAAATAAATACCAATACAATATACCCGTTCCTGACGACACTACCATCGACTACACACTTGACACAAAACAAATCTGAACAAATCGAACAAATGTCGTATATGGCAGCATGGTTATTGCATCAGAGATACCATATGAAGAAAAGAGATCCAAAATTGCCAAATTATCATAGAAAAAGTTTAGTAGGTATAGTTATGAAGAGGAGTGAGTTTAGTATAAATATTTATTAAACTTTCAGACCTTTAGAGGAATTGTTACTAAAGTTGCTTATGGTGGTAGATATCCTCTGACGGTAAATGACGTTTTAGAGGTGGATTTTAGTATTTGCAGTAGTATTTTATATTTATAAGTATTTGCAGAGCCGTGACTTTTCTTGCGAAAGTAAAGGTGGTGGGCCGTGGGTCCTCGCTGTCCTTTTTTATTTCTTACCCCGCAGTCTTGTGGTTATGCCAGTCGGGCTCGGTGGGGACGGGTGGGTACCTTGGTTCAGTTGTGACCATTGCGCTCTATTTGCGCTTCAGATACCTATATAGATAAGACGTGATATGCATACATGTATATATATATATATATATATATATATATATATATATATATATATATATATATATATATATATATATATATGTATATATATATATATATATATACATACATATATATATATATATATATATATTATTATATACATATATATATATATATATATATATATATATATATATATATATATATATATATATATATATATATATATATATATATATATATATATATATATATATATATATATATATGTGTATATATATATATGCGTCAACCGTGGTCATTCATTCATTCAGTCAGTCAGTCAGGCAGACTGTCAGTCCCTAGTATTGTTATCTGTTATTGCTACTTTTGACCAGACTTGTGCTCGACTCGAGTTGAATCGATAACACAGGGGAACACAATTTTCTCACTTTCCAGTGCATTATATTTTCCACCTGATTCTGTGTATTTTTATAACGCTGATTTCAAATCTGAAGTCGGTTTTCCTCTACAAGCTCTAGTTGTTTTGCAATGTGAAACTCTTGATTTTTGCAAAACAGGACACCCATTGTGCTTTAGATTAGGGCTAGCTTGAGAACTAAAGGTCACAGTAGCTTCATATTAGACTCAAATAACCACCTAAGTGAGTATATTAACTTTATATGAGGCACGACTGTAGAAGACCACCAAAACGAATTCCGATATAATTATATATTTCATTCATATCGCATTCATATAATATATATTGTAATCATATTATAGCATATTATTATATATCATACATATTATAAATCATTCAGTATTTGCATACTTTTGTACGAAAATAGCTCCTGTTTTTCTTTGTTTCAGATCTGATTATGACTTTTACAAGTTAATGATTTTAATTTCGATAAATGCAAAATCATGCATGTGGGTAAGCAGCATATGAAGGCTCCAGACTTGATGGGTGGCCAAGTGCTATCAAGTGACTCAACAAGACAAGGATTTAGGTGTTATTCTGAACACAAAATTAGGGGCATCAGAACAGACCAAAGAAGCCAGGAAGAAGGCACTGAGAATGCTTGGGGCAATAAATATGAATGTATCATACAGAAGTGAGGAAGTCATCAGGAAGCTTTACTGTGCATGTGTCGGGCCACATTTTGAATATTGCATCCAAGCTTGGTCTAGCTCCGAAAAAGATTATTGGCTTTTAGAGAGAGTACAAAAGAGGGCTACAAAAATGGTTAAGGGTATAAGCAACCTGGCATATGAGGAAAGATTAAAGAAATTGAAGATGTTTTCACTTAGATAGAGAAGGCTGAGAGGAGATCTCATTGAGGGCTTTACATTTTCCCATGGTCTGGAGGGGGGAATCTTGGGGAAATGTTTGAATTTAACAGAAATGATGCATTTAGAGGTCATCAATTCCAAATTAAAGTTAACCACAGCAGAACAAGGTTAAGGCAAACTTTCTTCACCAACAGGGTAGTAGAACACTGGAACCAGCTGCCAGAAACCATTGTAAGTAGCAGCACACTGAACGTCTTAAAAAATAGCATAGACAATCATTATAAGAATAAAGGCTTGCTTTTCGGTATTACAGGGAGGGCTGACCGACGGATTTGGTGGGCTACTGGTTGAGTGTACACAGTGCAACCAAGAAGGCCCTTGTGGCTCATAGTTGCACTAATATTTTATGTCTTTATGTCTTTATGTCTAAGGAGACATACGTGTGTAAACAAGCCAGATGTATTCTGTTATATATGTGGCTGCTACACACTTTCGCATTAGAGGCGCAATATAACATCGTTTGTGAGGCGTGCCTATAAACCCTACTTCGAAGTTCCCTTGGCGACCAAGACAAGGCATGGGCTCGTCATATTGTGTGTCATGGATGTGAGGAACATCTCCGTGACTGGACGAAAGGGAAACGAAAGGGGCTGCCTTTTGGAGTGCCCATGGTTTGGCGCGAACCCAAGGATCATGTAACGGACTGCTATTTTTGCATGGTCAACACGAAGGGTGTCGGCAAGAAAAACCGGCATAAACTCTCATATCCCAGTATTCCCTCGGAAATTCGACCTATTTCACACTGTGAGGAAATCACAGTTCCTGTCTTTAAAGGCCTTTCCTCATCTGAAGATGAAGACAGGGAACATGATCAGGAAGAGCACGAGGGATATGATAGCGAGATGGAAAAAATGGTTGCAGAATCATCATCCCCTCAGAAATTTAGCCAACCGGAGTTGAATGACTTGGTGCGTGATTTGGGTCTCTCCAAGACAGCAACCGAGGTATTAGCCTCCAGGCTGCATGAAAAAAAATTGCTTGACTGCTTTGCAAATTTCATATTTCCGAAAGTGGGACCAGTTCTTCGTGTCCTTTTTTTAAGAAGACAAACTGTTTACTGCCACGAAATTCCAGGTCTTCTCATGGAATTAGGTGTTACTTCGTATGATCCAACAGAATGGCATTTGTTTCTGGATAGCTGTAAGCGCAGCCTGAAGTGTGTTCTGCATAATGACAATGTTTATGGGGCGGTTCCAGTTGGCCATTCAGTGCATTTGCGAGAAGAATATCGTGACATAAAAATGGTCATTGACTTCCTCAAATACCACGAACACAACTGGATCATTTGTGTGGACCCAAAGATGATCAACTTTCTGCTTGGCCAACAGAAAGGCTTCACGAAGTTTCCATGTTTCCACTGCATGTGGAACAGCCGGGCTCGAGAGAAGCACTGGACCCAGGAGTGGCCCATCTGTGAAACTCTGCAAGGAGGTATGCCAAACATTGTGAACGACCCTATCGTCAGCCGGGAGAAGATCATTTTTCCGCCACTCCATATGAAGCTTGGCTTCATGAAGCAGTTCGTAAAGGCGTTGAGCACTGATGGAGAATGCTTTCAGCATACAGTTTCTGCTTTTCCTCGTTTGTCTTTCGAGAAGATCAAAGCAAATGTGTTCGACGGACCTCAAATTCGTGCCCTTGCACGTGATGAGGAATTTGTCAGGAAGATGAATGACATGGAGAAGTCAGCATGGCTGTCTTCCATGGCAGTTGTACAAAACTTCCTCGGTAACAAAAAGGCAGACAACTATGAAGTTCTGGTTACCGGGATGTTGTTGACTTACCGCGATCTTGGGTGCAACATGAGTATCAAGCTCCATTTCCTGAACAGTCATCTTGATCAATTCCCTGAGAACCCTGGGGCTGTAAATGATGAACAATGGGAGCGCTTCTACCAAGACCTCAAGACGATGGAAGAGCGCTACCAAGGGCGATAGGAGGAGCATATGATGGCTGACTACTGCTGGAGCATCCAACGAGATCGCCCTGCGGAGGCCCACAAACGCAAGAGCTACAAGCGCAAATTCTTGCCTGAATAGGACATATTGGAACGTCGCATTTCAGATTTCTCAACTGTTCTTAAGCACCTATCAACTTCATATGTGTTAATTCAAAGTCAAAAGCGTCAGTGCATACTCGTATTAAATTTGAATCTGGTGAATTGGAGTTTTATATTTGACAGGTGTTTCGGCAGTGCTATCATCTGCGCTAAATGCCCATGCCATGATGTTTGTTTTTTGTACATTCAGGTCCTGAATGCAGAATATAAATTACAGGAGCAACCAACTGATGTCTAATGTTTACCTCTTCCAGCCATACACATGTTTTCAGTACGATAAGACACAACAAGAGCAAGTACAACACAAAGCACCATAATAGTGAGACAGTTCAGCTCACAGCCTCGAACGTGGACACACACACACCGCAGTTCCGAGAGTCGGCTTCAATTATTCAGAGATACATGTATGTGACTTTATATCGTGTAGGCAAGCGCATGACTGGCGGCGCCATCTATCTAGCAGCGCGACCTATCCTCAGCCAACATGTGCGAGAATGGTGACAGACCGCAGCCGGACATATAAACATAAAATACAAAATAATACAAATTTTGTATTCCTTTTGTGAAGAATATACTTGCCAAGCCCATTGTTTTGACACAAAATTTAAGGCTGTATGACCATAAATTCTTTAGATATCTCATTTATATAATACAAGAGGCGTCCGGATTTCGCAAAAAATAAATTGTTAAATTACAAGATATTATAGCTTACAGAGAAAAACCGACCTCAGATTTGAATTCAGCACACTTAGATTAGCCAGGAACAAGCGTTGGTATAAATGCACCAAAAATGTTGTTCCCAGTGTAATCCACTCATGAATCGATCGTTTTCGAAGGAGTCGCGAGTTAAAGCGATATTCCCAAAAAATATATCTTGAGTCGTGAGTTGAATCACATCTTTTTTAGATGAGTCGAATCATGACCCAATCATTCAAATCACAATGACTCATTTGAGTCTGATGACTCAAATTCAAGTTATGAGCAAATTATATAATGCATATATGTATCTTTGTGAATAGTATGTCATGACACAAAGTAGGAAGTAAGAAAAGCATAATTATCCATGCTTAGCATTACAATTATCAACTTGTCAGCTGCCAGTGAATAAAGAATGCGGGGCATTCAAAGTATTTGCCAAAAAAACAATGACAGTAACTACAAATAAATATGAATGTTAAGGATTTTGACGTCAAAGTATATTTATCTGTATCCAATTAAATATGGAAATATATGTGTACACATATATATATATATATATATATATATATATATATATATATATTAGCATTATGCATGAGCAGTATTAGCATTAGCATTACGCTGAATCAGATGACTCTTGAGTCTGATATCACTGAGTCAGATCTGAATCCATATTAAAATTTCTGTCAGTCTGATTGAGTCGCCAGTCGAAACATGCTTGGTAATCTCTGGGTTTGAATTGGGTCGCATCAAATAACTTTGACTTGCTTTGAACCATGAGTCGAATGAGATCTCAAGATCTATGAGTCGCATGTGAGTCGACTAAAAATATTGAATCGAGCACAAGATTGAATATGACTCATAACATAACCATATGATCAATGTCAATAAAGGCTGAACAGCAATTGTATGGCAATTTACGACACACTTCATGAGAAAAACGTCAGCAGCGCGCAACACCTCAACACGCGCCCTGGAGGGGGCGGCGAAATCCACCCACCCCTCCGGTTTTTCGTAGATAACTCCAGATTTTACCGGCCGATGTATGCCATTGTTTGCGTACCTGCTTTGAAAGGAACGGGACGTTGTTTGAAGTAAGAAAAACGAAAATCGTCCGAAATTTTTTTGAGTTAGGAGTCGGTAAAATAAAAAAATGTTCTCAGCGCCAGACCACAAATATCGGCGCTGATGCTCTTCCCAGATATTGGCAAAAATGAAGTGTTCTTCGCAACACCAGCGACTTGTTTTATGTATATTGTTATGCTACATTGTTTCAAAGTCATGTCAGGTCACCGAGGTCAAGTCAGGTCAAGTTCATGACAGGCTAACACACGCCCTGGAGGAGTGGAGAGCGAAATCCGCCCACCCCTCCGATTTTTCGTACACAACTCCATATTGTACCGGCCGATACACGCCATTTTTTGCGTACCTGGTTAGAAATGTTCGGCGCATTGCTTAAAGCAGGAAAAATTAAAATCGGCTGCAAATTTTTTTCATTATGGGCCGTTAAAATTTTTAAAATCGCAGCGCCAGACCACAAAAAAAACGGCGCTGATGCGCTTCCCATATATTGGCAAAAGGGAAGTGCTCTTGACAACACCAGCGACTTGTTTGATGCATATTGTTATGCTATGTAATTTAAAAGTCATGTTAGGTTGCCGAGGTCACCATGACAGGCTAATGGAACCAAACTTGGTCAACTGGAATGTCGTAAATGGAAATGACCTGCATGCGATTCATGTCACTTTGCATGCTACTCCATACACATCCGGAAATCTACTGTTTGCCATTGTGTGCCTAAGCGTTTCTATGCTTTATTCATGCATTTCACTCCTTTCTTTGAGAAGCCGATTGTACCGAGCCGCCCAACGGAGCAGTCAGGTGGGCAGCCCGGTTCCGGTAACTGAAGAGGTAGTGACCTGAAAAGTGCTCCTATATAGGTGATCTGAGGTCAAATGGCGGATCTGGCATATGTATTGCATCATTAGTAATGTCCAAAACATCATTAATGCCAATTTTGGAGCATTTAAACACAATCACAGCGATCCATAACAATGACAAACAAGGCCAGGCAAAACCAGAAAATTTGGATATTTTTACCTCATTTGGCCTTGAAGATATTGACCTAAGGTCACAAAATTTACCCACAATAGAGTTCACTATCGTGTCCATCCACCCGACGAATTTCGTAGCTCTAGCCTTAATGGAAGCGGAGATCTTAGGGGAGCGGAATCCGCCCCTCCCTCCAGTGCGCGTAATTTTCAGAGGCCCTCCAGGGCGCGTGTTAATAGACCATGGCTCATCCACGGATCATCTTGCCCGATCGCGATTGGTTGACTATCCCCATATCCACCCCACTTGAAATAAAGTACGGCTGCCCATCTCCTGATCATCCCACGCAATAGTGACTTGGTCCGATATGAAGACAAAGCACACTCCTACAAATATGTGCTATGATCTACCTACCTGCTCGTAATGAAGGAAAGTTAAAAACTTTCCCAGTCAAGGAAACATTACATCAGACGTTAAAAAAACTTTTTTTGTTCAAGGCTCACCGGATATCTACCGCTCCTGGTCCCCCGTCCAACTAAAGATGAAGACTTTCTTCCAGGTGTCGACAGGTAGCATATAAGTTCTCAAGACACCATAGGAGGTGACATAATGGGGGTGGTTCAGCTTACCTAGAGGGTCAACAGACCCCACTTTTCCCAACGCAGTTGCACTCCACGTCCCCTATCATACCCACCTTTATGATAAAGGTGGGTATCGATGTGTATGCCTTTGAAGGGCTCTGGCCGGGGCTGAAGATCTCCCATGAATCTACGGGGTTGAAGCCTTATGTTAAAAACATGTTTTCTGATTAATTAGAGAAAATGGCAAGTTAACATTAGCGGGGTACCAAGCCAGAATATATTCATGAGAAGTCAGTAAGCAGCGGTGAACTCTTCGAAAATGATTGAGAGGTAAATGCTTTCTTCTTGCTATTCATTCCCTCTATAGAGCATATTTCGCACTGCTTGCATCGCCTACAACTATTCGTTTCAAATGCGATCATCTAACATTATGTATAAAACTCTTGCCCTCACTTGGCCACCTCGAATTGTGCCATTTATTGTTATCAAGGAAATATCGATTGAGAAAAAGTATATGGTGTACCTTAGACCCGAGGGTTCCTTTCGTCTGAAGATCGATTAACTTTCCTGGGTCCGGGTTCCATATCTACAATTAGCTCCAGGAGTGTATTTCAGGCGGGTGTCAGGGGCTTGGCTACCATCATTGAAACTGGGTGCTAAATTCAAGTAACATTTTGTGTTTAGGTAATTTTCATTCTGTACCTACGTAGCAAACGATATAAAAGTTGGGGCGTTCTCTCGTTTATTAGGGTAATGTGAGCCTTACTTGACCCTCAGGTAAATTGAGCCATCCCCTTGTTTCAGCTCCTACGACATCATGACGACCAAAACCTGCTGGCACCTGGATGAAGGTTCCTTTTTCGGTGACGCGAAATTGGAGCGGTGGACGTCTGGTGAGCTTTGAACAACAGTACCTTTTAAGGTCTGAAAGAATTCTTCGTGGGATTGGAAAAGTTATTTTTCGTACATCTCAATATGTATATTTCGGAACACAGCGCACAATTGCAAGCCCTGCTTTGTCTTAAAATCCATCGGATCTGTTTTGGCGTGGGGCAATCAGGATATGGGCAACCATATTTAATTTGGTGTGAAATCTGGATGAGTCCAATTGAGCAATCGCGACAGAGGAAGATTGCCCATCGTCAGGGGTATATATTTTTTAAAGAATAAAGCGTGGACAGGAGCATGTCAATGCACCTCCAGTAACTAAAAACTCGGATGTTGGCCAATATTTACAGGTCTCAGATGACAAAAAAGAGTTGAACCTTTCTATAATTCAAATGATAAACGTATTTTTAGTCCTTCATAATCGAAGCCAAAACTGGGATTGGGCGACCTCATGATTAGGAACGGACACCGTCTCTACACAAGTAGAGAAATCAACACAGTATGTTATCCGGTCAACCTTATGCATTGATGCAGTTACCCTGATCGCCGAGACTAGTCGTCAGCCACACCCGAAACCGAACAAGCGAAAATGCACCAAAACTGATGACAGGGATCAGCACAATCAATTCACTGTTTTCTCTTTCAAACAATGTCTGAAAACGCTCTCCGTATCCAACGCTGCAGCCAAGAGGAGGGCACACTGAACACGTGCCTCTCCGGCCGCAGCTAATCAGGTCCGAAGATGCTAGCCCAAGGGGTACTCAGAAGTGGTCTCTTTTCTAGCTTCATGGTCAGAAACAAAAAAAAGGTGTACAACTTCGGAAAATGAGAATATTGGTAGATATCAGAGTAGTTTTCCAATCGGTCGAATCGGCATGGTCCTGGCAACGAGTGTGCCGCATCCACGATTGATTTGTTTACTGTACCCCCTTAGTAGGCGCCTGTAGCGTTTTGCGCTGTAACCCTGATGAATGATTTGTACCGCTGGTGACTGAACATGATTTTCTGGGGGCATCAACATCCATCGATCGAAATATGCGACGAGACCAGTTGTATATAAGTCCAAGTAAATTGGCTGAAGGGAATTTTCTTGCAAGTTGAAAATAACGAGCGTGTTTAGGAAAATGTAGTTGGTAGCATTCGTTGGAATTGATTGCGTGCCATTGTTAATTTTGCATTATCATTACGTCCGGTCTGTTGGCTCCATATCACTACTTTATGTCGCTTATCTTTATATCACTCCTGGATCTGCGAGACCTTAGAGTAAAAACTTGACGTAAACTCGGCTAGTGATTTCTGTTTTGGTGGCAGTTGACTTTCAAGGTCACTCCGCGTGAAACGATCTCAACTTGACATTTCGTTTAGGTCGCACTCAAGAGGATCAGACGACGGAAAACGATAGAAAGCCAGAATTACCGGTAGATTCAGCCAAAACAGTATCAAAAGTATCGGGACGTTTCTTCCTCGAGAATGACAGTGAACTTTAAATCAGTAGCAATTGATCTTCAAAGTCCCATTCAAGGTCAAACGACGGTGTACGTTAGAGGCTGACGATTATATTTTGGCCCCTTCAGGAGCGTCACAGGAGGCTTTCCTGAGCGTCCCAGGCCTCCAAACACTAACGGAAACCACTGAGCAGTAGCATTACACGAGGTTCCCGAGCCCAATTGCAAAAAGCTCCACCGCCTCAAAAGATCGTTCAAACGAGGAACGAGGATCCTTCTAGCGGCACTGCCCCCCTGAGCCACAGAGAAGGAGGCCCCAAGGGCCACAAGAGGCCCTAACCATCACGAAAACATCTCATTTCACCATCCTTCAGGTGAAAGAGACCCTCTCTGAGCACCAATGGAGAACTTTGAAGGAAGGACAGAACAGGAGGAAGGAGGTACAGAAACAAACATCGGAACGATACAAGAGACCCCATCACAAAAAGGTCTTTCTTATGATGACGGAGACCTATATCTGAACGTCACTGGAAATTCTTCGGTAGCACAGTACACAGTGGCGTGATTCCAGATTGGTTCTCCTATTCCCACATCTTGTGGTGGAAACGAAATACGCATGCCACTCTGAACTTTGACGCAACTCATTTTTTTAATAAAATTTATTCCCCGACTGGCAGCTGAACTGAGGCGTTCGTGAATGCTCTTTTTTTTTACCCGCTGGTATTTCGTGTACGAATATGTATTGGGCCTCCGTACTTATCTTGCTTGGGCTCCGGCACATTTTTTATGTCTCGGCGCCATTTAGGACTTTGTTGCTCTCTGTGGACCCACGGTGCTTTTGAATGACTCACACGTTTTCGAAGTACCCGATGGTCTGTTTAGTGCCGGATTATCTTTGCAAGATCATCTCGCTTTTTGAGTCTCACATGCTGTTTTTGCGGCCCTGATGTGCTTTGAGACCCTCTGATGCGTTGTTGAGCTCTCCCGGTGTGTTTATTCAGGGCCCCAGCTCATATTGAAGGGCCCCGTCACTTGCTTATTTTAGGGACCCTGGCTTGATTTATTTCGGACCCCGATGCGATTCTGGGGCCACCTTGGCCACACACACAATTTGGTTGGACCTCTTCTGAATTTGACATAGCCCAGGTCGCTTTTCCGGGACCCGACCTGATTTTTCGGCCTCCGGCTCGAATTCCAGGACCCCGGTGCGATTCGTTTGTGTTCTAACACGAACTTTTGGCCTCCGTGTGATTTTGTCACACGAAATGAAATGCCATTCTTTTGTTCTCTTTTTGGGACAATTTTTCGCATTTGCAATTGTTCATGAATCATACAAATTCTTCTGTGAAATTACCAGCTCCATGTAATATTTTCAATTGAAATTAATTGACAAATGTAGTTTTGTGCTTGGTGAAAAAAGTGCGTCCCTCGCAGTAACAGAACTTGATTACACGAGCTTGATAAATAACTTGATTGACAGCCTTCCGAATGCGATTTATGATACACCACGAGAACGTCGAACTGCCTCTGGGCTTGAGTATTGCCCTGTCCGAAAAGCAGCCGTTTGCAGATGTTACTGTTAACAGGAGGGGGTGGGGGGCAAATCCGCCCACCCCTCCGGTTTTTCGAACATAACTCAAGATCTTAACGGTCGATATACGGCATTTCTTGCGTACCTACCTAGAAATGACCGCGCGTTGTGTAAAGCAGGGAAAATAGTAATTGGCCGAACATGTTTCGAGTTAATGGCCGTTAAAGTTTACAAAATTTGTAGCGCCATACCAAAATAATCGCCGCTGATGCGCTTCTCGTATATTGGCAAAAGGGAAATGTTCTTGGCAACACCAACGACTTGTTTGATGTATATTGTATTGCTATATTGTCTGTCATGCGATTGATGTCACTTTGCACGTTACTCAAAACAAATCCAAAGAACTACTCTTTGTCATTGTGCACCTAAGTGTTTCCGTATTTTATTCATGTACTTCACTTCTTTCTTCGCGAAGCCGATGATTTCGCCGAGCCGTCCGACGGAGTAGTCGGGTAACTGGAGCAGGTAATGCCCTGATAAAGTGCTGCTATATAGGTGACCGGACACTACTCGTCGAGCGCTTTCTGATGACACCTCTTTCGGTTTCGTGCGATGCTAAGTTTGAATTTTAGAGGGATTTCAACCGCCCCCCCCCCCTCCCCCCGAGACGGGGTGTGATGATTTGACTGTAAAGACGGTGCGGGTTAAGATGCCCCCGTTGTACCGTTGTAATATTCACCGATGTTAGTGAGGAGAAAGAACAAGCAAGAACGTAGCTTACTTGCTGGCCCATGGCAAAATAAGTATCATGATTCGTGCTGGAGAGGTTCAGAAACAGGAAAGACGGGTGAACGCTGGTTGTAAATTATTTGATCCGGTGTGTGGCAGACCAATATTGGCAGCCTGACAGACTGGAGAAAATAAAAATAAAATACATATAAATACATGGTATGGTGTATTTATATGTATTTCAACGTTGCAAATCAGTTTGGCGGGCGAAAATTGGTAGACAATTATTTGATCCGGTGTGTGGCAGACCAATATTGGCAGGGGGACAGACTATGGCAAATAAAAATGCAATGCATATAAATACATGATATGGTGTTCGTACTCAAGGCCTGACTACTGCATATAGGTGATCAGCCACCTCAATCACCTCGGTGGTACATATCGTGCACCTTAGAATATCCGCCACTTCAAACGAAATGCTACATCTACATCGTGTGACACCCAGCTGAAACAGAATGTAAGCGCTTATTTTGGGTACCAACAATCCAGTGCAAAATAGCTGATAGGTGACAACACACGGTACCTCACAAAGTCATACCGCGTTCAGACTTAACAGCCACAAGGTCCCATCCTGAATGCAATTTGATGATTAGTTCTCTTCTTTCCTATTGACTAAGAAATCCTGATAACCGCTGAACTTTGATGCACACTATTTGATTAGATACACTCCCAGAATGGCTACCGAACGGAGATAAGGTGTTCTTTTTTGGAACTTTACGTTTTTCTTTGTCTATGTATGCATTTATGGCTCCAGCCAATTATTGTTAGGGGCCCGGCACATTTTTGTGACCCTAGCTCTTTTTTAAGTTTTATCGTTCGTTTTCGCACCGACGATACTTCTTTGTGTATCAGCGCGTTTTCGCAAACCCCGAAGTGTTTATTTAGTGCCCGGTCTTTTTGTCCTTTTCTAGGACTTTGTCGATTTTTTAGGGTTCCACCCTGTTTTTTAGGCTCCCATGTGGCCTCAAAGCCCCGGTGTGCTTGGAGGGACCAGTTGCGTGCTTTTTTAGCTGCCGGTGTAGCTACTTTGAGCTTCAACTCATGTTTGAAGGTCTTGCCGTTTTTTGCCAAACTCGGTACGCTTTGGAGGACAAAGTGCATTTTCGTCCTTCAGTTGTGCTTTTAGGGCCCCGCTGTGTTTATTTTGGTTCCTCACTCACATTTGTGGGACCCCAGCATGATATTGTGGGCTCCGATATATTTTCCCGTGGTCTCGTCGCGACCTTACCGGCCCAGGCACGTGATTTCGGGCAGATCCGACGCAAGTTTTCTGTGCTCAACGTAATTTTTTTCTGACTTCTGAAGTATGTAAAGTCCGAGCAGCCACTCGATTTTTCAGGCTCCCGGCGATTTGTCATGTCCCGCCGCGATATTTCGAGCTCGGATACGTTTTCGGTGACAGGTATGCTATTTGTTAAGGCATCTGGTGGTATGTTTGGGTAAAGGAGTGATTTTCCTGGCTCGTACTTAGGTTTCGTATTTGGCTTAGTATTTCATTTTCTAAGTATTTCTTTATTTCGGAAAGCTCAGACTTGATTCTTCTCGCGTTGTGATGCGCCTTTGGAGCCACGCTGTGCTTATTTGGGGCCATCAACGCTAATTTTGTGGATACCCGAGGGAAATGTTTGATGCCATGACCAGAACTTATGAGATAACCTACAATAATTTGTAGTCCCAATCGCGATGTTTTTGGGGCTCGGCGCTAGTTTGCTCGGCATGCATTTGTCTGTGTCCCAGTGCGATTTTTGAGTTCCCCGTCGCAAATTTTCGGGTCCGGTGCAAGTTTTTAGCGCCCACTATTTATTTGTATTCCTAATTTTGGGGACCCGATGCGAATTTATGGGGCCTCAGAACCATTTTTTGGGACCTCGGCGCAATTCGTTGGTTTTTGGGAGGCCACATCTTCAGCATGAAGGAGGAATTCGCCTCCTTGACTGCTCAACGAGTTTCTTTTCAGCAAATGACACGCTTCAGAGTAGAAAGGCCCTGATGAGAACTTTCTTTCGGGACCTATCCTGAATTTTCCGGTGTTCGGGTCTTCTCGATGGAGTCCCTTTGTGATTTTTGGTATCGACTTCTATTTTTGTAGGCCTCTTGCGTGATATTTTTGGGCCCCGTTACGATTCCTCGAGCTCCGGTATATTTTTTTTCGCTGCTCCAAAGCGTTTCTTTTCCGGGCCCCGATGCGTTTTCTGGGGTCTTTAGCGCAACTATTGTGGCCGCAAAGTGACATTTCTGGTATAAATTGATCTTTGGGAAGCCAGCTGCGAATTGTGGGGCTCTGGCGCGACATTTTTGGCCCCTAGTGTGATTTCCAAGGGCAACGGTGCAACGTTTTTGGGTCGAAGTGCGGTTTTTAGACCCTGTCGTCATTAGTTAGGATGCCTATCGCAAATTGTATGGCCTTGACACGTCTTTGGGGACCCAACACGTTTTTGTTTCTTTTGGGACATTTGCTGGGACACCACATTTATTACCAATATCCGGTCTGTTTCTTTTTCGTTACCCCGACTTCATTTTGTAGGTGTTCCCCATGAGATTGTTGGTACGCCGGTGCAACGTGTCGATCCCTAGCGTGATTTGCAGCACCCCGGGCGCGACTTTTTGACACCTTCACGTTTGGCGTGATTGTCGGTGGCGGCCAACCCTTTGGGCTCCCCGCTGTGATTTGAACAATCTAGACATAACATTTTCAACCCCTAGCGTGGTTCTCTGGGCCAGGCGGAAACTTTTGAGGCTCCCAGTGTGATTTTCAGGGGCCCAGCTTGTCTTCTTGCAGATCCCATGGTGATTTTCAAGGACAACGGCACCATTTTTGTTGTGCTCTCAGCGTGATTTTCAGGGGCCCCGGTCCGACCTTCTGTGGGCCACAGTGCGATTATCAGGGATCGTGACCCGACCTTTTGAGAACCAATGTGATTTGGACGGCCGACCAGTATTTTTTGCGCCCAGTGCGATTTTCGGGAACCCGGCGATACTTTTTGGCCCCCAGTGTCATTTCCAGAAGCCCGGCCCAACCCTTTAAGCCCTTAGCGTGATTTTCGGGGGCCGGGGCGCGACCTTTGGGGATCTTAGCGCAACGTTTTGGGAATTCCAGCTCCCGGAACGATTTTTAGGCCATCGATGTGATTTTCAGTGCTTTTGGTGGGATTTTGGGTGCCCTAGCATCATTTTCAGAGGTCTCTGTGCGACAGTTTGAGGCCACAAATGTTATTTTTATGGGCTCCGATGCGATTGTTGTGGATACCAGCAGGGTTTTTAGGGAGCTCGCCATTATTTTCCGGAACGCCGGCGCGAATATTCGGGGCCCACAGCCTCTCAGGCGTGGGGGATTGCTCCAATGCTTCCCACTTCGGTAGGCCACTGTGCATACCCCAATTATTTTGTAGCTGAACGATGACTTCTATGGAGTACATCGCACAAAAGCGACTTTATCATGCCCATTTAACTGCTTGCACCATTAGTAGTGTTCGGAAACATACACCCTGCGACCGGCCTAACTTCATCCTATTATCTTTGGGGTTCTTAAATCTCAATCTGGACGCACACACCACTGGACGATGAAAAGCCTTGATAGTAATATCCGTTGCAAATTGGTGTTCTAGCACATTCAGTCCGAATGTCTTCATTGAATACACTCTGGGATCAGTCTTTGCTAAGCAGAGAGTGTTGCATATACCATGAGCCCACCACGTGACAGAACCATTTACGTTGAACGACGTAATTGAATTAAATGTTTAACGTGCTGTCAATGCCACTAGGCAGCTACCCAGCTAAAAATCCACTCTGGTCAGTTGCCATGCTCGTGATGTGCCTTGTCAGGTCACATGACAAGCATCACTCGTCACTCGTCACATCATCTCTTCATATCACTCCTCATGTGACCTTTTTAGGTCGCATCACGAGCACCTAATCCTCTCGGGGATTCTGAGATTTGAAGATGTTGAGATAAGTGGATGTAATACTGTGCAGACTTCTTCATTGTATCCATAATAAGTTATGGCAATAAGTACTTTGCTATGTTGAATGCCAGCACCGATAATACCCAGGCATCTCACTCAAAAGGTTGAATATCTGTGTGCTATCCTAAACTGAAAATCCATTGAAATGTGGACATTTGCACGTTATATTCCGTACTACAGTCACGCAATGTAGGTATCATGGCAGCATTTTTTATGTTTTAGTACTCAAAATATATGTACAGGTTGAAGTGTATGGCAGCTAGAACCATGGCCATATATGATACATGGCTATGTAATATCCAGGGAATCAACTTGCACTTGGAAATTGTATGTCTTAGCTTGATTGTGTTACATTACTGCCTTCAGCCTTCATCATTTTCTACTGTGGACAATATTAATGCAATCAATGTTAAATATGTTAACAGTCAAAGAACGACGGTGAAACTCTAGCATGAATACATTTTGTTACTGGCTGGCACAGTATCTGCTTCATATTATTTCATAATATATGATGTGAATGTTCATACATATGTTCCATTACATCAACTCCTGAATTAGTTGCGTTGTAAGGTCATGTCCAAGAGTGCATGACTTAAAAATGAAGCGCTACGATGTTTGTTTGTATGTTGGGTGGTTCTCAACGCAGTTTATGCACGATCATGGCTAATGGCGCTGCCAACACTGTTTCACCGTATGGCCGCGGGATTTGGAAATGTCCCGAGTGGTGGGAGTGGATGTGTTACGATGTGATATGTGCACCTTTTGCTTAGTTATGAATTGCAGGGAGTATTTCTCAAATATTCAAATGTGTGCATGCGGCTTTCTAGGAAAGGTGTGTCTCAAAAGTGGGAGGACCAGCTACCATTGCTGGCCCTCCCATTTTGAAAAGTGGGTGGACCATGGCCCCCCTCCCCCCCCCCCGTTCCCACGCCTATGGATGCAAATTTTAGAGCATTTAAACGCAATCACAGCGATTCATAAAAATGACAATTCACCCTACGAATTCCGTTACTCCAGCTTTAATAGGAGACGAGATCTTAGGGGCGGAATCCGCCACCTCCTCCAGTGCACGTAATTTTCAGAGCCCCTCCGTGGCGCGTGTTAAAATTGTGCGCTCGAGACTTCCTGGTGTGGTCGAGCTTGCTTATATTCATGACTTTTCTCTTTTGTCCGGGGGCCGACCAAGCTCGGCGAGGTTGTTACATTTCTGGAAGCACGTGTGCTGCCCATAAATTTGGACGAAGCCTGCGCTACACCTTTCACCAAACTGAACTTCTTTAGGACTACGTCTATCTTTGTATCACCTGTTATATCGGCGTTTCTCATTAGGTTGTGCCGGACTTACGGCTTGCTTTGCATGAGTGCTGTGGCATTTGGTCATCGGTGGCGGCAGCGTTTGGCCGGTTTGGCAAATTTCATCAGACCATGCCTCATGTTGCCCTTGGATATAATTCCGGCGGCGTGAGACGGGGCTCGGTGTCCTGTCGAATCCCGGCACCTTACGCTACCGGGGACGTTTCCCAATCGGCGTTTGGTTGGTTTTCATGGCATGGCGGTCGTGTGTGTGTGTGTGAGTGAGTTTTGCCAGCCTGCCACCGTGTGGTGTTATCGGCTGGTGGTATGGCGGTCATGTGGACGCCGTTTTTGTTGATTCCACGAGGACGAGCATATGCGTTTTGAGCGGTGGGCAGTCGACAAGCATCAGCTTGAGTCGTAGTTTGTCAGACTATTTGGCGGAGCATTTGGCTGCCTGCCCCTGCGGCGATTCTGGCATTTCATGTATACCATGATAGTGTATTTGCTGATAACGTAGGCGTGCTGCATAATTTAGATGAAGGCCAATGTCCTCGTGCGTGGTTGCACATCACGTGTGAGACTTTCCGGCGAAGATCACATTTGGATCAGTGCATATGGTCTGCGTGGAACTATGTCGTGTCTGTCTGATTGTCTGTCGTGTGCCGGCCAGGGCCAAAGGGCAGTCGAAGGTGGCCGTGCGACCTTTGGCGCCAACGTTTGACCTGAGGTCGGCGCATGCTGAGTTTGCATGCAGCAGTCGCGTCTCAGGTCTTAAAATACAAGGTTAGCGTGGTCGGCACGGCCACACCACACGCACCATCACCATCTCTTGGGGAGGTGCCCTGCCCCTGCCCCCTGTTCTCCCTTCTGGCACGTCACCGAGTACAAGCGACACTGAGGTCCGCGTGGTGCCCATAGCGGTTCCCAGGATCCACAGCAGCCTTCCAAACACAGGGAGACCCATAAGTATCAAGCTACGACTCAAAGTGCGGCAAAAGGCCCACCATTCTTAACAATGTGGTGTTAACAAGGAATAACAATTCTTAACAATGTAGTGATGCTGGCGTTGTGCGTGCTGTCACTCCTCACCCGACGATGGCGTGCTGCTAAAACTTGGAGTACGTTACCACTAATATAATATTTTCTGACTTGATGAATACAAATAACTTCCCTGAGGTAAATAACGATGTGCATGTGACATATTAAATTTCACTCCATGACGAGAAGCCAAGAGCTGATTAACGCCACGTTGCTTGGTACCATAATGTATACCACTTCCTATGTGTTGACGATCCTCCATTTGATATTGGCATTATAGAAAGCTGCCTGTTTCCAACATGGTCTACCACGAGGTCAGATGATTCGACATTCGTCGGTGATATTGCAGGGCAAATGTACATCCTCAAACCACAACAATGTGCTACATCCACAACAAGTCTGATGGAATTCCGCTCCTGATACGATCGGTGAGGGAATATCGACACCGGCATGCCCCTCCCCGCCCCAGTCGATGCCCGCCGCTGACGTCCGACGACAATTGCGGCTGAATCGGACGGAGTAGCTCGTCGCCGTGCACGGTGTCCCATTACCGTGTCTGAATGGCGCCCTCGAAGCGCTGTCGCGCGCTCTATGTGTACCTTGGACAGGCCGCCCGCCAAAAATAGCCATCAAACTCACGCTATTGAATGCATTGACATTAATAGCGGCTCGATCCGCTATTCCTGGGAGCAGTAGCACTGGCCAGTCGGGCCTTTCATGGTGGTCACCACATTCACGTAATGTATGCACAATCATAAATGGATGGACTGCAGGCAGTAAGGACCTACCCTTTAGTAAAATATTCATGAGATGGAGCGTGACAATGCTTTCTTGACCTTTGATATCACCTAAAGCTTAAACCCTGACAAAGAAATGGCCAGTTGAATCCCAGGACGGGTGACATCATATTAAATGTTCGTGAATGTCGGTAAACATGTTATATATTCATTGCACACGAACATTGCCTAGGTCGAAGTTATATATTCCGCCTCGAGATATCGCATTTTACATTATTTTAACCCACAACTTCAGAATTAGCACCAAGGCTCGTGGTGGCTATAACTAAAGGAAATCTACCTATGCAGTATTGCAACGAAGCAGTATTTTCACGTTGCAACGGTTTAGACCGAACTTATGTGATAGATGAGCTCCAAACCTGTTCACGTCACGTGTCATCATTTGTATTATCGCCATTTTATAGACCTGTCGAAAAATGTTGCAGCAATCTATAGGATGGTGGCTATAATGGCGTCGACAACACTGCTGACAACAATATCCAAATATGTTCAAAAAGGGACAGCGATGAGTGCACCATCGGTCATGGCCACTTACTTGTTGATTTTTTTGACGTTCTATCATTGTCTTTCCCATAATTATTCATTTATTTATACCAATAAATAAATATTGTGTCCCGTTCGTCGGTTGGTTGGTTATTGGAGTTTAGGGGCGCATTGACCGCATCGGTCATCTAAATTGTCAACAGTGACGCAGAATTACCACGCGTGACCGAGGTCAGCTACTGATCGACAACCTGTCGAAGGCCAGCAGCTGGCCGGCCGTCACCATCGGCCTCCAAACCGTCTGACCGGGCGACCCGCACACCGCTGCCATCCCATGTGGGCGGCACGCGCCCGGTTAGGCCCTTCTTGCCGCCCCCGGCTCCGCACCTCGGGTTGCTGGGCATATGGCGGCTGAACTGGGCGTATAGCGGCTGAACTGGTCATATAGCGGCTGAACTGGGCATATAGCGGCTGAACTGGGCATATGGCGGCTGAACTGGGCATACAGCGGCTGAACTGGGCATACAGCGGCTGAACTGGCCATATAGCGGCTGAACTGGGCATATAGCGGCTGAACTGGGCATATGGCGGCTGGGCTGGGCATATAGCGGCTGAGCTGGGCATACAGCGGCTGAACTGGGCATATAGCGGCTGAACTGGGCATATAGCGGCTGAACTGGGCATATAGCGGCTGAACTGGCCATATAGCGACTGAACTGGGCATATGGCGGCTGAGCTGGGCATATAGTGGCTGAACTGGGCATATAGCGGCTGAACTGGGCATATAGCGGCTGAACTGGGCATATAGCGGCTGAACTGGCCATATAGCGGCTGAACTGGCCATATAGCGGCTGAACTGGGCATATAGTTGCTGAACTGGGCATATAGTGGCTGAACTGGGCACATCGCCGCTGAACTGGGCATATAGCGGCTGAGCTGGGCATATAGCGGCTGAACTGGGCGTATAGCGGCTGAGCTGGGCATATGGCGGCTGAACTGGGCGTATAACGGCTGAACTGGGCATACAACGGCTGAACTGGGCATATAGCGGCTGAACTGGGCGTATAGCGGCTGAACTGGGTACATAGCGGCTGAACTGTGCATATAGCGGATGAACTGGGCATATAGCGGCTGAACTTGGCATATAGCGGCTTAACTGGGCACATAGAGGCTGAATTGGGCGTATAGCGGTTGAACTGGGGGTATAGCGGCTGAACTGGGCGCATAGCGACTGAACTGGGCATGTAGCCGCATATACTGGCATATACTGGGCATATAGTGGCATATACTGGCATATACTGGGGCATATAGCTGCCTTTGCACATATCGGCTGTACGGCACCCCCCCCCCATCAGTTATTGGTGCCGCATGCGATCGATGTATGTCCGGAGGCGATAGAAACAACACAGCCTTGACATCTACAGAAGCGAGGGATAGGCTCGTACCGCTCCCAGCCTCTCAGTTTAAGTGCATTCCGTGCCGGTATCCGCGGCAAAAATACATTCACCTTCTGTGCTGTCCGTCTCTGGTTCGGCCGTGTTTAAGACTGTCAACTTGAGGTCGAGATTTTCCCGGCGCAGCAGCTTGTCCGTCAGCTTGATGATCTGCAAGATCAGCTGGCCTTTACGCAGATTGTCGCCGTGCTTGAAGATGGTGACGCACTGTTCGCCAGTGTCGGTGGGGAGCGTCAGGCGGCCAGATATCGGTCAGGCGGCCAGATATCGGCCAGGCGGCCAGATAGCAGAGCCGATTTGAAGAGTCGCCTTGTCCGGCACGATGTCGCAGGTCCGCACCTCGGGATGGAGAGGCAGCGGCTACGGGTCGAACGAGGCAAGCTGAACCTGAACGCGTCCAGGTCAGCTGGTAGCATTTGCGTCTTCCCAGTCCTTCTTCCCGCCGATTGCCGCTCTCCTGTGTGACCGTTTTGCACAGCTTGATCAACTTGCCGATGGCGTTCTGCTGCCAGAGGAAGACAGACTTCTTCGCAGTCAGACTTTTTGCAGTGAGCGCCGCCTCGGCTCAGCGCCTGTGTGAATCTTCTCATCACGGCCAGGTACGGCTTGCCCACGCGGTTATCCTGCTTGGCCGGATCATCCAACGCGTTGCACTCGATCAGCATGTAAAAGTAGTTGTCTTTATGGCGCATCGGCCATGCTGATCATATAGCTGGCATTAGTTGTTGGCAGCCCTTGAGGGAAAAAGGTGCCCCCTTAGAAGGAAAGGCCAGAGTGCGCCCTCCTCCTCCCTTCGTTTTTTTTTCAGCCAGAGGTGCCCCTCCATTGTACTTTCACAGTAGTGCCCTCCAAGAAAATGGCGCCCCTTGAGACAAGTGCCCCCTATGACAATTCCTGGATCCACCCTTGATTACAACATTGCTCCCTTTTGTTTTTTTAACTCCGGCTAGTTATACAATCTGGCGCAATTACGTGTGTCTTCTCTTGCAACTCTGACAACTTCACTGAACAAGGATAAAGTGGACGACTTAAAAAAGGTTCTATATTGTATATGTCCAGAGCAGCAGTGTGACGGTGTGAATTAAAAGCCAGCAATGAGAGCGTCTTCCGGGTAGGTTATCCCGGATCTCTCTGGGAGCTACTAGTCATATAGGATATGAGTGGCTGCTATCACAATGGCTGCAAAGAAAACGAGATTTTCCCCTCCAATTACAACGTTGCTCCAAGTTATTGTGCACATACCGGACCTTCGACGCTGTCGAAATTATATTTATTTGTCAACTTTCTGATTTCGTGCGGCAAGCCACATCAAATGACACCCACTCGACGAAAATTGAAGCCACAGCGATAAAACGCGAAGACATCGAACAATTAAAACTAACCTTTGACATTTGAACCTGATGTCTCGGTTTCAAGATGCTACTCGAGGGTTTACAACGGACTATTGCTTGATAGTGCATTTTGGTATCCTTGGACAAACAAAAATCGGTAAAATGCGAGGTGACCGAATAAATGAGGTTGACTTTTGACCGTTGAAGGTATTTCGAATTTTGAACTTTTTGATACCACACAAGCGAAGTCGAATGACATCCATATTCTGCAAATTTGACTATAGCGCCTAAGCGTGAGGCCATCAAAGAATTCCATTAAAACTTTGACCTTGACATGTTCCGAATTAAAACGTTACTCGGGTGCATGGGTGTAACCACGGATTCTAAATTGAAGGGGGACAAATCAGGGACGCGGTAAGTTTTAACAGGATAGAGTGGCCTACTACCACCACCCTCCCCTACACACAAAATCCTTGAACTTCAGCCACATTTTCAATGTCATTTTCAACCACTTCAATTCAATTTCGATGTATTACGATTTTTAAAATTTACACTTGTTCATAATTTTTTAAAAGTATATAAAAAATAGCAAGTTCCACTACTTACCACTGCCTGTGAACATCTAGTTTTATGTCGTATGTGCTGAACCGATTTCACTATCACCATAGAGCAATACTGTAACGTATGTTAAACGTTGCCTTTATGTAGCATGAAAATACATAAAATATTAGACCATGGTTTTATGGTGGAAAATATGGACCTACAATTATTTTTCCCATGTTTTTTCTGTTTTACTGCCAAATATTTCGACGCAATGACAACCAGAGATAAAGGGTATGACACTGAGGACATGTAAACCCCGCGTGGAAGGTGGCGTCCCCCATGCCAGGAAAAGGCGTCCCTCTGAAAAGGTTCCAGTGTACCCATTCGAATTTTTCAGCCGGAGGTGCCCCGATGAAATATAAAGGCCGGGTTTTTCAGGAAGGTCCGAGTGCAACCCGTCCCCTCGCATTTTACATCCAGAGACGCCCCTGCAGGTGTTTTCGCAGTGGCGCCACTCCAAAGAAATGTCACCCTTCCAGACAAGTGCCCCATGACAATTCCTGGATCTACCCCTGATTACAGCATTGATCTCTCGCGGTTACGAACCCCGGAGAGCTATAAAACTGTGCGGATTAACGTGTGGCTTTTCTTGAAAAATTGACAACTTCCGTGGAACCATTAAGAGGAAAGCGGCAATTAAAAAAGTTCTATATTTTACATGTCCGGAACAGCAATGTGGGATTGTAAATTAAAAACTAGGGAGGAGAGCACGGTCCGATCAGGTTATGACGGATTTCTTGGGGGAGTCCTTAGTCATATAGGATACCAAGTGCTTGCTATCAAAACGGCTGCAAACAAAAATGGGTTTGACCCTCCTATTCCTATTACATTCAATCATTGTACACACGCCAGACCTCCCACACGATTACAAATATTCCAAGTTTGAAATTTGCGGATGATTTGAAGGTCTGTAGGGCAATAACAGGTCAAGATGAGCATATCTCGCTGCAAAAAGACTTAGACGAACTTGTGAAGTGGTCCGAAGAATGGCAAATGAAATTTAATTTTGATAAGTGCAAAATCATGCATGTAGGTAAGCAGCATATGAAGGCTCCATACTTGATGGGTGGCCAAGTGCTATCAGTGACTCAACAGGAGAAGGATTTAGGTGTTATTCTAAACACAAAACTGGGGGCATCAGGACAGACCAAGGAAGCCAGGAAGAAGGCACTGAGAATGTTCGGGGCAATAAATAGGAATGTATCATACAGAAGTGAGGAAGTGATCAGGAAGCTTTACTGTGCATACGTCAGGCCACATTTGGAATTCTGTATCCAAGCTTGGTCTCCTAGCTATGAAAAAGATTGCTGGCTTTTAGAGAGAGAGTACAAGAGGGCTACACAAATGGTTAATGGCATAAGCAACCTGGCATATGAGGAAAGATTGAATAAATTTAATATGTTTTCACTTAGATATAGAAGGCTGAGAGGAGATCTCATCGAGGTCTTTAAATTTGTCCATGGTCTGGAGAGGGTATATCTTTGGGAAATGTTTGAATTGAACAGAAACGATGCAATTAGAGGTCATAAATTCAAAATTAAAGTTAACCACAGCAGAACAAGGTTGAGGCAGACTTTCTTCACCAACAGGGTAGTGGAACACTGGAACCAGCTTCCAGAAAACATTGTCAGTAGCAGCCCATTGAACATCTTTAAAAACAGCATAGACAATCATTATAAGAATAGAGGGCTTGCTTTTCAGTATTACAGGGAGGGGTGATTGACAGATTTGGTGGGCAACTGGTTCAGTGTACAGAGTGCAACGAAGAAGGCTCATAGTTGCACAAATCTTTGATGTCTTGATGTCTTTATGCCTGGACCCCGCAGACGGGAGGACGCCAGGTACCAGAGGAGCAAAGCAGGACGGGGGACGCTTTCGTGCGACCGGGAGAGAGGGACTCACCACCCCGACCGCACTGTATGACCAACGTCACTGTATAACAGCGGCGCGCTGTATGACCAACGCAGTCGATGCGCCTGTAAGCCCAAATATCCAACCAATCACCACCTTGTCTCCAGCCAGCCGGGCCGTCGGGCACTGGGAATAAAGGCGCTTAAGGACATCTGCGGTATCTTACGAACGCATACTGATCCCTACAAACGAATTTGGGCGCTACATGACCAATGTAGTCGATGCGCCCTTAAGCCCTAATAACTAACCTACAAACGAATTCGGATTACCATTAGGTATAGGTTCGGACCTTCCAGTTGCAGAATCACTCACACCGAACCACATCTCATTAAATATTCCAACCACGGGTTTGCCCCATAGCGTCTTCCGTGCTCACCAGGTGAATCCTGTGAAGCGTCGGCGGCAAATGCACAGAATTACCATGTTCTGGCGTCGACGGGTCGATTGATTGATTATTTTGGCTTAAGGTCGCGCCGACTGCGAGGTCATTTAGCGCCCATAATTATAAATTGTTCCAAGTATCGCTATAGGACGTCCCTTGTACTACATGTATTCATTTTCCTTGTGCATCTTGAGGTCAACGACCCGGGTAAATAGCAGAAAACTTTACATCAGATAGGAAACTGAAGAGCCTTCCGGATTCCACGATCTGTGACTTGTCACCTAAAACTGCTATGAGGGGGCGTCGACGCACAGCGTACGTTGGCTGGTTGGCTACTGGAGTTTATGGGCGCATCGACTGTGTCTGTCACGCCGGCGCTTGTGCCCCGTACCAACTGGCGATCTGGACCCAGAAACTGCATTGTGGGAGGCGCGGTCTTGGCAATGGGATGGAGCGCACCTCGGGGATTCTGGCCATCTGCTGAGGTTGTTGAAGTGTATTACAGACAATATGAACTTGTCCGCAGCGTCGAAATGGACCTGCTCTCCTCGAGGAGGGCAGCAAGTCCATGTAGTGTCCAACGTCTTGTCCTTGGAAACTATGCTCGAATGTACACACGCACTAGTCAGGTGTCGCCAGAACATGCTGAAGTCATGTGATATACAACAGATGCAACCAGACAGGAAGTACGATGCAAGTCTGGCAGACCTGTGCAGGTTGTGCGACTTATCGTAAGTCTGATACTCGAGTTGTCGCGTTACATAGGTCGAGATCGCTATTAAGTACGAGGTGAAGCATGTCGCGACGACATTGTTAATGCTGCGTTGAGTGTATTTTAAACGCCTCTGAAGGTGGCGCGCGGCAGTTTATCCTGAACATACATTTTAATTATAGTACGCTGGAAATGTGGACCAAATTAAGTTACAGAAGGTACAAAACGAGTATAGTGGTCAAATATAGGATATATATATATATATATATATATATATATATATATATATATATATATATATAGGATATAATCATCGACCATATCAATTACCCGATCCACAACACCAAGCTGCTCCCCGACGCTCAGGAAGACTGGACAGCACAGACAAGTACGTTTACAGTACTTGTCGGTGCAGTCATGTCTTCTGCCGTGCAACACTACTACAAATAGTGCATACAGTTCTCGATGATAACACCATGGCCTGAGAGAGTAATAATCCGACATTCTACTATTGATTTCATTTGGGGTTAATTCGTGTCAGGTTCGGCCCACAAGAAGTTTATAAGCCAACACCACTGCGCGGCTTTACAGGGACAAGCCCCACGCCAGGCGAAGCTGTCGAGTGGATTCTAACCCCGACTTACTTCGAAGTTGCAGCGCCGCTCCGGCATCTGGGCGACGATCTGTTCAGCCAGCGGAGATATCACTGCGTCATGCTAAACGATGTGGCGGTGACGATGCCAACTGATGTTAGTTTGTTCATTGGGTGGCTCTCGACACACTTTATGCAGCATCAAGGCTACTGGCGCCGCCCACACTGTTTCGCCGGTGGGTCGCGGGATTCGGGAATTCCCCGAGTTGCGCCGACTGTTCAACCCGGGACCTTTGGTAGCCGGAGCTCAACACCTTAACCACTCGGCCATCCCGCCCCGATGACGCCAGCGACACACTCTCGCGGGCACGACACACGCTGACCAACATCCCGGTACACACACAGGCGCTATCGCTCGACTCCATCCGTGCCTCCGTACCGTACTTCTGTACTCCATCCGTACCGCTGTCGGCACCATCCGTGCCTCCGTACCGTACTTCTGTACTCCATCCGTACCGCTGTCGGCACCATCCGTGCCTCCGTACCGTACCTCTGTACTCCATCCGTACCGCTGTCGGCACCATCCGTGCCTCCGTACCGTACTTCTGTACTCCATCCGTACCGCTGTCGGCACCATCCGTGCCTCCGTACCGTACTTCTGTACTCCATCCGTACCGCTGTCGGCTCCATCCGTGCCTCCGTACCGTACTTCTGTACTCCATCCGTACCGCTGTCGGCACCATCCGTGCCTCCGTACCGTACTTCTGTACTCCATCCGTACCGCTGTCGGCACCATCAGTGCCTCCGTACCGTACTTCTGTACTCCATCCGTACCGCTGTCGGCTCCATCCGTGCCTCCGTACCGTACTTCTGTACTCCATCCGTACCGCTGTCGGCACCATCCGTGCCTCCGTACCGTACCTCTGTACTCCATCCGTACCGCAGTCGGCACTATCCGCTCAGCGTGGGACGCAGGCGGGCCGGCACAGGGCCTCTGACCAGCGGGAGCGTGACATACCGTGGGTCACGACGCGGCGGCACATCCGCCGGTCCCATCGCACACATACGCAGACACGCGCCAAACAGAGCGTCGAACGGCAGGCTGGCAGAGGCGGCGCTACCGGCGAAAGGGCCAGGAGTGAAGATAGTTGCTGTCCCACTGGGAGATTTGCGCCCTTTTCACACACGGATGTTGGGGATGTGCGGGCGCGTCAATTCACATGGCTGAGCCGTCTAAGGAAGCGACCAGGGTGACAGTAGGAGCCACCAGGAAATAAGAGGAACCACATGCGACAGGAAACGAGGGTCCTAGGACAGAAGTGCAAACCATTAGAACACAATAAGAGACCGCCAAGACTAGCAATGAGGCCCCTAGGATGGAGGAAGAGGTCCCCAAGACATGCAGATGGTATGTCTTGTCTTAATACACTTTGAAAGAAGAGACCCCAGATAGAAAGGGATCCAGTGGGCCATGAGACCCGTAAGACGTGAGACGAAGTGAAGGAGAGGTGGATTGGATTGGGTTGGAGTTTAGGGGCGCGTCGACATCTAGGGTCATTTTGCGCCCATAACTAAATTGTAATCAATCTACGGTGCTGCTATCATAGCTCACTATCCATCTTCACGGGTGGGGGGTATATCACGTCAAGGCGAGCTTGTCGGATGAACATAAAAATATTCCCAGACGCCTCGGAGTCGTTCCCTATAAGCATACGTAAAGAAGAGTCGGTATTCAACCGTCCTAAAATCTGGCGTCGTAGAGGATCTAGCAGTGTACAGCCAACTAAAACATGGTACACAGTAAGCGGGTTAGAACAGCGCGGACATACAGGTGTGTGGACCTCCAAAACCCATGGCTACTTATTTTGGCTTTAGGGCGCATCGACCATGTTGGTCATATAGCGCCCATCTCCAGAATACATGGAGGTCTTTAAACTAGCAGTGATGCCCCCAGAAAGCAAGAGGCGGTTCCCAAGAGACGTGAGGGGACTTCCTAATTTGGAAGAGGAGGCTCCTATGAGAAAAGAGGAGGGGCCCACCGACGCCAGATGAATGCCCAAGGTGGGCACGTAAAGAGACCCCAGGATAGAACAGAGGGTGCCAGAGCGGGAAAGGAGGCTCCAGGTAACGCATGATAGCATGTGCCTAATTTCGATGGCTATGTCCCAAAGAGATACGAAGAGTTGTACGGGAAGCACGGATAAGCCTCCAAAAATGACAAATGTGCAAAACAAGAAACCCATATGAAAGTCAACATTGTATTTCCTCATTCGAAGAAGCATTCATTCAGCACCACGAGGACTGTTTCGCCCCAGAGGGCCCATTGCAGGCTTGCCCCCTCTCTTGAAGTACTCGGTGGTGCCAGCACTGGCTGGTGGTGCCGCGCGCGCGCGACTTTACAGCGCTCCGGCGGCGGTGACAACGACAACCCAGGCCATCTGCAACAGCTGACCAGATTCACCGTCTTCATCGCAACTGATCGCACACGCCACAGCCTCGCACGAGCGCAACGCCGGAATCGGCGACTGCACGGCCGACCGATGACGACACCCACACGGCCGACGATGTAGATGACACAGCGCACTTCCGGCAGCAGGCGCGGAGCCGTCCGGCGACGTCACCGTGTCAATACAATTGTGACCGGCGGCATGCGTCAGAGCGGCGCATTTCGCCGCCTCGTCTCGCATGTCCGCCGGGCGACACCACTCTGTGCGACGCAGATGTCGACTGTGAAAACGACACACCCAGCGGCGCCACACAGTCATAGGCATTTGCCTTGTCATCGCACGCCTGCCGACCAACTAGCTTCTCAGCAGCCAAACTAAAATAAACCCTTCCGAACATCAGTGAACTGCGGGTTCTGCATATATACGTCATCGACGACCGTTTCATCACCCTCAGTATCACTTATGTTAGAATATCCAGACCTTCTTCCATAGCTGCTGAATTATGGTATATCTTTGTGTATTTGGTCGTTCATGAACCTCGTAAAGGCAGAGGGCGCAACCATTTCGTAAAAACGTCCAAATATGTACATACCTCGGCCACACAGTATGCAAAATAATGACGAAACCGCGGCGTTGTTCCGACTAGCGCCATATACGGAACCATCCGCTGAGTATTCAGTCACCACGGCGCCACTCTCTAAGCGCAGCATCCAAGCGCACCGAACACACCGCAGCAGTGACACTCACTAGACTTACAACGGTCAATCAATCGGGCGCGGTTCGTACTAGCTACAGACACATCGCAACACTGCTCAAGTGACAACGATCAGCAGACACCTAGCACGCGTCATCGCTCTTCTGTTGCCAATAGTTGTTTTTCTAGGTCTTGCGTCTTCTTGTGGTAGTAAACTTTTTTAAACGCATCCAGCTCCTGCAACAAAATACACAAACCACTGGTTACAATGCATGATGTTATCGCATTCCGTGTGCGAATCTCCACATCTTTGCACGGACGAGAAGTGGACGACGCGAGAAAAGGATGCATGAATTTACATTTTAAGGGTAACTCGATTGCACACCGGAATTTCATCGACACGGGGTCGAAAAAAAAATCATCGAATCGTTGCCGCTGCGGAAAGACAGGGAAGATACGTCGTTGCCCAATGTCAAGATCCGCTGAAGAACAAGTCAAACAACAGCATTCAAATAAATGTTGTATTTCGTCAATCGGAGCTGCCGAAAAAACTTCGTGACCTCAGGACCAGTCTAAAGACAGGCTTTACTCATGAACCCGATACGGTAGTACTGGTCGGTCAGCGTTGATCCCGTGCACGATGAACACCACATGGTTATTGCCTGATTTACCGGGTAAAAACCGGCCGACGGAACATCAGTTCGTGGTCAATTTTAAACTGAGGACTTCCGATATCAGAACACCTCTTACTAAGTTGTTTTTTAACAAAATAATTGAGGATACGTCCAAAAACTACGTTTGTAAAAGCGCATGCACTCTGAACCACCTGAGCACCGTGATCCTACTAGAGTGGAAGAAAACTTTTGTTGCGCGAGACGAGCTCACCGAATGCAGGATACACAAAATCGCGCGACAAACTAAACCGTTTCAGAGCGATCGGGGAAGACACACAGAGCTTGAATCGACCCGATACTGGCAGGCTTTAGCAGGACGAATTCCACCAACGACATGTTGCATGGACGTGTATGCCATCTGGATGCACCATATAATCGGTCGGGCCGGAGAGAATCCACGCATAGCTAACTGGAAACGCCACAATGAACCTATGATCAGCTAATCGGATGCGCCATACAGAGCCACACATAACGTACTTGTCGAAGCGCTAGTTGTTTGGGCTTTAGGGAGCTTCGATCAGAGTTGATCAATCGCGCTTGATGAAACAAAATCACTGAAATCACACAATCAATGAAACCACATCACTTGAAGTGAAAATGGCTTTTGATACAGATGGTTCGCACAAGGATATTTGTTATAATTTCACAGTGCATTTGAGTTGATGGTTTCCTACTTTTTATATTAGAACCGGTTGCAAAATATACATCATCGAACTACAGGGAATTGTGGGGAGGGAAAAATAGTGCATTACAAGTCGACAGTTGCAGCTCTGACACTACTCATTAATCCTTCCCTATTTATGTTACGGTGCCGATATGGGGCGACAATTATCCCACGAGATAGAACCAAATGATATCATACCAGAAACGTACACTACATCTTATGGAGCATAGACATGTATACCATACAAATTAATTATTTATCAAATACATTTTTTTAGTTCCATGACATGGTGAAGGAACAAAACTTATCAACGCTTCACAAATTTGTTCCTTGTACGTTGCCATCTGCTGTATTGTTGTTGGGGATGATGTGAGCGTCACAAGCTTCCGATGGATCTACAGTGTTCAGGGTGGCGTTTCCTACTACCAACTGGTGTGGACTTGATTGGTTATTTGGGTTTTATGGCACTGGTGTTGACTTATCCGCAATAACTTATCCGCAATAACCAAAAAAAAAAACAGGGTCCCAATTGCACTGGTAGTGCGCTTACACTCTATATCTTTTTTTATCCTGAGGCTCCAATGTGTTAGCTGTCCTGATTTATGGGCAGCTCACCAAAGGAATTTCCACGCGGAAAGGCTCCATGATAGTGCACGTGGCCACAAAGGGCGGGCTATTGTTTCCGATATTGGGAATACAAGGAACAATAATAACAAAACAAAATAAAAAAACATCCATTTATGTTGTACTCAACAATATGCATAGCACACAACGTTCAAAGCTCTGCCAGAACAATGCACTGAGCTGGCTGACAGGATAAAGTAATAACTCACCATTCGATGATCCTTGGTGGAGGGCGGATATAGCTGTTGCTTGGTCTGTATTACCCATTTTTCAAAATACTCGGGCTGATTGAAGTACCAGAATAGCCCCACCGGGAACGTCATGTACATACCCATCTTGAACACCTCCAGCTTCCAGCCACCCATAGCAGTCGGCTCTGCAAAACAAACTCGATAAGTGGAACAAATTGGCATTTACATTAAACCAATACGAAGCAAAAGACTAAGCACGACCGACAAACTCGCTAATGATGGCAAACAGTGTGAAAACGACCTTACAGACTACGCGAAAGGGAATCCACCAATGCTACCACCTTAGCCGTAAATGCATCCATGTTACACATAATTTCCTCTGCAGATTTATGCGTCCTATATCTTCATCTTTGCTACATCTGTGCTATATCTGTCACTACCAATTGATCGAGAAGACGACCCAGACTGTCTCGGTCGAAATTGTTCAATCTCTAACACAAGTATTATTCAAATTTAATTTAATCTGTGGCTAACTCCTGTAAGGATGTTTTCATCCTTATAAGATTAGAATGTTCTCTGTTCACTATCGTGAACATGATTCACTGTTCTCAACACCCATAATGGACAGTATCCCTAGCATTTCATCCCATACTCTCCCCCGTCATATTGCCTTATAAAACACTCCAATAGAAACAAGATAAACTGTGTGCATGGTATAAAAATGGGCTGGTGGTTTTTTGTCATCTAGACCATTACGTTTTCTGGAGAGAAAACAGATTATCGCCGGAAGGCCAAACGATGTGATTGACAAACACTAGAAACCAACTCACGTGCTATAAAATGTTCAACACACTGTTCAGAAAAAAAAAACATTAAAAAAACAAAATGGAGCCTTGTGACACGTGACATGTGAGTCGCATGTGACATGGGAATCTGACGACCCACAACCGATTGATATTTTGTGCTTTAGGGTGATTTGTCTGAATGTCTTTCGCAAGCCTGTAGTAGGTGGTAGATCTTGCTACACGTGTCAATCTGATTTTTTAACGCCTTGCTTGTTGTGCTGTTGCACTTTGTACTTAACTTTAACCACCAACCAGTCAGTTAGCATGTACATTTGATATGTACGCTAACTCAGTGCGGCAAAGAACACCCCATATCAACCTGGCCGGGCCGGGCCGGGGGTGAGAGCTCTCGAACACTCCCACCACACCCCACCCCACACCCACCTCAGCCAGACGTTTCCGGGATAGCGCCAGAATGGGTGGACGCAGACTGCCGGGTTAACATGGTACCAAATAACTCATCCATCGCTAGGCTTTTTGCGACGCTAAATCTATAACAAACAAACATAAAATACGCCTTCTGCCTACTATATATTACTCTGGTGCGTACGTCACTCCGTTCCGTCTCGCCCACGTCAATACTCGCCGGGTCGGAGGGCGGGGGGTGAGGGCTCTCGAGCGTACACTCGCGTCAGGCCTTTACGGGATAGCACCCACAGAGGAGACGCAAATAGAGAAGAGATGAGAGAGGAGAGATGAGAGGTGAGAAAGGAGAGAGTAGAGGAGAGTATAGAAAAGAGAAGGGAGAAGAAAGACAGTAAAAGGTAGAGGGAGAGGAAGAGGGAGAGGGAGAGAGATGAAGAGGGAGATTGAGATGGAGAGGAAGAGGAAGAGGAAGAGGAATAGGACGAAGAAGAGGAAGAGAGGGAGAGAGGAGAGATGTTCCAAAATATTCAAAGTGCTGGCATTCGGAGTAGCTACAGCATATTGTCACCAAATTCATGCCTAGCTGTTATTCAGTCCAGACGAACGACTCTGATATCCCTAACTGTGAATTGTGTTCAATGTTGCTGACCCGGGGTTAGGATACCTGCCGCTTCTTTTTACCGCATTCGGTGAGGAAAATTGAATTTTGTGTCATCTTTGGCATAAGGTTGGGTGAATTGCAATGTATTTTATGCACTGAGTCATCTGATACTTCATGTTGCTGTTCCTCATGAAGTCACCTGAATTCGATTTTAGGGTCACTCAAGCCGTGCAGCATGACATTGAATGGCAAACCACTGACCTGACCTCGTGTGATCTGACCTTATCTGACCTTTCCGTGGAATTACGTTCCAAACAGTGTACACAAGGCGGAGGCTGAAGTGATTGTTTTATCCAGTTATATATATCAGCGTAACGTAAGTTCAGATCACGAGGCCAGAAGGTGCACAGTTTGCAATGATGTTTCAGTAGCATACCAGTTCTCCTTGGAACATACTTCATACTTACTTAACATACTTTAAAACATACTTCAAAAGCATCGTACTGGGGTTTTACGCTTGAACTTATTGACCTGAACATACGGTGTAACCTTGACCTTAGGATTTTTTGGTGTCGAACAGATGCGCACGTTCTGCATGAATGGGTTGGATGTGAGTACCAAATGGGTACATATTCACATCACCCAGGTCATTTCCAAATATAACGATTACATCACTGGGTTAGCCTTGCATGAACTTTTGAGGACCTCAGCATGACGGAAAACGAAGAGGTAAGCTCTGACATGATCTCAAGGCAACATTGGCATGCCAATTACATTTCCCTGTGCCTCTAACATGGAGTTCGAAGGCTGGTTGTAAAACCTGATGCGAGCCCTATCTGACCTACCCGGCATTGAGCCTGGTTATCATGATCAATATGAACACATTCATTGTCCGCTCTAGAAAAACAATGCCGGAAAATATGCTGCCTTTTCCATTTTCCTGGGATTTATTTCGAAGTACGCATATTCACCTAATATGGTCTTTGGTGACCTCATAATGGGCCAAAATGTAATCGATGTTTCAATCGATCACCGATCAATCGATTGCAATCGATCGATGCAATGTATGTTTCCAACTCTCCAAGACCAACGCTTTCTGAGGGTGTGCTGCATTGTATCCGACGTTTTTCAGATCTGAAGTTAACAACAGCGCGTGCGGACCAAACAGCGCACCGGAAGCGGGTTGTGGATTCAGCATCGCACCCGAGTAATGACATTCCACTGATGATAATACGACCGTGGTCAATGCAAACAAAACAATATCGCCCACGACCCACTGCAGTTCGCCAGAGAACTGAGTGAAAGCGCGTGCGCTACTGTGCACACCACTTCCCAGAAGGAGATTCTCCGTTCGGCGAAGCGGCGGCCATACCAGCGAACGAACGTGCCCTGGGGGCAAACGGACGTCGACACCGCATGGCAACGATGGCATCGTGCCAACAGCCAGTGGGTCCAGTAGACACCCGACTGCATCGACCACGCAGTGCTGTGTGCGCTTGCAAGCGGTCGGGACCCAAAGGCACGTGGTCGCACTTCCGGTCACTCGACTGGAAATCGGTTCGCGGAAGTGTTGCTTCTGGCGGCTAACACACTGTGTTTCACGGCCGCATTGTGTTTGAAATTGCGGCGCTGGAGGTCGCATAAACCAGCCGCCAGACGGTCGAGGGTTTATCGTGTGCCACGAATTCGTGGTCGCTGCTGTTTTTTTTAACGACAAATCGACCGTTGAGTCATGCAGCGTCGCCAATCTCTCACGCCGATTGGTCGCGGGCGAAGAGTAGCGACAGGTGAGACTCGACCCATACTCTTTCGATTGAGACGGGCAACTTATCTCTAGACTACTCGTCCCCACGAATTCGTTGTCAACATCAACGTTGACAGAAAACAACGTAATTTGGACACTGAAGGAAGGCTCACAGATAGAAGATGTTTGTTTGGGGGGGGGGGTTGCACCTATAGCGTAACAATCAATGAACCTCTGGCATTTGATGACAACGCGAAGGCAGATGAATTCACTCAATTTTACTTGTAATATTGACTATTCGCGTTACGATAGACTCCGTTCGAACGAACAGTACGACCATTGTTCAGCAAACATTATCCACTGGCACATATAGGTGTCAGTCGAAGGCAATTACGCAATCGAACGTTCATTTATAAACATGTAATTCAGTGGCGACGCTTGGGCTCTTTTAGGACGCATCCGACTTTTCGACCAGTCAGCGTCGCCAACCTCTTATACCGGCTGGCCGCGGGTGAACTCAAAATTCCGCCGGTTCTGGGATTCGAGCCCACGATCTTACGACCAACAGCCCAACTACCTACCAACTGAGCTACCGCGGCTCCCAGGCATGTAATAGAGGTTTTTCACTACCGGAGCCTTAACCCACCCGAAATCCATCATGCTGGAGAATATATGACTTCAAAAATTATGTCCTGTACGACATAAAATCCCCCCCCCCCCACCAATCTAGCTTTCCTTGCATTCTTGATCCGCCACTGACGACAGCGCATGGTACTGAGTTTGCTCTGCTGCTGGACAGGAAAAGATACTAGTTGGTCTCATCCTGTGATCCAGACCACATCGGGATAGACATACAAGAATCGCGTCCAAAAAACAAAACACGAATGTTGTTTGTTTATTTTGCTTATTGGTTGGTTCACGACACACTTTATGCACATACACGGCTAATGGCGCCGCCCACACCGTTTCGCCGGTGGGCCGCGGGATTGGGAAATGTCCTGAGTGGCGCTGGAGTTGAACCCGGGACCTTTGGTACCCACAGCCCGACACCTTAACCACTCGGCCATCCCCGCCCCAACACGAACGGTGGTTGCGCAAAGAAGCACGCAACGCATTTTATGCCAAAATGCTACATCAACCAGATAAGACATCCCCCCTCCCCCGAAACGTTGGCGACACGGTAAATTGGTCAAAATGACCTCGCGTCGGAAATGACGTCACCGGGTTATCGACCGGCCCCAGGGGACCACGCAGCCGGCCGATGCTCAATATCTCAACACTTCCGAGTCCGATTCAGACTTGATCAGGTCTGAAATTGACATCTGCTGTCTAACCTACAACTCAAATTCGCCGATGCGCACACGCGTAACCAATCGTCGCACTGACGTGACGTAGCAGCGGCACCATCACCAGCAGCGACTGGCCGGCGGCCGCCCGGCACCGACGAGGAGACGCTTCGCGCGCCGTGCCGTCGTTAGACCGTACTGGACCGATGCCGCGCCCGTGCCGACGGCTGAGCCAGACCCCGGACCGTGCCGGCAGTCAGCGGCGAGACCGTGACAGCCAACCGGACTAAGTTCAGTCCTAACTCATGACATTCCTTAATCTAACCCGGACGCATTCTGCCAGGATAAATAGGTGGTTGGGTATTTGGGCTTAGGGGCGCTTTCGAGGATAAATAGACGATGGAATTTAGCTTACCAACTTCACAAAATATTGGACTGAGTTGTCGACTTAGATTCACGAGGATGTGGCTCAGACTCGGACCCAGGTTTTTTACTGAGACATATGTCTGTTGCCCGCATTCCTCGTCAAATCCAGGTTTTTGGATCCAACTCATAGCAGCCGCAAACATGTCCCACCAAACCCGGACCATCAGCGTCGGTAATTCTTTCTTTTATGCCGGCCATTCACCTTGGATACATCTCCAGCAAAAGGCGCAGGGCTCTTCCGCCGCACTCAGGAAGCTCTTCGGTTCACCTGGGATGTCATGGGGGAGGCGGGTCGAGAGGGTTCAAAGGTCGTTGTGGGGTGCTATACTTGCAATACTACAAACTGTGTTCGCATGATCAACCGGTCCCTTCAGAACATTCCTCAGGGGCCAGCGAATCTGACTCAATGAGCCCACTGGGAAGACGCAGTCCCTCCCATTGCGAGGTCCTGGCTGCGCTCCTGCCTGCGGAGCGCAGGCGGCAGCGCCAAATGACCTTCCACAAGGCACATTTGTGGTGCATTCTCTGTCGATTAAGAATTAATTTCGGTCACGAGACGTGGCTCCAAGTCCAGCTGCACTCGGATTTTTAGTCCGACTGGACTTGGAAACGAATTCGAACTCATGGCCTTTACGTAATCATATTCAGCTTGATAACGAGCAGCAGTCAATCCAGATCCAGGTCCAGATTCACCAGTAAACACAACGGTGGACTCGGATTCAGATTGACATGATTTGGACTTGGACTCAGGGTCAGGTGTTTAACTCATACTCAGGCTTGGAATGCATAAACTACGCCGCAATGTTATCGCTATGTATAAAGGAGATGGCGGGTATCAGCTTGTGATCACGCACGCTCAAATCGGCCCGAAAGCTTCAAGCACACACTGGTGATTGATTGATTATTTGGGCTTAAGGGCGCATCAACTGCTACTGGTTATGTAGCGCCCAAACACTGGTGACAAAATGCGTGAACATAACCGAGCGCATATTTGCACTTGAAAGTTGCTTCTCAATCCTCGTTGATGCACGACATTTTATCATCCCAACAAATACAGGGGTGCAGCAGCTTGCAACCACTAGCATTTCCAAACAGGGAGGTGCTAGGAATACGAAACAAAAGCCAATATGCTGCAGGTGGTAACGTCTCGCGACCGGCCTAATTTTTGCATCCCTAGGCCATAGGTTGCACTTGCATTTCCACTTATAGGCAAATTTTTTTCGTAATATCGATAATATTTATGCTTACCCCGCGAGTCACTGTGAGGGAGTTTTTTATTTGCTTTTTTCCTCCGAAAACAGTCAAATCAAATGATACCGCAACTCGTTTCAGTACATCCAAATGAACATCTAGGATGTCGTGTGTAAAAAATGCCTCAAGGTCATCCCAGTTGATGTCCGATTGACGTTATAAAATATTTGATAGGTGCTGTTTTTAACGTCTCAAACGGTTGCTTGTTGTTATGAGACACAATCGGACCAAGGTATACCGGCATATAAATGCAAGTGTAGCTGATGTATGGAAGTTCATCTGGTGACAGTGTGACGTCATCTAGGTCATTCCGGAGCATTCATACCAGTCAGATTTATACATTAAAATGCAATCAAATATATAGGACCGCGTGGGACTGGAATACGTTCTTATAGTCGTCATTAATCGATATATCGACTACAAAAGACGTCCTCACATGTGAAGTCATCATAGGTCAAATATACATATTGTCTGCTCTCATTTAGTTAGTTATTAGGGCTAACTAGCTGATAATTATATCATCGGGCGCATCGACTACTTTGGTCATGTAGCGCCCATATTGTCTGCTCTCAGTTTTAATGCCAGGGCGTAAGATAATGGTATCACACACTCAACCACATATGGTACTTTTATCTCTTGAAACGGTTGCTCATTAGCATCCGATACAACCTAGCCAATACTGGCGTGCCGATCCAGTTCAACTCAGCTGTAAATATTTTAGAGAGGTCAATACCTACCAGGTCCTAACGAAGGGAAAATGGCAAACAAGTTTTCAGAATATGAGCTGAGACACGTATGATATGTACTGACCATCACCATTCCGCATTACGATGATTTCAGGGAATTCGTGTACCTATAACAACTTACATTTTACTGCCATTTACACATATGGCAGAACACAACAGATAATATTCCGTAGCATGCACGATGTGTAGGTCCGTTTCTCCAGCTCTTCGCGGAAATGTAGCCTATACACATGTAGCAACGTATTGCGTACTCAACCAAAAAAGGTAATTTGCCCTCTTCTCCCCACCTGACCTCACTTGACCCTAGAACAAATTTAGATTGAACAATTATTGGCATCTAGGACCAATAATTACATCATCGACCAATACCTAAATTTTATGTTACTCTATTGCCTTTATTTAAGGTAACGCGTGCACTCTTGGTTATCCGTGAAACATTTTTATTTGACATGGCATGTGTCCTCATAGGCGGTACGCCTGGTTACACACACACACATATATATATATATATATATATATATATATATATATATATATATATATATATGTATGTATGTGCATTCAATAGCATATACCAAAATTTATGTCGGCTATTCCAGACCCCTTGAAAAGATGTGACTGATGAAATGTGTTATAGCGCATGCTGAGCCAAAAGGGCAGTTTTACATAAATTAGTAGATCTGACTTGACCCGATGCCAGAAAAGGTATCATGGGCAATTTCAGGTACCCACTGCATGTATTCAACGACAGCTGATAATTTGTATCACCATAATGCTCCGGTTTGCGTTACAAGCTCTCGAAAGTAGTCAACATAATCGTACTTCAACTGACCTGTGACCCCATCGGTGTCTTCCGATTAAGGTTATGGTGCTATCGAATGTTTCTTGAACCGTCACAATCAGTTCATAGGTTGCAGAGGTACAATGGGAGAAAAGCACCCTCAGTGACCCTCAGCACTCTCAGCATGAACAAACATATCCCAGTGACAGCCGGGTTACTCTCGTCTGCAGGGTATAAAAACAACTGATGCGAGCTTCATATGTTCTCCACATTATTCCGTGGTATTTCAGGATAATATGACGCGCGATTTTACCTTTTCAGAATTCAAGAAGTATGAACTCATTGTGCTTGCAAATGGATACTACTGGGAGCGAACCAATCACGCGCCACCCTTACTTACTCGACTCATTGACCATCTGTGTACCTGTCGGCCTGTGATATTGGCACATCGTCTGAACAGCCATGACATGGAGACTTCACCAAATACATTATGATGCGGATGCGGATGTTGATGGTCCATTGTTTTTCCTTAACATTAAGCCCAACACCTGTATAATCAGTCATCGTTAGGGGGAAGCTAGATGTGGCGATGTGGCAGCCGGTCGGTACCCATCTTATCTCAATTACTTAATGATGTAACGTCCGAAGCGCGGCGCCTTCCCTGAATGTAAGAGCTTATCATCACCCCAGCACATGACGTTTTTCTAGCGACAACGTAAAAACGGCGCGCGACAGCGCACTGTCACCAAGCATAGCTCATAGGGCACCTCTTGGACCCCAAAATATAAAGCTGAAAATTTCATGTGATGTGCTTGAGCTATGTCGTCGCAAGAGGTAATATCTCATGCATTTTCGCCCGAAATCTCGGATTATGGGCAATTAGTATCACTTATTGTCCAAACATGACCGATGTCCACGTGGTATGACGATGGATAATTCAGCTGACGCCTTTCCATAGGCAATTGACCTTTCAGAGTCATTCGACATACTTCATCCAACTCGACCTAAGATAACATTCGGATTCTGAGGAACTGAGACTTGTTTTTACACAGAAGCTCAATACATCTTACGTCTATTTTCATCGTCACGTGAAAGTAGGGGTGAAATTTTCACCATTTCCCATTACGCACCAACTTAGCATATTCAATTCCTGCCCAGTTGACTTCGCCAGGATATGTGACAATCTGAGACCTGGCACATCTGAGTTCTCCTCGTATTATTCAATATTTAACACCACGTGGTCCCATGGTATCCCGCGGCCGCGTCCGGTCGCCCCGTGCTCGTTTACTCAATGCACATTCTACTTGTTCTGTTGCATACGCTAAAAGCCGTAGAATTGACACTTTTTGTGCAAACTACAGATGCTGAACAAACCTTGGGCGCTACATGACCAATGTAGTCGATGCGCCCTAAAGCCCTAATAACTAACTGACGAACACACCTGGCTCCAAGCGCCCATCCAGGGTGTATCGTCTGCACTCCAAGGGTCATTTAGATCGGCATTTCTTGGCGTTCGATTCTGACACGATTTACTGAGGGGGGGGGGGGGAGAGCGCAGATCCTCCCTACCTAACAAAGATCTCAATGATAGGACCGTGTGCACAAATAATTGTACCTCTTTGATCAATGACGTCGCAGACACCCCTAAGGAAAAAATCGGTCCAATACGACCCAGCTTCTGACTTCGGCCAAAAATAAGATAACGCAACCGACGAGAAGCTCCCATTCTAGCTCAGGAATGCTTTATAAATGTGCCGCTAATAGATGAACACCTTTTAAGTTACTTGAACCTCACGATCACGCTTAAATCACGTAATATTGAAGTCAACATTCCATATTCCCCTTAGGTAGCCTAACTGGACAGAATTTGCGACATTCGTCCTATTATGTCATAATTTCGTAAAAAATAACTTAAAGGAAAATATAAAAATATAAAAATAGGAGATATGCGTTTTCCACCTAGTTATACCAACGCCGACAACCTCATGCCCAAATTTTCATTCGATAATACAGGACAGCCTGCCAAAATATAATAATACAACCTGGAATAACCTCAGTAAACTTGGTCTTGGTCAGTGACATTCGATGATCTGACCTCGAGTGTTGTCACAACATGAAGACTTGATACAGGGAGGAATATGCCGTGTTTCGGCCAGCTAGCACACACCTTTTCTTCGAAGTCACGAAAATCCGCTGGAGGGCGTCAGACGCTACCCACTCTCCCTCAATACCCTGTAAATGCCGGTTCAAGTATTGGCGTTACTGAAATCAGGAAAAGCAACAGTACTGCACAAATTTGGGGTGTTGAGCTACAGAAGTCAATGTTTAACCAAACCAATAAAAGTGGACACAAGCAACAAAACAATCGCCATGAACAAGATAAATGGCAGATACTAATCAGCAACCGGCCTGCTTTTTCTCAGTCATCAGACGACCATTTAAACTGCCGACCACAGCCTGCACAAATTATCCAACCCTAGCTCACGCTCAACTTTCAGACGTCCTCGCATGCGGTCCGACTGGTTGGCTGGTTATTGGAGTTTAGGGGCGCATCGGCTGCATCGGTCGGACTGCGAGCAGCCGCTCAAGTGGTGGGCGCACCAAAATAAATAGCTGACGTTTTGCGCCGCCCCGGCCGCGGGTCGGTGACGCCCCCGCACGTTTCGGGTGGTGACGTGGGCGGGGGCGGCCCCAATCGGTTCCGATTGGCTCAGGGGCGCTATAAAGGCGGTCCCACGGCGGTGGTGACACACACACGTCAGTCGGCGAGCCAGTGACCTGGGTGGAGGAGCTCGCCGCCGCCGCAGCGCTCCGTCAGCAGCCAGTCGCAGCCGCTCCAGCTGTCTCACGACTCACCTCCACGCGACATCAGGTAGGTCTACAGACTCCCGCTCCCTCCTCATCATACTGATGACGGCCCCACCAGACTGGAGGCGAGGGTCCCCGCAGACCCGACATCGGCGCACTCCTCAAGTGACGCATCATCCAGCAACTACCAGCCGCCCCGGAGCAGTCCAGGTCACTGAGTCGACCTCTGACAGCGCCCTCCCAGCCGGTCCTTCAGCTGAACTGGATGGTTGCCGGATCGCATGGGCGGGCCACCGCGAGTGACAGGGGGACGTGACGCGACAGCTTCAGCATTAAGCTATAAGCACAAGTTGCCAAATATTAAATTAAATGAATTCACAGTCAACATTTCGCCAATGCATGAATAGAACTGACATGAAAACCCTCAGTCCCCATATCGAAAACACGGTGACGAGTGTGGGTCCAGGCTGTCCACTGAATGTTTTGTCGTTAAAAGCTCCTGATGCTATTTTGGCCCCTGTCGAGGGCAATCATGGCTAGAATATTCGGCAACGCTGCGACTTAGCGTGCCCACATATGAACTTCGTGGTCTTCTTCTGTTGCTTGAAAGTCGACCGGTACCGTCAACATTGAATGTTACGGATGGGAGCTGCCTGGCTCGGGGTTTTGCGGCGCTAGACCTCTTCCGATTCCCCCTGGCTCTCTGTGATTGTGGCTCAACAGGTGCAACTGGCGAGCAGCTGCAGCCGCCAACTGGCGAGCAGCTGCAGCCGCCAACTGGCGAGCAGCTGCAGCCGCCAACTGGCGAGCAGCTGCAGCCGCACACTGGCGAGCAGCTGCAGCCGCCAACTGGCGAGCAGCTGCAGCTGCCAACTGGCGAGCAGCTGCAGCCGCACACTGGCGAGCAGCTGCAGCCGCCAACTGGCGAGCAGCTGCAGCTGCCAACTGGCGAGCAGCTGCAGCCGCACACTGGCGAGCAGCTGCAGCCGCCAACTGGCGAGCAGCTGCAGCCGCCAACTGGCGAGCAGCTGCATCCGCCAACTGGCGAGCAGTTGCAGCCGCCAGTACTTTAATCAGGGGTCCAGCTAGGGGATCCTTTGGGTTCTAAAACACCCTTCCTCGACATTCATGGGGGTACCCAGACGCCTGAATACGTATCTTAAAATTATATTAAACTGGGTGGTTCACCACGCACTTTATGCACATCATGGCTAATGGCGCACATTAAAATGTCATTAAATGAAATTGGCAATTAAAAATACACTTATTGACTGAACGGTATACCAGAGATTGAGGAACTGCACTGTCCTTGGAATGTCACATAGGGGTGCCAAAGGTCGTTGCAAAGTTGAATCCTGTCTCTGAGTGTATATATGAAAACTAGATGTGCATAGGAAGAGGAAAACTAAGTGGCCAGGCACCACCACTTTTGGAGGCGGTGGTAGTAGGTTCTTTTTTTTCGCGGGAGGGGAGAGCAATAACAACTGTGTCGTCTTTCCATTCCTTTTTTACTTCTCTCCAAGAGCCAAGATGTACAATATGATCGAGGAAAATGCGGGAAAAGTCTGTGTTTCGGCTGCAGTTACAGCAAAATACATTTCCAAGTCATGCTCCATGGGAAGTCAGGAGGAGCAGGAGCTTTAGGGACGGCCCCGTTTAACAACTTTTACTTGGATGCCCCCATCTCTAGTAGATGGGACCACCTCCGGAAAAAAATCCGAATTACACCTGTGACATTCGGATAAATACATAGGGTATCCACCTTCTGACCACATACCAGACTCTAGATCAGAGAATTGAACCATTACAGGTGATATTTCTCCCGACAAATTTGCCACCTTAGGTGCTGTTAGGTGTGCGCGATGCAGATGGACATAGGCCCATAGGCTCCAGTTCATCAAAGGACGCACTGAGATGCATCTGACTCGCGTGACCTCATCCATCTGATCACATCAGACGACTATATTAAAGATGACCTTAAATCAGATATATAATTGAATATTTCTTCAACAGGTAACGAGTACGACTATTCACGTGGAAGAAAGAGAACACCTTAAAAGCCGCTTGCTTCTTTATTACTGCTTAGTGGGTGGTTCACGATGCACTGTATGCACATTCACGGCTGATAGCGCCGCCCACATTGTTTCGCCGGTGGGTCGCGGGATTAGGAAATGTCCCGAGTGGTGCGAATGTTGAATCTAGGAAATTTCGTACTCAGATAAGTCGTTTGCGTCCAATTCGACGGCATAGTATATTTTTTAGATACACAGTGCAAAATACTACAAAGTAAACACTGATGATGCACAAACTATTCTGATGCCAACATGTAAGTCGCCCGAACCTCGCAGTGATCTGATAAGGTCTCATATGTATAACTGAGGAGTATTGTGGTTTGACTCAGTCACGTTACTACGTGGGATGCGTTGAAAGGTTCTAAAAGCGTTGCTGCGTGCGAAAGAGCGTTTACACAAGGGCGTGGTTAGTGCTGCGTTGTGCGTGCCATGAAATGAAATAAGATTGACTGAAGACTGCCGCCCACACGGCTACAATTCGCGCTCGATACGCCGCACAGGCGTCAATGCCTCATTCAAACAGTTGGAAACGCCTCTAACAAAGATAGTTGTCTTTCAAGGCATGCAAACCAGCACCGAACCTCGAAACACAGGGCCGTTTAAGTTCGATTGGCAATGTCGTGCAGCAATGTTGACGTTGATGACGTGCGCCGGCGTTGGCACAGAAGGTCACACCGACGAACCCCTTGGGTGACACATGGCCCAAATCGGGCCTCTGCACGGGAACAGGACAACAGCCATGCCTCCGCTTCCTGGCATGTTCTCACGAACCGCATCATGCCATCAAATACCAGTGAGCCAGCAGATAACGACATCGCAAAAGCGGCCCCTGCCCATTCTCAACTCTACCATTAATGCTGGTTTCTGGGAGACCGGTAAAAACCTAGCACATAATCCTGAGTTCTTCCTGGTCCGTCTCCAAATTGATTAAATATACATACACACACACATATATACTTATACTTCCATTCTTCCGAGGAGCACAAGGCAAGGAACAAATGGGAGAGCACAACCAATATAGACATGCCATGGACGCACTTAATCAACAGACTGCGGCGAACGTCAGCACGGGTTGCCAGTGGTCGCCGCAGCAGCCCAGCTGAGAAGCGCCAGCGCGTTAGTCCACATTGCGTCACTTGACATCGCGAATACCCGGGAATCGGTGCGACGTGTACGGAGGTTCGGCCCGCGTCCAGAGTCGATGCAGTGCGTCATTGTCATTAAGCCCAATTATCACGCGATGCCGCGGCCGATCAGGCAGGTATTGAGATCAGGTCACCAGGCTAGCGCCAGCTATCACAAGTGTCATGCGGGCCACAGTGTAATCAATGAGTCCAATGTCAGACGGCGCAGTGTCGATGACGGTCGATGATCGGCAGCACACCGCCGTTGCGGAGAAATCAGAGCAATTAGCCAGTCCCAAGGTCATCAAGAGTGCGAGTCACGCACGTGCAACCAACTTTCACCCCAATTCGCGGTCAAGTTGACGATTCAATCGTGACTAAATTGCCAGGTCGCTTTTCAGGCGTACGGCGGGATCACAGTGGATGGGCGGGTGGGGAAGCGGCGCTCTGACACTATGAAGTGGTGGACGAATGGTTGGGGCACCTCCACACTGCGGACAGCGATCAAATGTCACAGGTGTCTAATGTCGACAACACGGCCGCTGCCGACTGGCGAATGCCGTCGCGGCACACCGTCGGCGCGAAGTGGCCGTGCCTCCGCCACAACCGACCGGCTGTGACTGTGTTAAATCTGGCCGATGGTGCTTCGTTAGAGCCCCAACTTTGCCTTCGCCAGGCGCCGACTTTCTCTCGCCGTCGAAGCTGGGTCGTTCCTGGGCCAGACCCAGTTCTTCCCGGTCAGAGTTCCGGTTGGTTCAATCGTGTCCATCAAATCCGGGCGTTCCTCCGCCAGAAACACTACTCCCTCCGCCAGAGCACGGCGATATCTCAGACAGACATCGAGTTACGTCTCCGTAGTGTTCCCCCTGTACTCATTGTGTAAGATGATGAGCTGGTGGCCGTCTAAAGGGACCGGCTCACTTGGGGCGTCACATCGCATGCCAGGTTCAATGGCGTTAATAAATGATTCAACAACTGTGTGCATCACTTAGTGCCAACGGGTAGAATCCACCTCCCCTCCCTGAGATATCTTGGGGGTGTAGTAATCTAGGGGAAAGTTACCCGCCTCAATCGAGAGTGCAGGTTCGAGTCTCACCCGTCGCTACTCTTCGCCCGCGGCCAATCGGCGTGAAAGATTGACGACGCTACATGACTCAACGGTCGATGTGCCGCAAAACCAATAACCGCCACCACCCCGAGATCTCGGAAATTGGTCGTCGTTGATTTTACGACACATCGATCGTTGAGTCATGCAGCGTCATCCCTCACGCCGATTGTTCGCGGGCGAAGAGTAGCGACAGGCGAGACTCGAACCCACAATCTTTCGATTGTGAGACGGGCAACCTACCCCTGGACTACTCGTCCCCAGATCTCGGAAACTAATAAAGCTAGTGGAAATGGAAGGTTCTCCACAGTGGCATCGCGCCAGTAAGGATGCATGCCAGGTCGGCTGGTGCCAACGAATAAAAGTCACGATTCCGTAACATTTTGAATGCCCTGAAGTCTGACGCGATCATTTTGCCTGTTCGTAGCTTTCCCTGCATATAATAGGGTGCGGCATCGTAAGTATTGGTTCCATATCACCACTGTAAGGCAGAGAAAAAACATCGCTAGTGGTGCCGTTTCAACAACAAATTTTACTTTCAACGTCAGTAACCCAACAACAATGCTGTCAGCGACACCTGTGAAAGAAAGAAAGAAAAACGCAATACCCAGAATCCTGTTTCAACTTCACGCTTTAATTTTGCTGACTATTTTGTAACTACGTGACTGTGTAACCTCTCCAGGACCATCACGGCTGTTATGCGATAGTCCACCACTGACCAGCGCATGTGGGGATGTTATATTTCCTCCACAGGTAAGCTAAAGGAGGTAAAGGAGCAGGTAAAGGAGCAGCTATCCTTCAGCTGAACAGCGTGTCTGACTTCTTCGCAGGATGTCGCCGCGTCTGCTACGCTGTATGATGATCACAATGGTGGTGGTGACCAGCATTTGCCTCGTACTTCCTGTTGGACACGCCCATCTCATGCTGCGCGGTCAAGGGCTCGGCCGAGCCAAGCGCTCCTTCGTCGAGCTCGACTGTCGTGGCGTCTTCAACAAGTCCGTCTATGCCAAGCTGAACAACATCTGCAAGCAATGCTACGAACTGTACAAGGAACCAGAGCTACATGGCCTGTGCCGGTACGTACCGACTCACGCGGAAGGATTCGCACTCCTCCACTCGTTCATGGATGCCAGAACTGGTGCCTCTGACAAACGGCACCTTCACAGACTTTCACCTTTGGCTGTTTCAGTGATGCATGCACTATGATTAGGGTGCTTTACTTTTTATTTTCATTTTACTCTGATCTTCGGGATGTTTTAGCCCATTTTCGGATCTCGTAAGTTTTATTTGCTTCATTCTACCAATCAGAGTGGCGATGTTTTGCTTCAAACTCTTATTTTGGGTTATCCACTGGTTTGGACTTGTTGTGCACCACCGACACGGGAAAACCCTACGTCTAGCATCTGCATCCAGTGCTCTCACCCTGCCCATCCCACAGCATCCATTTATCTCAGATTTTCGGTACCACGCCTCCGCACCCTCACTGTCAGCTCCTGGAATCCATCGAGCTACATATTTCCAGCACCTATCTCCCGCGATCATCCAACACATCGCAATCGCGGCTGTGGCTCTCACGTCATCTAACCCATTCAACGTCTGACCGGTACCCGTGCCGGCAACGTCAGCACCATCGGCTCCAGCACCGGCACATGCTTTTCTCTTTTCTGTGACGGCAGCCACGACTGCTTCGGCAGCCAGTATTTCCGCGGCTGTGTGGAGGCGCTGCGGCTAAAAGACAGAAACGCCGAGTTCAGCAGCTGGATACAGACAATGCGCGGAAACCGGTTCCAGTGAGGCGAGCCGGGACAGGTGAGACGGTCCCAGGCTAGGTGAGGCTTGAGGAGACGCAGAACACGGCCAGAGTGACAATCAGCGCGACGTATACCCGAAATCCAGTGACCACGGGCTTCCCAACCGGATCGGCTCAGGAAGAAACAAGTTGGCCACGAATCGAAAGCGCACCAACGCTGACTCTCAGTGCACACATATCGTACAGAACATGAGTATCTGACTACCCGAGTGTGGATCGGGCGATATTGCACAATCGCCTTATCCTGCCAACAGTTCCCTCTGCCTACCCTCGGTGCCGTGTAGAGAACCGATCCAAGCACGTTCCTCGCACGTGGCGGCCGTAAACAACCCGGGAGTCACATACCGGCACGCTCCGCATTTGATGACACATACCCGACGCGGCGGAATCTCGCTGCCATGTGTCGGCACGTCAATATGTACGTGCGCTACTGACAGGTCACCAGCGCGGGTCGACAGGCTGACGGCGTGCCATTTCACAAACCCAACACCAAGCCCGCGCCGTGCTGAGGCTGTGTGAAGCGAGATCATAAATAGCAATGCTCGCTCACCGACCAACTCCAATGCATGGCGCCACAAATGAATCACCCAATGGCTGATGCCGTCGTTGTTACAATACATCACTAGCTGGGTTGTGTCGATTTACGTCCGCTTTGCTGACGCACGCAGAGCGAGTTCTGAGACCGAGGGGCTCATAATTGCGTCAGGGCGACGTCAAGCTTAGTCGCGCCATGATCCGAAAAGTCCACACGTCACGACTTACGTCGCATCTAGAAGGGGGATATTACCTACGGCTGTGACTGGCACCAGGCAGCCGTGGCTGATCCAGATTTGAGTTAGGGGGGGGGGGGGTGAAGATGTGGGATGTTAGCCAGTAACATTTATGCATATCTCCTGTATACCCCATGGATAGGTAATGGCCTTCTAATTGTAAAATAACAATTATTTCAACAATCTCAATGCATGGTAATACTGGATGGCAAAACAACCTATCCGTGTTCAATTACAGCACAAATTCCTTCAATCATCGCATTGCGCAGCCAGTGTTGATCATGTACCCATCAACATTTTATACAATTTTTACCCCTTAATTCTTGACAGGGTTGAACTGATATCTCTCTCACCCCACAACCGATCCGCCGCCCTTGGCTCCCGGTAAGAATCTGCCAGAAAAGTTATGAGAAACTAAGAGCCCATGAAAAAGCGTCGTCTTCGCCTTAGGACTAATTGCGGATGGCCCAAACATCGTGAGTTTATCGGATAATCCCGCAACCATGGCCGGCGTCGAAGGGGTACGGTACGGGTACGGGGTATCTAACGGATGTACCCCGCATCCTAAGAGATACGTGGTACATTCTACTAGATTTGGCTAAATTTTAAAATGCACCTATGTATGTCCTTGCAACACAATGGATAGACCCCCAATGGACCTTAACTCCTGCGATGTTCGCGACGCTGGCCGATGTTACACGGGTCGCTGCGCACAACTACGTTTGTGTTTGTCGCAAACGTCAACTGAACACACGGAAAAGGTCGCTAGAATCGGCCACGCGATCCGGGTACTTCACCGCGGCCTTCTCTCACTGGTGTGTACACAAAGTCGTGCTGCTGTCGCAGAAGGCAACGACAATAATCACGATCGCATGACCGGCTGTGCACCTCCCATGCCACACGCTGAATGGGCCCCTGCACGGGGTGGAATGTTGGCCATGCGTCAGCCACAAGCTTGGCAGTAACGGAGCCCACAGGCCATGTCGAGTGTTTCCTCGCCATCAAGGTAAACGCCACACCCGATCTGTGCCATCCAATGATGAGCAACATGTGCTGTTCTGAGATGAGAAATAACACACGGGATACTAAGCTTAGAGCCAATGCCCTGAACGGACGACCAGAACAGTAGGTGACAAGATTCGATTTGCCCTGTGATACTGGAAGTGGAGAGGGAAAATTGTGGGGTAATCGAATATGAGGCGAATATCTGTATTTAAACCGGCGACGTCAGGATCTCAGGTTGCACTTCACTGTGCACATTGAGCAATTTGCCACGGAACAATTAATTGTCAAACAGCACCGCTTAATTTTCGCATGATATAATGAGGATAATTGTACAGATGCCCAGGACCCTGGGAACAGCCTTTTGTCCATTCTTGGTAGGTGACGAGGTATCTGGAGACAACGGTCACAGAGATTAAGATACTGAAGCCTTGTGTAAAAGGGAGGATTGGTTGGTTGGTTTGGGGGTTTGTGGGTCCATCAACTGCGTCGGTCATTCACCGCCCGTAAAAGTCGGGGGGGGACACCTCGGCACCGTCAAGCGGCAGAAGGCCTGACAGAGCGGTGACCTGTCGGCAGGTCAGAGTGCTTCACCACAGAGTACTTCAAGGGCTGCCTGCAGGCTCTCGTCATGGAGGACCAGGCGGACAAGCTGGACGAGGCTATCAGGAGTCTCAGCGGCCGCTAGCGTGTCGCACATCTCTGCTGCCAACGGCGCGGCGACGACAGTCTAGTCAAGAGGTGCACGCCAGCCGGCACCTCTGCAAACAACGCTGCACGCGCCACTGCAGGGACGCCACTGCAGGCACAGCTGCAGGCGCCACTGTAGGCGCCACTGCAGACACAGCTGCCGGCGCGGCCGACGCATGCCTCAGTCCGCGCATGTGATACTTTACCAGTGACTTGTGTCCAGTGAGCAAGTAATTTATTGTCTGAGCGCATGCGTGTACGTGTATGTTGGAGACATCCACCAATGACCAATTGTGAATCGGACAACTTCTGTTGTCCGAGTAGCGTGAAGCTGTAGCATTCATGCGAAGGTGAATGATACGTATTTGTCACTGTGTGAAGATGGCTGGATTCTCCCATGCTCCAGATTTGTAATGAGAATGGGCGTTTTTTGTTCAAACACTAAGCACATCCCTTTTCAAGATGATCAATTACCATATGCAATGTATACGCATAACTGCAACTAAACGTTTGTGATCAAAATTGAAAAACTTGATCGACTTCCATACTATATCCATGAATATACCGTTAAAATTGTTCACTTACTTGCCGTACATCAAGGCTTCTTTAGTGTTGCATTGTAAACGTCTGGATTTTCAGGCTGAACTATACATATAGCCATTAAATATTACTTGTATCGAAATGACCCTGATTGAGATGTACATTGCCTGGCGAATATGCCGCACCAATCTATATACTGAGTGCAGATAGCTGAAGGTCCAGACTCAATCCCATGAACTCAACAGCCATGGCGAGTGGTGAGAATTTGGGTTATGACTACCTGGTCACACATCGATTTACTACATGATGACGAATTGCCCGAGCTACGCTGGGAAGATATGCACCGTTTCCGTGACCATTGACATAAGCATTAGCCTCTTCGTTGATACACTATGGGCCAAGGTTCATATACGGGTAGCAAACCACACCAATTATCGACCTTATCGACGTGCCGTACTACCGTAACGGTAAGCTGTGGACCATTGTGTAGGGGAAACTGTTTTTGTTCCCAAGTGAGTTCTATCTGACACGGTGAATGACGGCTCCGGGAAAATACAATGTCGCAATGTGTTACGAACGTCTGTGTGTGGTGTGTCCACTACGAGAAGAACATGACCATCGCTACCACAGAGCAGCACATCCAGACTGAGGTCAGCATGCAGGCCAAAATCATATCTTTACCGGACACAGACAAGGCAACAGCTGTCGGCTCACACGAAGGCAACACGGTCTAACTGTCCAAACATTAGTAGGTTCGAACCGCGGCACCTTCACGTTATTACTTACAGTAGAATGGTTCGCTGTTCTAAGCGTTGGCAAGTTTCTATGATATGGTACATGGTATCTAGTACGTGGTGGCCGGTTTAACCCACGACTAAACCAGAGGTTGAAACTAGTCAGAACAATCAGGTTGCATAAATCAACTAAAACAAATTCCAGCACCGAGGTTCATTTTATTTCACGCTCCTATCACAAAGGGTCAGGGGACGACAGACGAAGAAAAGACAGGAGGGAGAGGGCGGAAACCTCCAGCCGCAACAGGAATAAACCATCTTTAGTAACTGGCACGGCTAAGCCCAGGTTTCCAACCCCGGTTCTATCGGGCATGGTCCGAGCTGCCTTAATGTTATTGTCACTTCATGATCGCTTTGATGTACTTTGGTGTACTTCATGTACTTTGAAGAAAACATGCCTTGACAAAACGAATCTAAAGCTACCAGCGGAGGGGCCACTTACCACCGCATGAGCATGAGCATGAATGGCCCATGGTGCCAAAACTTTCAATATGCCAGCTGTTCTGCTCAGTTTGCAAAATTTGCATGTGTACATGACCTTCCAATACTGCACTCGATTATTAACACCGATGCAAGGTGTCTCAGCCCGGGAGCGCGTGCGTGACGTGGCATGACGCAGCCGTGTTACCGGCGGAACTGAACCGTCACTGGCTGGGAGGCGGACAGCGACCAAGTTTCCCACAGTCAACGCTTCCCCCTGAATAACGAATGCCGGCACTTGGAAGAGGTTGGTTGGTTGGTTATTGGGGTTTAGGGGCACATCGACTACGTCGGTCATGTAGCGCCCACACTTGGAGGAGGCCTTGCTCGTCATCAGAGAGGTGGTCTGTCTGTCCTGCCTACGGCAGTGGCGGGATGAGAAAGCACGCATCAGAGGATCGTGGAGAGTGGTAGACAAGATAAAACCAGTGTAAAACAGTCTTGCTTCACCGTTATTTCCATTCTTCGTGGCCCCACAGTTTCATTATGTGTTGTGGTTTGGCTGGCTTGGATGCATTGAGGTTAGCTAATGCCCTCTGACATACTCGGGTACTTCACAGTACTTTTGCTTAAACGAAACGCCATGATGGGGAGGGGCTTATATAGTCCTGACTTATAAAGTCAACCATGGCCAAGCTGCTGAAGCACGACCACGCTTTTCAACTTTTCTGTGTCAATTATCGATCAAGTGAGCAGAAAATGATGGTCAAGACAGAAAGTGTTCGCGTCTTGAGCAGGGTTGGGTTTACACCTTGTAATTCAGGATGTGGAGAAAAAATATTATATAAATAAAATAGCATCCCCTACGATAGGACAAAAACACTGCACTGTGCACAATATGACACCAATCGCATCAGTTGCCGACCACACTGCACCGACGAGGTATCGTCTGAAGTGTGACATCCGGAAGAACGGTAGGTCATCAAGTAACTAAGTAATCTGATGGTTTCAACGAAAGCTTGTTGGCAATTGATGCAATTAATATGAGCACACATCTCTATCAGTTATCTATGGTAGACAAAGGTTTCATGGAATCAGTTAGATCAAGTCACATTTCAGGTTTGGCAAACTACGTTCATCCGATGGAAGACTACGAATGCATTTACTCGTGTTGTCTGGTAATTACATGGCTACGTTTGTCTAGAAAAGGCCTAACTAGTGATAAGTTATATCACTGTTTTCAATTGTTCACGCATTAGGATTAAGAATCTGATAAGGATTAAGCCTGATTAGGATAAGATTCCGTGGTCGGGGGTGGATGGCACTTGACATATCAGACACCCACCACCGGGCGATATGAGTATGCAGAACCTTCAGACATATGGATATATATAATCACGGAAGGCAACATCCTCAATTTCAGGGAATATTTTTTAACTTAATTGGGAAGATGACAAGTCAACATTAGCATAGTACCAGATTAATAGGGGAAGAGGGTGGGGTCCGGATTCAGGACTTACCCAAGATCTCCAATCATGAAGTACAGTTAATTTAGCATAGCATATAAATTGCTGCCTTTGAGTGAATTGGTCTTTTCATATCAAGGGATGATCTGGGATGAGTCCCCACTGACGAGTCCTGCCCACAGGGAAGAGTCCACTGATGAGTCCCTGGAGGGGCTGTTCTCTCTCAACAGAGGGACTTTGTCTTTACAATTTCCCTTCTTTTCGCCACTGATTACATGATATCTTAGTGTTCATGAATTCTGTGACATTCCATAATTTGGTTTAGCTCGGTCGGTTTGCATTCGAAACAGAGGCCTCCTACCTGTCTATGCTTTGCACTTCCGCCACTAGGTGGCTGCAGCGGTCGCTTAGATCAAACGTGCTAACAGAGAGTATAGGTAGTTATCCATTTACCATTTAGGTAGTTATCCATGTTGATACTAAGCACTGTGTTTCCAAATGCAAGCTCATCATTTTGTGATATTTATCATTTCATGAAATGATTGAAGGAGACATAAGGGTTTGTGGGATACATTTTCGTTCTATCTCTGACTACTTGTGGACACAAAATGTCAAGCAACCCTTTTTCTCCTCCAGCTATATCGGATAGAATCCTCTTAGTATTCTCCATGTATTCTGTTTCTGTAATTGTGTGGCAATAATATGCTATTAGCATTACTAATTCTTAATTGTCCTTTAATGCAATCATGACAAAATGTTAAATTGGATTTTCAGGTGTGGAAAATAATATTTGGAAGTGCAGAAACTGCATTTGCAAGCAGGGTGGGAAACTTGCTTTCCGGGTTTGGAGTCGGAGTGCGAACAGATTTCTTCCGGAGTACATTTTCATGCACATATTATTTTTCATACATGGAATCTATTTGCCGGTAACCGACGAGAAAATCATATGTACCTAGTCAGTGTCTACATAATATGCATAAGTAATACACATCATCATATTTTGTCACATCAAAGCATAGAAACAAAGAAGTGAGCAATGGATGGCACCACAAGACAAGGAGTTGTGATCAGCTCAGCTTTGTCTCTCATAACTCACAGGAGCAATGCGCCTTCCTTTCACTGTTGGTCTCAGCACAATGCTAGGCAAAATGAAAAAACAGCTCAGAGCGCACACTTGCCTACATACGCAGCCAATTCCCTGCACGATACGGACCCGACACCACTACCTCACACGCAGTCGGAATCGACGGCGGTGCGCAAAGGATCATTCAAGGTCTTGTGTTTGCAGCACGGCACTGTTAAGTGTTCAAAACACGTGTTCAAAGTTGCTAGTGATTATGACGTCATTTAAAAAATACCTTGCATTGATTGGTTGAAAAACCGTTTTCGTAACAGAAAATGCTAACGCAGCAAATTCCGATCGGCGGCCTCCGCTGCACTCCGGAAGCGTCTCTTAAAACAGTCAGTATTTCCCACTATAGGGTAGCTCGAAAGCAGGTTTCTGGAGGAGCAAGCAAGTTCTCCGAGGCGATTACACCATGAAACCAATGCCATTTGTGCACTTATGATGACTGTCAAATTTTGTTGGGGTAAATGTGTGCGAAGATAAACATGCGCCTTGAAATATAACTGCATTTTGGGTTCATTAGTGTCAAGGGTCCGTAATACTTGTTCCGAAATTTACTCCGACACATCCCCTGTTCGCCCGCCCCATGATCAGTTGTACTTCTAGTGCTGGGGTAGCAAATCCGACCAACTCTATTTAAGAGAAAAAATAAAACCACCTGTGAGCAGTTTTACCGGGGAAATTTGCTCTCCCGTCTAGCAGCTCCTTCCAAGTCGATCCTTGCTTCAACTGAACATTCCAGACATGAACTAAACAAGTACATAAATGAACTTTTAATATTCATAAGAATCGTTTTCAGTAATGTTTTTTTTTCTCAGCTTTTCCATGCAAAATAACTGTTTCTTGGTGGTGAGAATAAAACTATTTTAGACGGATTGTTTTAGTATAATTTTCATTAAGCCATCATATATTCCAAAACAATAGTCAATCCATATCCAATAGTCACGTGGGGTTTGCTGTGTCAGGTGTGCGTTTAGCCGGTTCCTGGTGTCGGGTGCGCATTTGTGGACTTCGTTGACATCAATTAAGTATACTTTTGTTTCAATTTTTCTACCATTGCTCATGAAGTTGGCTTATAAACTCATCCTTTGCTAATAATTTAACCACAACCAATTTTGGGGTCTGAGGCAGAGCTGTGTATTATGCGTCGGTGGCGAATGGTACGCACAAACTCGGAATGGCGCAAAGGTTGACCGGCCATGAAATGGATGTTGGGGTGCTTGAGATTTTCGACAACAACGGAAGTTAGCAATAATTCAAATGAATCGCGGGTGAACTCGGCTCATTAGTTGTGGGACTAGTCCTTCGGAGAAGTGTTTGTTGAAGGATGATCCCGGTTGTGTGGTCCGCCCAAGATGAGTCAGTGGGATTCATCCTGAGCTCTGCCAGGTTAAATGTTATTGGTGTATTCACATCACATCATGCCTATTTCTCATAAATATTTGTCTGTGAACGTTGGGAATACATCACCCACCTACACCCAGGCAATATCTATCCAATTTGCAGATATCATGGGTATATTTTTGGGAGTACTTTGGCTACTGGGGGCATTTCCCACTTGATTGCATTCCTTGGCACAATTGTACCTAGACATAAAGACATAAAGACATAAAAGATTAGTGCAACTCTGAGCCACAAGGGCCCTTCTTGGTTGCACTCTGTACACTGAACCAGTTGCCCACCAAATCTGCCAATCAGCCCTCCCTGTAATACTGAAAAGCAAGCCCTCTATTCTTATGATTGTCTATGCTGTTTTTAAAGATGTTCAATGTGCTGCTACTGACGATGTTTTCTGGCAGCTGGTTCCAGTGTTCCACTACCCTGTTGGTGAAGAAAGTTTTCCTTAACCTTGTTCTGCTGTGGTTAATTTTAATTTTGAATTTATGACCTCTAATTGCATCATTTCTGTTAAATTCAAACATTTCCCCAAGGTATCCCCTCTCCAGACCATTGACAAATTTAAAGACCTCGATGAGATCTCCTCTCAGCCTTCTATATCTAAGTGAAAACATATTCAATTTCTTCAATCTTTCCTCATATGCCAGGTTGCTTATGCCATTAACCATTTTTGTAGCCCTCTTTTGTACTCTCTCTAAAAGCCAACAATCTTTTTCATAGCTAGGAGACCAAGCTTGGATGCAGTATTCCAAATGTGGCCTGACGTATGCACAGTAAAGCTTCCTGATCACTTCCTCACTTCTGTATGATACATTCCTATTTATTGCCCCGAGCATTCTCAGTGCCTTCTTCCTGGCTTCCTTGGTCTGTTCTGATGCCCCCAATTTTGTGTTTAGAATAACACCTAAATCCTTCTCCTGTTGGGTCACTGATAGCACTTGGCCACCCATCAAGTATGGAGCCTTCATATGCTGCTTACCTACATGCATGATTTTGCACTTATCAAAGTTAAATTTCATTTGCCATTCTTCGGACCACTTCACAAGTTCGTCTAAGTCTTTTTGCAGCGAGATATTCTCATCCTGACCTGTTATTGCCCTAAAGACCTTCAAATCATCTGCAAATTTCAAAACTTTACTGCTTAGGCCGCTTTCAATGTTATTTACAAATATAATGAACAGTAATGGCCCTAGTACTGACCCCTGGGGGACTCCACTAAGAACATTTTGCCATGATGACTTTGTACCATTTAGCATCACTCTTTGCTGTCTATCTGAAAGCCACAACTCTATCCATTTTAAGATGCTACCTGCAATACCATGGGACTGAAGCTGTATCATTAACCGTTTATGGGGTACCTTGTCAAAGGCCTTACTAAAGTCAAGATATGCTACATCAACCTGATTTCCCTGATCAAATTGTTCTGTGGCGAAGTTCAAAAAGTCCAAGAGGTTTGTGAGACACGATCATCCTTTTCTAAATCCATGTTGAGTATCTTGAATCAATCTGCTACCTTCCAGATAACTAACTATTCTATCCTTGATAATTGATTTGAGTACCTTGCAGACTAGGGATGTGAGACTTATTGGCCTATAGTTTTCAACTTTCCCTCTTTCTCCTTTCTTGAAAATAGGAACTACATTTGCCCTTTTCCAATCAGTTGGAATTTCATTATGTGAAACTGATCTACAAAATATTATACTAAGTGGAAATGCCAGTTCCTTTTCAGTTTCCCGCAACACCCTAGCATAAATTTCATCAGGTCCTGCTGCCTTATTTGGCTTTATTTTCCTGATATGATTGTAAACAACATCACTACCAATGAAATCAACATCATTTGTCAAATCCCATGTAACTGAACTATGGTGTACGGTCGGCAGATTGGTCATATCTTCCAATGTAAACACTGATTTGAACTGCTTGCTCAGCTCCTCAACCATCTCACTATCCTCACCCAATGTAGTCCCGTTTACTTCCAGTGGACCAATTGTGCTAGAAACTTTACTCAGCTTGTAGAAACTAAAGAACTTTTTACTGTCCCCATTACAGTTTCTAGCTAAATCCAGTTCCTTTGCTCGCTTTGCTGCTCTGGTTTTTTGCTTCACAGTGTCTCTAGCTTTTCGATACGCCTTTAGATTAATGACATTTGAGGCTTCTTCAAAAACTCTAAATGCAGTTTTCTTAGCCTTAATTGCTTTTATCACGTCTGGTGTAAGCCATGCTGGCTTTCCTACCCTTCTTTTGCGTCTTTGCTTTTGGGGGACATGTCTAATCTGAGTTTCCTTCAAGTAAGATTTGAACTTTTCCCACATTTCACAGGCATTTAAATTGGAGAATACTTCTTCCCATCTGATGGCACTTAAAGCCGCTCTCATGCCGTTAAAGTCTACTCTGTTGAAATTTGGAACCTTTACCAAATTATCCTTGATAATTTCCCCTACATGTGCCTTGAATCTAACTATGTTATGGTCACTTTTTCCCAGAGTTTCGCCTACAGTCAAGTCTTGAACCAAGTCACTTAAATCTGAGAATACAAGGTCCAAGAATGAACCATGCCTGGTAGGTTCCGATACAAACTGGTGTAAGAACAGGTCCTCTTCAAGGCATTTCCTGAACATTTTGCATGATGGGGAGCCAACACCAGCATTTTCATAACCTTTTAGATTAAAGTAACCGAGAATAAGGCACTTCCTCTTAAAGTTTCTACTGATTTCCTCACAAATCACCTTGTCAAGCTCCAGTTGCTGAGAATGTGGCAGTAAACCTATTCATGACTTAGCTTGCTGACATATTGCTGATGTAGCAGTTAGCTATATGTACATGTTTGTATGGTACATACAGCATGAAATGCTAACATTTATTTTTAATTCCATTAAAGCAATACTACCTGGTTATGGACGACTCATTTTGTTTAGTGCAGCAAAGTTTTTAACATGGCTTAGTTTGTCAAGATGTGTATGCACACAAAAATGCTAACATTGGTTTTCAGTCCCACAAAAACAAGGTTAATTGTCAGCAAGTGCATAGCTATTTTTTGGAATCCAGCTAAAAAAATCATACTCCAGTGAAAAATTTTGTACTCTACTATTAAGAAAAAAGGAAATCCTACACTGTCCAAGCTTGATCTCCTAGCTATGAAAATATTGTTGGCTTTTAGAGAGAGTACAAAAGAGGGCTACAAAAAATGGTTAGTGGTACAAGCAATATGGCGTATGCTGAAAGATTGAAGAAATTGAATGTTTTCACTTAGATATAGAAGGTTGAGAGGAGATCTCATCAAGGTATTTAAAAAGGCACCACCCTGGTAGCTCAGTTGGTTGGAGCACTGGCCTGCACTGGTCTCCCTTGTACTGGCAACACAGGGTTTGAGTTGCTTTGCGTGCTCGCATTTAGCCCTGACCGGGAATGTCAGTTGGCAGCTGGCCCGATGAGGTCGGGGAAGAGCTACCAGGCGGCCATGTTGGTGCTTTGGTGGCATATTAAACTTTCACTCTAAATTCTGTAGTTGAACTGGAGTTCATGGATCAGGTGGTGGGAGCAGGGTTTATGCAACAAGCTCTGCTTAGCAATAGAGCCCTGGTTCCTTAAGCCACACCAGCAACAACTCAGATTAAATTTATAAATAAATAAAAAATTGTCCATGGTCAGGAGAGGGGGATATCCTGGGGAAATGTTTGAATTTAACAGAAATGATGCAATTAGATCATCAATTCAAAACTAAAGTTAACCACAGCAGAACAAGGTTAAGACAGACTTTCTTCAGCAACAGGGTAGTAGAACACTGGAACCAGCTGCCAGAAACCAATGTAAGTAGCAGCACATTGAATGTCTTTAAAAACAGCATAGACAATCATTATAAGAATAGAGGGCTTGCTTTTCAGTATTACAGGGAGGGCTGATCAACAGATTTGATGGGCAACTGGTTGAGTGTACAGAGCGCAACCAAGAAGGGCCCTTGTGGCTCATAGTTGCACTAATCTTTTATGTTTTTATATCTTTATGCCATGAATGGCTAGACTATCTCAGGCTAGGTTGTGCTACATGTTTTTTTTTGTCTTATTTTGAATATTACTTTTTATGCTATATCACCAAACTCCAAGCCCGTATTTGGATGTTATTTTGCCTATGTTATGTGCCCATGTTCATCAACACTGCATAAGAAAACAAAATTCCAGAATTGCAAAAATTTGTGTATATCACAAGCATACTTACCAATACCCTATTCATAACTATTTGAGTGCACACCATGCATTCAGTAGTGTAACCTAGTTGGGCTGCATGAAAGCTACTTATGTGGTGGGAGGAATGTTCATATTTTTGGTGTAATCTTAGCATGCATTATCCAGTCACAATACCTAGGTCAAGGTACCTCAGAAAATACCTACCTACCCTGACCTACCAAACTAATAAATAGGATATAGGCACCTAGGTATGTGAGGATTATAAACAATACCTACAACAATACAACAGTGCAAACAGCTAGCCTGACAACAGTTCAGGCTAGCTCAGGCTAGGTTAAATTTTTATTGGAAAATATTTTATATTTTTTAAGTCAGAAATTACATTAAACTGCAAAATTACCAGTAGGTACCTACCTACCTATTTAAGAAGGTAGACCTACCTGGGGGAAGAGGGGTTTGAAACACTCAAGACATGCAACAAGTAGCTTTACTGCTGCCTCTGTATGGCCAAACCAGTAATTGTACTATGCTTACTGAACACCAAAATGAACAAGCTATTCATATTCTAAGTTATTTTCAATGAAAATCCTCTAATCGCTTGTAGAGCAGTTTTTAAATATATAATTATTTTGCAGTGGTTAACCATATTCTGAACACAAAATTTTGGTTGTGTAGGATTACTTAATTTTAGTTGTGGTACAAGTTATTAGTAGCAGCTTAAAAAAATACTGGTGTGATAGAAACATGTCGGAGGACACTTCCTTATGGTTTTATCAAGCCAGCTGCTTTCAGAAGCCTAAAAATGGCACCCGCGGACTTTGCTACCTCAGCACTCAAAGAATCAGTTGAACCACGCAATCAGACCTTCAAATTATGGTAGAGAAAGGCCCATTGTTTATGAATACCACCCTAATTTTTAGTATTTACATGGTGAACGTGACGCGGGATACGTCCAAAAGTAGGTGTTCGGGAAACAGAACGTGTTCAGATACCCCCGCTTACCCTACCTAGGTACCTACCGACCTACCTAAAACAGCTTTCCACACTTCTATTTAGAATTGACACACTGAGGCTTGAATGACTCACCTTATTCGTTTCAAGAAGCAAGAACACAAGTCACACCACGACTGCAAATCAGCACGATTACAAAAATGCGACAAGGAGATGCTCAAAACCGGCCCCATGCAATACGTTTTGACAGGCGGTGACGTCATCTGGGCTCTGATTTGGGTTCAGCAGGTTATCACGACAGCAAGAAATGGTACCTTTCCACGTATGTTCCTCACTAGGAAGGTGATATATATAAATTATATCAAGGTATCGGTAATGATTCTATTGCCTTATGCTGGACATTTGAAAACACGACAGCGCTGCTCAACAAGCGTTGACATGTGAGTGCTATCGCTGCGTTGCTGCCGGCAAGCAGAACTAGACGGCAAGTCGCAAATATCTCGGACGGTGTACCGAAAATACCTCGGAAAAGCGTTCAATGTGAAGATTATTTGGAAGAGCACATCGGATGATAAGTAGTAGATGCCACTTCCAATCTTGATCCAATTGGCTTCATAGCGATTTCCGAAGTTTCTGGCTCGGCAGTTATTCGCTGAAGTTGAAGATTATCTCAATCGGACATGGAAGCTACCTGACGAGTTGATTGCATACACATTGACCTATTGGTAACTCCCTTGCTGTATGGGGAAGCTCGATCCCCGTCTGTTAATGTGTATTTTGCTACCGTTTTCCAACATTTTTGGCCGGCACTTTGTGTTTGTTGTATCACTCGGCGGTATTTTGCGCTCAAACTGACATATTTTTGCCACAAAGATCTGCATGAGAAACACGTAGTTAAGAAAAGAAAAAACTATGCTACGGACAGATAGAATGCCTGATTATTTGCCTGCTGAAATGTATTTTACCACTATTGTTGCCAACATGTCGCAGCATTTAAGGTTCATTTGCAATGTCGGCATTAGCACTGTCTGACTGGTGCCGACTCTGTCGGCATGAGTCAGCCGGGCTCCCTGTGACCCGGACACGGCCACGTGTCCCACTGTCCTCCCCCCCCCCACACTGCGCAGCAGTCGTGCTGTCCGTCCGACTTGGCACGCGACGGCCGACGGAAGCCACTGTCACCAGGTGCAGGAGCCGCTCGACCTGGCTGCAGCCCGGGGCGTCCGTCCGGCACTGAGCCGACCTCTGGCTCAGGTCGGCGCGACCTGAGGCGCGCCGCCGGCGACGACCCGGCATCGGTAACCTGGTGACCGGCGTGGCGACCCGGGCCGCGACCGGCCGCCGCGTCTGGATCGGTGTCGGTGGCCAGGCGGTCGGAGCTGCGCTCAGGGATGTGGTGGAGAGCACGTTGGTAGTCTGGCCGCCGCCCGGGATGGACGAGTGGTGCACGCTGTACCCGAGCTCGCGCGCATACCGCAGAGGCTGCCAACGGGCACGCCGACGGCGGCGCGTCGTTTGGTGGAACTATGAAACGCGCTCACGCCCGAACGCGCTGATCTGTCAGACATTGTTGGTCATCTGTGGCAAAGCCTGAGCTTTATTTGTTTGCCAGACCTCGGATTTCGCGCCGGCTCAGTCGCCGACTGGCGGTCACAATCCGGCCGTTCCCGACCAAGTATCGTCCAGATGTCCTGACTGCCCAAGCTGTCCGAGCTGACAGTGTCGTAGGATGTGTCAGAAGTGGCCAACACGAGCCAGACTGGTCGAACTTGGGCCGCCCGAGGCTCTTAACCATCTATTGTTGCGTGCTATGGCAGTCACGGTCGAAACAGGCGTAAACGCATTCCTATCAGAGAGCGCTTTCTGTGTACGGCCGCGGATAGTCCTGATGGCTTCATGATATCTGCGTACTTCACTGAACGGCGCGGAAAGCGGAAAACACCAAAACATTGCACCTGACTGTTGTGTCAGTGATATGGTTATGTGCTTGTTCGATCGGTTGCTTGGCATGAATTGTCACTGGTATAACAGATTATGTATCCGTGGTATCGACAAGAACCACTTGTGGCCGATACCAGCGGGCGGATGAGCGGCCTTGCCAACCTACTGTCAATCGCGTATCCTTTATCCTAGAGCTTTGTCATCGATGCACATAACTGCCACAGTGCACAGCAAACAAAAGTCCAATGCTAACCACCTAATGGCATTCCCCGTCACGTGTGTGTCAATTGCCTGATATTTTGTATACTATATTTTATCAAGTAAATATTATTTGTACATTTTAAAATGAAGTATGATGTGAATGTCCAATAGTCATCATATTGCAGCATCTGACTGTTCAGTAACCAACAACACTGATGTGCGGCAGAATGCCAAAGGGTAGAATGTCAAGATCCACAACGTGCAAGACCATCCAGTTCCGCTGTTAATTCCCGCACTGCTTGGAATAACACTTGCTTAATCTTCATATTACTTCTTGGCGACACATGCCCGGAGGAGCGACCGAGTCCAAGCATGATGATGTTGAGTTGCTACAATAACCAAAGCGACAGAATGTCGTACATTTATAGGCCGCGCACCCTCCAGTTGTAGAGCTCGCTCAGCTCTCTGCAGGACACGTGCAGGTCACAGCAATCATTCATATGTGTGAAGGAGTGAATGGAAAGTGAATCGTGCCCAGTGAATCACCGTCATTTTCTAACTTTCATCAATACTGGCATGAGGTAAATCGTTGACCTTGAAGGTCATATGCTTCAAGGTGCTGCTTGTTTGCTCGATAGATATCCGACCTTGGATCGAGCAAGGATCTCCGATCTTCCCTGCTCGATCCATCCGATCAATGTATTCAGGAACATGCTATTCAATGCCCCAAAATTGTCCCATGTGGCATAATGTTACAGTATTACTTGGCCAACCACAACTGAAGTCTCCAGTTTCCACACAGAGAGCAGCAATGCTTCACGAACAAAACCAACCACTACCAAACAGTCATATCGCGGAAACCGAACACATACACTACCCTTCCGTTGCTACACTAAAACGCGTGCTTGCTCCGCGCATGAGTGAATATCCACAGGGAATAAAACATCCACACAATTGTGGAACAGCGCAACACAAGCGCCTTCTATGCACCACGTAACTGTTCTACCCAGATGCGAAGCCCAACGTGGTAGATGTAGGTGTAGACTCATGGATAATGTAAATGATTCAGTACCTCCGTGAATATGAAAGATTTCTGGGTACCGGAATCGAACCGCACGTCTCTTTCCGTTCCTACGCGCACACTCTTCATGTTCGAGCGCTACAATCGTAGAAACACTGGAGTTGATTTCTGAAGATTACTGTGGGTGAGGTACAATTCTTGAAGTCAGAGGACGGGCTTAAATGGATTGGGAAGCACTCTCCGTGGTGTCTCATGTGAAAATTCAGATTTTGAGGGGAACGAAGCTAACATACACGGAGCACTTGCCCCTTCAAAAGTATATAAAAGAACACCCCTCCATGGAAAAATATACAAACATAACAATGCACATTGGGTAGATCGCACTAGCTTCCCACAGCAGGCAGCACTATCGCCAGAACTACTAGTTGCCGTTAGCAACACCAGATGGCAGTGGCGGTGGCGCGCCCGCCAGCGGCTGGCCGCTGCACTGCGCGCCGCTCAGGTCGACGAGCGTGTTGACGAGCGCCTGCGTGGAGTGCACCAGGAACGGCAGGTTGTCGGCGTTTGCGTGGTGCAGCTGGTGTACGTCGTCGCAGGCGGCGTGGTAGCAGCGCGCCATGACGCCGCGGAACGGCCCGGTGTCGGTGAGCAGCACCGCCGGGATGGTGGCCGGCGGCTCCGTCTGGTTCACGCCACGCGACGCGTACCTGCAGGCGGTGCAACAGTTCACAGGTGGCCACCGGGACAGCTCATGCAGGCCTAAAATTTCACATCGGTGTTGTAGTTTATGGATAAATGAAAAGGTAGATGACATGGCTAGATGAATGTTCGGGAAAAGTTACGTTTTTTTTAACACCTTTTGCGTTCATATCATTAATGTTTCCATAAAGGTGAGAAGTCTCACGAGAAGTGGCTTTGACCAGGGGTGTCTCACCATAAGCGGCTGTGGTCGGAAGTGTCTCACCGGAAGCAGCTGTGACCAGGGGTGTCTCACCAGAAGCGGCTGCAGTTGGAGGTGTCTCACCAGAAGCGGCTGTGGTCGGAGATGTCTCACCAGAAGTGGCTGTGGTCGGAGATGTCTCACCAGAAGCGGCTGTGGTCGGAGATGGCTCACCAGAAGCGGCTGCAGTCGGAGGTGTCTCACCAGAAGCGGCTGTGGTCGGAGGTGTTTCACCACATCAGAAACGGCTGTGACCAGGGTTGTCTCACCAGAAGCGGCTGTGGTCGGAGCGCATGACGTCCATGTAGTTGGAGAGCACCTCGTTGCTGGGCCGCTCTGCCGGCAGGTCCACGTCGAACAGCTCGAACCTGAACCGGCTGGTGTCGCCTAGCCGGCGGTAATGGTACTGGTAGGCCTCCGCCAGCTGCTGGTCCACGTGGCGGCGGTAAATGGCCGCCAGAAAGTCGCCGCGCGCCTGCCTCTGCTCCAGCCGCGCCATGGTAGCGGGCATCTGAGAGACGGTGACACTGGTTGACCCTCAGGACAGTGGTGAGGTCAGGCGGCAGACAGGACAGCTCGACGCCAGCAGGAGTGCACGTTTAACGTTTTCCTGTTGAGTACTGCTCCACTGCTGCCTGCTGCCACTGAGCTACTAGCTTCTTCCACCGGCCAGTGCACCAACTACACTGAGGAATTTACCGTTGTGGGGAAAATGGGGCGGGGAGGATGCAGCGGCACCATTAGGGCAAACACTCATTGAGTCAACGCACGTATGAACTTATGCATGCATTGCTGCTGATCCTCATGTTTCATCTGCTAGCAAAGATGTGGTAGTTTCGTTGGGTTTGGATTTGCAACTCCTTCCAGGAGTGTGGCACCAGGGGTAGCCCGCAAAAAGGCGCCCACCCGACCACCTGCAGGAGGGTAGAGCAATCAGACAACGACAAATATCGGGCTCAGCTTCTGCCCGAGCATCATGCTTCTCCCGAATGTGGGTACCTGTGTCATCCAGGCCTTGGGCACCGTCTGCGTGTCGACGCTGGCGTTGTAGTTCATCACCGTGTCCAGGATGAAGGCGCCCTGCACCGCCGGCCAGCCGGCCGGCCGCAGCACCTTCTCGTTGAGGAACTGGTGGATGAAGGCGAGGGAGCCGGCGCCGCCCACCTCCTCCAGGTCGAACGCCACCAGCAGCACGCTGAACTGTCCACGGCAGCCGGCCTGCGAGAGGGCGCGGGCCGTCTCCAGCAGGGCAGCCACACCCGAGCCGTTGTCGTCGAGTCCTGCAGCGGCCGAAGGCAGTCGTCAGGGGGCTGATGGGCAGTCGTCAGAGGGCTGACGGGGAGTCGTCAGAGTGCTGACGGGCAGTCGTCAGAGGGCTGACGGGCAGTCGTCAGGGGGATGACGAGGGTGTCGGGGGAGGGCAGGGTGAGCACGCCCGAGCCGTTGTCGTCGAGTCCTGCAGCGGCCGAGGGCAGTCGTCAGAGGGCTGACGGGGAGTCGTCAGAGGGCTGATGGGCAGTCGTCAGGGGGATGACGAGGGTGTCGGGGGAGGGCAGGGTGAGCACGCCCGAGCCGTTGTCGTCGAGTCCTGCACCAGCCGAGGGCAGTCGTCAGAGGGCTGACGAGGGTGTCGGGGGAGGGCAGGGTGAGCACGCCCGAGCCGTTGTCGTCGAGTCCTGCAGCGGCCGAGGGAGTCGTCAGGGGGCTGACGAGGTGTCGGGGAGGGCAGGGTGAGGACGCCCGAGCCGTTGTCGTCGAGTCCTGCACCAGCCGAGGGCAGTCGTCAGAGGGCTGACGGGCAGTCGTCAGAGGGCTGATGGGCAGTCGTCAGGGGGATGACGAGGGTGTCGGGGGGAGGGCAGGGTGAGCACGCCCGAGCCGTTGTCGTCGAGTCCTGCACCAGCCGAGGGCAGTCGTCAGAGGGCTGACGGGCAGTCGTCAGAGGGCTGATGGGCAGTCGTCAGGGGGATGACGAGGGTGTCGGGGGAGGGCAGGGTGAGCACGCCCGAGCCGTTGTCGTCGAGTCCTGCACCAGCCGAGGGCAGTCGTCAGAGGGCTGACGAGGGTGTCGGGGGAGGGCAGGGTGAGCACGCCCGAGCCGTTGTCGTCGAGTCCTGCAGCGGCCGAGGGAGTCGTCAGGGGGCTGACGGGGGTGTCGGGGGAGGGCAGGGTGAGCACGGCAGGGTGAACATTATGAATGCCCCCCAGCACGCCCGAGCCGTTGTCGTCGAGTCCTGCAGCGGCCGAGGGAGTCGTCAGGGGGCTGACGAGGTGTCGGGGAGGGCAGGGTGAGGACGCCAAAGGGGATCGAACAGTCGTTAAGGTGGTGAAGAGGCCGTTAGGAGGCTGGATAAGTCGCCAAGTAGATAACGACAATCATCAGATGGGAAAGGGTTCTTCAAAGGAGTTAACAAGGTCCTCAAGGAGGAACGATGCCGCCAGAGGGGAAGTAGCTGCTATCAAAAGTTCATGTGGACGTTCGCCAAAAGTAGTGACAATGTGATCAGAGGAAAGTGCGAACATAATTGGTGAGAATTGCTACCAGAGGGTTACAGTTCCTGTGAGTGAGGAGTATGCATAGATCTGAGTCAGGGAAGACTGAGGTCAGCACAGGGGCAAGGAAACTGTCAGAGTGGTGATGAAGAGCTTAGAGGGGTCACAGCAATAGTCAGAAGGGAAAGAGTTGTTTTCAGAGAGGTAAAAAGACTGGTGAGAAGAGATGGGAGCTAGATGTGGTATGAGAGGAATAGAGATGGTCGTCCAGCGCAGAACAAGATCATCACAGGATTGGTAGTGGCTGTCAGAGGTTACTGTCAGCGGTGTGATGGTTTCCGTCAGAAAAGTGATGGTGGCCGTCAGAGGGGTGATGGTTACAGTCAGAGGGATGGATGCGGCGAATCGTATTCCCAGTAAAGCAATTGATATAATCTGCTCAGTAACGTGGTACATATCCCATCAAGTCAATTTAAAATCCCAAGCCCTACGTCACACGTCACGAGCCATGTACATTGCAAGTCCAACGTGTCACAAGCTCTACACATCACAAGCCCTTCACATCACAAGCCCTTCACATCACAAACCTTGCACATCACAAGCCATGCGCATCATAAACCAGACAAGTGACATGGCTATACATCGCAAGCCTTACACATCGCAAGCCCTACGCGTCATAATCCATACACATTATAACCCCTACACATAATACATACGTAACGTAATCCCTACACATCATAATCCCTATACACCATATTCCATACAAATAATCTCTACACGTTATAATCCCTATGCATCAAAGTCCCTGCACAGCATAATCCTGATACATTGTAATCCATACACATCATGCTTCCTATATACATCGAGATTCCAGCCATCAGACGGTTGCTCACCGGGGCTGTTGCCGAAGGTGTCGTAGTGCGCCCCGACAACAAGTAGACGGTCGGCCGGGGTGCCCCACTTCTCGCCAGGCAGAATTCCCACCACGTTCACCCCAATTGGCTCCTCTTGACTGTTTATGTTCACCGTCTGAAGCGAAGCAGTGGTGGCGTTCAGGCACCGAACTGGTGGTGACGACACTGCTGGTGGCTATGGATGGAGTTCCTTTCCTCTTTAGACGAGCTCCAGTTCGTCAATACTCGCCAGCCCCTTCCTTATCCGTACATGTATCATCTAAATCTGTTTCACCATGTAGCAACCTCTCTAATATACTCCCAACCATCGTTAACATAGGCATACTCTGTACACTCTCCAATACCAATATGTATATATATATATATATGTAAATATATATATATATATGTAAATATATATATATATATATATATATATATATATATATATATATATATATATATATATATATATATATATATATATATATATATATATATATATATATATATATATATATATATATATATATATATATATATTTATTTACATATATATATATATATATATATATATATATATATATATATATATTTACATATGTATATATATATATATATATACATATGTAAATATATATATATATGTAAATATATATATATATATATATATATATATATATATATATATATATATATATATATTCCATATATCATATACCAATATGCTTTATGTCGTTAACATTGGTGGTGGCGGCAATTATAACACATACGGAACCTATAAACCTGGTAAGAACATGAATCAGCCTTACTGGCACCTGGAGCTGCGGAAGACCATCAACCAAAATCCAATGCATAATTTTGAGCTTTCTAAAGTGGCACGCTATGACGCCACCAGCGTCGACATGTGCACAATGTGGTGCTTTTGGCACGTGCTTTTGGCTAGCGGTGTAAATGCCGGAGTTAGCATAATATTCGTTAGCACCTGGAATTAGCGTGGAATTTACTACTCACTATCCAGACGATCAACTCTCATTGCTTGATATTTATTGTTGATGAACAATCAACTAATCTGATTTTGGGGGGATCTCCTGCACTTAGTTATCAGCATAGTCACTCCGTTTAGAACAAAATATTCAACGTCTTCTGACCATATTACGAACCATTGGGAACAATTGACATTTCAGCGGGACCATGCAATTGAATGTCGAAATTTCACGATTGTGTGCTTACAGAGTCGTGATTGTGTTCCTGAATAGCCTTCAGCGTCTCCATAAATGGCACCAGGTCGATGGGCTTGAACTGGAACACGTGGTTCAGCGAGAGAAGACTGTACGAATAAAACTTGCGTGTGATGTACATCCTCACCGCATTCTTCAGAGCTGTGGACACACAACCGAATAAGCGCACGAGGTGACGGCTGCTCCTGGGTCCAATAAATATCATCTGGGTCTTAGCAGTGCAAATAATTGTGATTATATATTCGTGTACATCCTAAGCTTCTTATATTTAGACAGCTATTAGGATAAGAGTTGTCCCAAGGCGATTCGTATTTCTTAGTACCTCCTTGCTGAACCCTGGAACGAAATTTCCCGGCGTAAACTGGGTTTGGTAGTGGAATATTTCCAGTAGGAAAACTGATGAACAACATTCATGTAAGGTCAAAATGTATGGCAGTGCCGAGTGGCAATGACAATCCCTGGCAGACCATGTTTCCCCACAACGTGTCTGCCGGCTGCCCCTACTTGGCCGGATTAGTGTGAGTCTGACGAGGTAGAACGCTCACCTGCGTCAGCTTGGTCGGACCTAGCCTGTCGTTACTATATGTCTGACGAGGTAGAACACTCACCCGCGTCAGCTTGGTCGGACCTGGCCTGTCGTTACTATATGTCTGACGAGGTATAACGCTCACCTGCGTCAGCTTGGTCGGACCTGGTCTGTCGTTACTATATGTCTGACGGGGTAGAACACTCACCCGCGTCAGCTTGGTCGGACCTGGCCTGTCGTTACTATATGTCTGACGAGGTAGAACACTCACCCGCGTCAGCTTGGTCGGACCTGGCCTGTCGTTACTATATGTCTGACGAGGTAGAACACTCACCTGCGTCAGCTTGGTCGGACCTGGCCTGTCGTTACTATACGTCTGACGAGGTAGAACACTCACCCGCGTCAGCTTGGTCGGACCTGGCCTGTCGTTACTATACGTCTGACGAGGTAGAACACTCACCCGCGTCAGCTTGGTCGGACCTGGCCTGTCGTTACTATATGTCTGACGAGGTAGAGCACTCACCCGCGTCAGCTTGGTCGGACCTGGCGTTGCTGAAGACGCTCTCCAGCATCAGATGCAGGTGTTGTTGGCTGACTCTGGGATATTGACCTCCTCTTGCCACCACACCGTCACCCTGACCCGACAACGACACTCAGCGCCATCCACAGTTCAAACTGGGTTCAGACCCGGTCGAACCTCGTCATTACCGGGCGCTGACCTGCACAGTTGATACTCTGAGGCTTAAACGATTGCACTATTTTTGTATTCAGCCGGCGTTGCTGGTCTCTACGACTTATCTCAAGAAAACAAGCATCGAACCAAAAGAGGCAAGTTTTTCCCTGGCCTGAAGTTGACCTCACCACACCCACTCAGTGAGGGTTCAGCATAAACACAAAAAGACATAAAACATCAATGCAACTATGAGCCACAAGGCCACAACAATGAGCCCTTCATTGATTGCACTCTGAACTGAACCAGGTGCCCACCAAATCCGTCGATCAGCCCTCCCGGGAATACGGAAAACCAAGTCCCCTATTCATATAATGATCGGCTATGCTGTTTTAAAAGATGTTCAGTGTGCTACTACTGGCAATGGTTTCTGTCAGCGGGTTCCAGTGTTCTATGACCCTGTTGATGAAGAAGGACTGTCTTAACCTTGTCCTGTTGTGATGAACTTAAATGTTCAATTGTTGACCTCTAATTGCATCATTTCTGTTAGATGCATGCCTTTCCCTGGGATATCCCTGTCCCTGACCATGAACAAATTTTAACACCTCGACGAGATTCCCTCTCAGCCCTCTATATCTAAGCGAAAACATATGAAATTTCTTCAATCTTTCCTCATTCCAGATTGCTCATACCATTAACCATTTGTGTTGCCCTATTTTGTACTCTCTCTAAAAGCCAACAATCTTTTTCACAACTAGGAGACCATGCTTGGACCCAGTATTCCAAATGTGGCCTGACATATGTACAGTAAAGCTTCCTGACGACTTCCTCTCTCTCTCTCTCTCTCTCTCACACACACACACACACACACATACACACACACACACACATATGTATATATATATATATATATATATATATATATATATATATATATATATATATATATATATATATATATGTATACATATGTATATATATATATGTATGTATACATATGTATATATATATGTATGTGAACATACATGTATATTTGGTATGACCAAATGAGGAATCATTCAGCACCTAGCTGTAACTCAGTGAATCACGATCGCAGCCTTGACGGCACAACAGCGCAGAATCAGAGACAATTGCCTGGCCCACCTACGTGATAATGCTGCTCCATCTCCTTGTAGTAGACGCTCCAGAGCAGGTCGTCCTCAGTCACGCGGTCCACGGGCATGCCCCTGACCATCATGTTGTCGGTGAGGCTGGCAGCCTCCCATGCCTGCGAATATCGGAGAGGTGCCACCGAGAGAACAAAGGTAGACACAGAGATGGTCTCGTCACCTTCACAACAGAGGTGGACAAATTTGGTCCGGTCATCTTCACAGAGGTAGACACAAAGTTGGTCTGGTCACCTTTGCATAGGTAGACACAGAGCTGGTCTGGTCACCGTCACAAAAGAAGACGCAGAGCTGGTCCGGTCATCTTCACAGTATATAGCTTTTAATATATCAGTGTACATATTGTAAACATATAGTAGTAAACAGCTTGTATCAAAGTTTTTTAATCGTGTGAATAGTTGGAGCTGAACCATTGGCATATTTTATATATACGGACAACCGACATATTAGCATGCGTCGTCATTCAGCGTGCTTGACGAGCCAGGTCAAGAGGGGGCTGTATACTGCCCCCCCTCTATTGAGAGCTCTGTAGAGCGCCGCAATGGCAGGCACAGGATTATAGAACAGCGGTGCAGCGAAAAGGTGTGAACTACCGCAAATGGTCGCTCTTGGCAACCCCGGCACACGTGCACTTCACTGTGTGGAGTTTCAGCGCACGTCCGGGAATTTCCGCAACAAGTACGACTGACTGCGTAAGCGGCACAATGTTCCAAAGTTCGATACACACACACCACATTGGGCAGAGGAGCACGACTTCGGCAACTGTGCCCGTCAAGTTGCGGCATGAGATCACTGAAAACCAATCCGCGTCAGCAAAAATTCGTTGTACTATTTTCACATTTGCTTCCTCTGCAAGCATTGTTCATGCATTTCACACCTGATGTACTGATCGTGTCGTTTCACATGCTCGCTATTAACGCCTTCGGCCAGGCTGGGTCAGAGGTACAGGTTAGGCTGGGTCGGAGGTACGGATTAGGCTGGGTCGGAGGTACCGGCCAGGCTGGGTCGGAGGTACGGGCTAGGCTGGGTCGGAGGTACGGGTTAGGCTGTGTCGGAGGTACCGGCCAGGCTGGGTCGGAGGTACGGGCCAGGCTGTGTCCGGAGTACTGGCTCCAGGCGGCTGTGCGTGACGATACGACGATGCGACGACATGGGTACCTTAAGCTCTCAGTCAAAATTGAGTTATTGAACTGGAAATTCTACATCGTGAGGCGGGTTCAAGATCACTGCAACAAGCATGCGTTGAACATTGATTCTGATTCTGTAAAGTATCGCCAAGAAGTTCACGATCGTATCTCTATGTCGGCGCGAACCGTAACGATGCGACATTCTCGCACGCATGGAGCGGCCTGGCGTTCACCTGCTCTCGACAGTCTGGCGGCAGGCTGCGGGACCGCTACCTGTGTGACATTGCTGCCGTTTGGCGGCAGGACGGCTACCTGTGTGAGTGTTGCCGTTTGGCGGCAGGACGGCTACCTGTGTGACATTGCTGCCGTTTGGCGGCAGGACGGCTACCTGTGTGAGTGTTGCCGTTTGGCGGCAGGACGGCTACCTGTGTGACATTGCTGCCGTTTGGCAGCAGGACGGCTACCTGTGTGACATTGCTGCCGTTTGGCGGCAGGACGGCTACCTGTGTGACATTGCTGCCGTCGACGGCGGCCGAGACGGCTGACGACTTCCCGGCCTGCAGCAGCAGGTTCACCTCGGTGTCGGGCACGGAGAAGAAGAGGCGGGTCCACAGCACCTTCACGAGCTGCTCCTGCCGGGCCGTCCGCTGATCCAGAGACAGGGTTTGGCCAGGGGTCGGCATCCACGGCTGGGCCAGCTGAACGCAGCCTGGGGACACGTCCTATGTCGGTCAACATGAGCTCGCTTCTCAACAGAGGAGCGCCGAACATCCCGTGGTTAGGCGGTCTCCAACGGGACGCCGCTTTGGCGTTAATTATATCGGTCTGCAGGGTAACTTCGCAATTTGCGAATGTTTATATTTGCCAAATACTGCCTCTGAATGTCGACCAATCTTCTTACTGGCGAGGAAACTTGTCGCGAAGCACGAATGAAGGACAGGAAACCTTCCTAAAATGTTTGGGTTTGTGGCTTCATTTAAGAAAAACGAGATGGTTCATTGCATGCAAGATGATGAGGCTGGCAGTTCCATTCCCCTCCCCCGGTATGATCATGCTGCATTAAAACTGGCTTACGGCAACATTGTTCGATGTTGATATAGCTTAGGTTTAGTGCATCTCGGTTGATATGCATGCGAAGCAATTCATGTCAACATAAGATGTCTATACAAATTGCATTATGGCGAATATCTAGCTTTCTCAAGATAAAGATGACATAAATCAGAACAACGGTCATATATTGAATTATTATTCTCTCACTCCTCTCTCTCTCACTCTCTATGTGGGCGTGAGATGCAGTATCTCACTCTCCCTCTCCCTCTCATTACCATGCTCGCTCTCGCTCTCTAAGCATGCATATGCTGCAATACTGCACACATAAGCAACTGCGGACGCTGCTTCGACTCTAGATCTGCGGACGCCGCGTCGTCATTCCGCTGGGTCTACCACCAGAAATGCGCCGTCATTCTGTTGGGTCTACCACCAGACATGCGCCGTCATTCTGTTGGGTCTACCACCAGACATGCGCCGTCATTCTGTTGGGTCTACCACCAGACACCGCGCCGTCATTCTGTTGGGTCTACCACCAGACACCGCGCCGTCATTCCGCTGGGTCTACCACCAGACACCGCGTCGTCATTCCGCTGGGTCTACCACCAGAAATGCGCCGTCATTCTGTTGGGTCTTCCACCAGACACCGCGCCGTCATTCTGTTGGGTCTACCACCAGAAATGCGCCGTCATTCTGTTGGGTCTACCACCAGAAATGCGCCGTCATTCTGTTGGGTCTACCACCAGACACCGCGCCGTCATTCTGTTGGGTCTACCACCAGAAATGCGCCGTCATTCTGTTGGGTCTACCACCAGACACCGCGCCGTCATTCTGTTGGGTCTACCACCAGACACCGCGCCGTCATTCTGTTGGGTCTTCCACCAGACATGCGCGGTGCGCGTCCTGACAGGCATAGCTGACATGCCGCATCACGGGATGCAGGTGAGGACCACCCTCCTCACGTCCGGTACGGCCCGGTGGTGTCTAGTGACCACACTCTCTGCGTGCACTCGACCGCACTCATTGTGACCGGCTCCAGGTTGGGAGTCGGGGCGATCACCTGCGACCAGCATGAGCGTCGTTCTGAGCGGCATCGCAGCGTGTTGGCTGGCGGCTCGGGTCCGCAGTCGACGAGGGCTGGCCGCTCCTGACGAGGGCTGGCCGCTCCTGACTCCAGACTGCAGCTCCTGCGGGACAGCCGTCCGTCAGGTGAGGGTCACATAGGACAGCTGCTCCTGCCGGACAGCCGTCCATCAGGTGAGGGTCACATAGGACAGCCGTCCGTCAGGTGAGGGTCACATAGGACAGCCGTCCGTCAGGTGAGGGTCACATAGGACAGCCGTCCGTCAGGTGAGGGTCACATAGGACAGCCGTCCGTCAGGTGAGGGTCACATAGTACAGCTGCTCCTCAGGTGGAGGTTATACAGTGTACAGGACAGCCGTCCGTCAGGTGAGGGTCACATAGGACAGCCGTCCGTCAGGTGAGGGTCACATAGGACAGCTGCTCCTCAGGTGGAGGTTATACAGTGTACAGGACAGCCGTCCGTCAGGTGAGGGTCACATAGGACAGCCGTCCATCAGGTGAGGGTCACATAGGACAGCTGCTCCTCAGGTGGAGGTTATACAGTGTACAGGACAGCCGTCCATCAGGTGAGGGTCACATAGGACAGCTCCTCCTCAGGTGGAGGTTATACAGTGTACAGGACAGCCGTCCGTCAGGTGAGGGTCACATAGGACAGCTCCTCCTCAGGTGGAGGTTATGCAGTATACAGTACAGCCGTCCATCAGGTGAGGGTCACATATTACAGCTGCTCCTCAGGTGGAGGTTATACAGTGTACAGGACAGCCGTCCATCAGGTGAGGGTCACATAGGACAGCCGTCCGTCAGGTGAGGGTCACATAGGACAGCCGTCCGTCAGGTGAGGGTCACATAGGACAGCCGTCCGTCAGGTGAGGGTCACATAGTACAGCTGCTCCTCAGGTGGAGGTTATACAGTGTACAGGACAGCCGTCCGTCAGGTGAGGGTCACATAGGACAGCCGTCCGTCAGGTGAGGGTCACATAGGACAGCCGTCCGTCAGGTGAGGGTCACATAGGACAGCCGTCCGTCAGGTGAGGGTCACATAGGACAGCTGCTCCTCAGGTGGAGGTTATACAGTGTACAGGACAGCCGTCCGTCAGGTGAGGGTCACATAGGACAGCCGTCCATCAGGTGAGGGTCACATAGGACAGCTGCTCCTCAGGTGGAGGTTATACAATGTACAGGACAGCCGTCCATCAGGTGAGGGTCACATAGGATAGCTCCTCCTCAGGTGGAGGTTATACAGTGTACAGGACAGCCGTCCGTCAGGTGAGGGTCACATAGGACAGCTCCTCCTCAGGTGGAGGTTATGCAGTATACAGTACAGCCGTCCATCAGGTGAGGGTCACATAGTACAGCTGCTCCTCAGGTGGAGGTTATACAGTGTACAGGACAGCCGTCCATCAGGTGAGGGTCACATAGGACAGCCGTCCGTCAGGTGAGGGTCACATAGGACAGCCGTCCGTCAGGTGAGGGTCACATAGGACAGCTGCTCCTCAGGTGGAGGTTATACAGTGTACAGGACAGCCGTCCGTCAGGTGAGGGTCACATAGGACAGCTCCTCCTCAGGTGGAGGTTATGCAGTATACAGTACAGCCGTCCGTAAGGTGGGAGTTGTACAGTATACAGGACAGCCGTCCGTCAGGTGAGGGTCACATAGGACAGCTGCTCCTCAGGTGGAGGTTATGCAGTATACAGGACAGCCGTCCGTCAGGTAAGGCGAATAGGTGTCATAACTTAAGCTCCATAAATTCTGGCAATGTGCATCACTGATCTGGAGACAAAGCCAGAGCGTGCGCGATAACAGGCACTGCGTCGTTCAGGGTGACATTGACCAAGGTCCCGCTGACAATAAAGGCAATAAATGGAGGTGGGAAAACAGGGTCGTTCCATAAACAATGGCGTGGCCGTGTCAAGTTTTGGCTCGTCTGCCGCTGGTGGACATTTGATGCGGAGTACAGAGGTGCAAGGCGCGGCGCGGCATGGCATGGGTAACAGTTAATTTATAGAAATCATGAAAATATGGATACACTATCCGTGGTAGTACATTACTCGGGAAGTGTGTTGCTTAATAATAAACTAGAACAGCTGGGGGATTCCAGGACAAATCCCTTTTGAAATAAATTTAATCCGAATTCTTGCTGTGGTGCCTTTATATGCCAGGGTTCTATTGCTAAGCAACACTTGTTGCGTGAACAAGGTTCCTACCACCCGATCATGAATTCCAGTTTGACGGCAGAATTTAAACCGAAAGTGTAACGTGTCGTCAATGCACCGTCACGGCCGCCCGGCAGGTCGTCCCCAGGCTTTATCGGACCAGCTGCCAGCTGATCCTTCCACCCTAAATGCGAGCGCGTGAAGCAACTCGAGCCCTACGCTGCCAGGACAGGGGATGCCACTGCAGGCCAGCGCTCGAGCCAAGTGAACTGCCAAATCGACCAGGCAAGGGGGTGATGATTGTCCATCCTCATGTCTCAGATTTTGAACAAAATTGGTGCATGGGGTTATCTTATCCCTGAATCCGATATTCATGTCAATTACTACTGGTGCATATGTCAATTACCGCTGATCTTCATGTCAAGTGGCACTGATATTCATCTCGTTTATCATTCATGTTCATGTTAATTGCTACCAATATGTATGCCAATTTGCAAAACTTCCTTGGACTTAGACTTACAAAAAAGCATCTTTCAATAAACTAGCAGTGGAATTTGATCTCACCGGTTGAGATAACCGGGCCATGATGCCCGGCAAGATGACTGGACAAGGTTTGGCTAGTTCGGACTTCGCCCTTACATATAGCTAAAGTTCATCTAAGGCACTCAGCCCCAATTATACAAATGTAGCCGCAAACACGACTAATGTTCATGTTGCAAGTGGTCACTCATCAGCACTCATCGGCACTTATCACATCGGTCACTGCTCGGTCATTTATCGGCCAAATATCGGTCACTTATCGGTCACTTATCGACGACTGTTCTGCATAGCCTCCTGCCAACGTGGGTGCCTCAGGACACAGCCTTCCGCCAGGGTGTGAGTGTCTCAGCACGCATAACTTTCCGCTTGGATGTAGACGTTTCAACATGCACAACTTGCTCGAAAGAGTCTGTGGTTTTTTATGTCAAGACCTGTCCACTTGACCAGAGAGGCTGCGGATTAAGCGTGTGAAGGCTCTAGTGCGTGGCCTTCATTGCGTAAGTATGCTTTCCAAGCAAGTCCCGTCCATGGATCGAGGAGAGAAAGTGTATGCATTCCAGTTATACTACATATATATTTAGTTGTTTGACATAACTGAACTTTAGTTTTGCAATTGATCATCGCATTTAACCAGGATATCGATCTTATCATGCCCAGATATATTTGGCCAATCTGAACAAAGTTTGGCATGAAGCCAGTCTGCATGATGAGTCGAGTACCTACTTCATGCGGCAGCCTAGTTCATAGTGATCAAAGTCAAACGAGGATATATATCAAGACTTTTGAAGGGCATCCATTGCTTGCAGATCTATTTCACCACTATGACATAATTCTGAAGCATCTTTTCACTGCAGCAGTGACTCAGTTTGTGAGTAATCAAGACAAAGTTCATCAAGTTAATTGAGAAGCTTTTGGAGCGACAGAAAACGCACGGTTGCCGTCCGGTTTGAAAACCGCATGCGTGTTGTACAACGTACCTCTCGTCACAGGGATCCACCAGTGGTCCGGCGATTCTTCTGATATCCGGTATTTATGAAGTATCGATGTGATCACGTCGGTGCCTGGAATGCTTCGGTGATGTTCGGTGGTCCGCCAGCTGTCTCGGTGGTCCGGATGGTGGTCCGGATGGTGTCTCAGTGGTTCGGATGGTGTTCGGTGGTTCGCCAGATGTCTCGGTGGTCCGGATGGTGTGTCGGTGGCCCGGATGGTATCTCGGTAGTCCGGATGCTGTGTCGGTGGCCTCTGTGCTGGACCGATGACGGGCACCTCTCGGCGATCTGAGCCAGCTGACCAGTGTGACCGTGTCACCGACAGGCCGACCCGCGACTAACCGGCGGCCGCCGTCGCCGCGGACGACACCCCGCTCTCCGACTGCCCGGCCGGCCGTGCCAAGGGCAAGGTCGCGCCGCCGGCACCGAGCCTGTTCGATCGGCGCCGGTGAAAGCGGAACCGCGTGGTGCCGCAGAGGAGTGGCCTCGTCACGGCGACCAAAACGAAAGGTGTTCGGCGGATCTCCGGTCACATGTGCAGCTGGGTTGGCACATCTGTCCGGCGGCGAAGTGCACCGCTCGTTGCCACACGCCGCTCGCAGCTCGGGTCGGCCCGGATATCTGCCGGCAGCTGAGCCGGGCACCACTTCCGCGCCGGCCTCAACCAATACCGGCCGGCCGACGGGCGGTCATGTCATCCCAGCTGGCCGGCCGTCAGAATGGGTGGCCGGCCGTCAGAGTGGGTGGCCGGCCGTCAGAATGGGTGGCCGTCCGTCAGAGTGGCTGGCCGGCCGTCAGAGTGGGTGGCCGCCCGTCAGAGTGGGTGGCCGGCCGTCAGAATGGGTGGCCGGCCGTCATAATGGGTGGCCGGCCGTCATAATGGGTGGCCGGCCGTCATAATGGGTGGCCGGCCGTCATAATGGGTGGCCGGCCGTCAGAGTGGGTGGCCGGCCGTCATAATGGGTGGCCGGCCGTCATAATGGGTGGCCGGCCGTCAGAGTGGGTGGCCGGCCGTCATAATGGGTGGCCGGCCGTCATAATGGGTGGCCGGCCGTCAGAGTGGGTGGCCGGCCGTCATAATGGGTGGCCGGCCGTCATAATGGGTGGCCGGCCGTCAGAGTGGGTGGCCGGCCGTCAGAGTGGGTGGCCGGCCGTCAGAGTGGGTGGCCGGCCGTCAGAGTGGCTGACCAGCCGTCAGAGTGGGTGGCCGGCCGTCAGAGTGGGTGGCCGGCCGTCAGAGTGGCTGGCCGGCCGTCAGAGTGGGTGGCCGGCCGTCATAATGGGTGGCCGGCCGTCAGAGTGGGTGGCCGGCCGTCAGAGTGGGTGGCCGGCCGTCATAATGGGTGGCCGGCCGTCAGAGTGGGTGGCCGGCCGTCAGAGTGGGTGGCCGGCTGTCAGAGTGGCTGACCAGCCGTCAGAGTGGGTGGCCGGCCGTCAGAGTGGGTGGCCGGCCGTCAGAGTGGCTGACCAGCCGTCAGAGTGGGTGGCCGGCCGTCATAATGGGTGGCCGGCCGTCAGAGTGGGTGGCCGGCCGTCATAATGGGTGGCCGGCCGTCATAATGGGTGGCCGGCCGTCAGAGTGGGTGGCCGTCCGTCAGAGTGGGTGGCCGGCCGTCAGAGTGGGTGGCCGGCCGTCAGAGTGGCTGACCAGCCGTCAGAGTGGGTGGCCGGCCGTCAGAGTGGGTGGCCGTCCGTCAGAGTGGGTGGCCGGTGCCGGCCCAGTGTCAGCCCCCACCCCCCACCGGACGGCCAGCGCCGCCTGCGGGGCCGCAGCGGCCCGGTCAATTTCTCGTGACGAGTTTTTTTTATAAATTTTAATGGCAACCAGCTGATTCAATGACGATCTAAGAAAGATCAAGCAAATTGACCCCAGGAAAAACACAAGCAGTAAATTGTAGCCAGTCGAATTGTTTAAAATGATCACTTGCCTTGATGATGATTTGTCACGCACTGACGACCTGGGAGTTTCAACGACGTCGTAACGCCGAAAGTGATGCTGGTTTGAACAAACAATAACGGTCTGCAGACTCGGTGAGGATATGAATGGGTGCAAAACTGTCGCGCCGCAAGCATACAGCATAGGTAACCTCAAACTCTGTTGGTAATTATATATAAGAGGCTCTCGAACCAAATGAGGCCTAATGGAAGGTTTCGAGTATCCCAGTCCAGGTGTGTATCCATTATTTTCTTAACTTGGTCTGGGTGAGAAAGGTGTCATTTTTGTGCATTTACCCATCGGGAGTCGGATAATTAAGGCACGATCATGCAGGTACTCTGAGAGAGATTCCCTTCGAGTAAGTAGTAACAGAGCGGAGCGGCCGGACAAACGAGGCCTCGATGGTGTTGCCGTGGCCGCCAGGGACGGCACAAGTGTGACGCCGCTCAAAGTGACTGTTGAACCACGACCCGGCAGCAGGCTCGAGTCATTGTGGACCGAGGTGAAACCGGACGGCCAGCGGCGCTTCATTCTCGGCACTGTGTACCACTCTCCCCGGCGCAATGCGTCAGACTGAAAGCGGACTTCTCCGATCTCGAGTCGCAGTACGAATTGATTTGCATTGATCATCTATCATGTGAATTGATTTTCTGAGGCGATCGAGATTGTTATCTTACAAAACTTAATGATAACTATGCGAAATGATGTTAACATGATTTTTGTCCGATTACTCACTGCTTCAATTGGGAACACCTACTTATTCAAACGGTTTTCTACTGGATGTTTGGATAAAGAATTGTGACACGTTGTGGTTCCCTATTTTGTCGTTCTAGCCAGCACAAATTTGTATGAGTTTTTCTCGATTTTCCTCGATTCCGCCCTGCATTGTAGCAATGTTCACTCTTCTAGCTTCCCGCCGGATTGACCAAGCTGCCTTGAATCGTGGCCTGAGAGCAGTGGACTGGTGGAGGGTGTTTCATTTGGCAGACGGTTACGTTGAAGTGGAACGCTTTCTTGTGATTTTTGACCGGCACGCTCCGGTTATGCGGATGCACATACGGAACCCTAACGTCCCAGTGGTGTCGGACAAAACAAAAGATCTCATGGCCTGCCGTAATGTTTCTCAGGTAACGGCTCTGCCCTGTGTGGAGTTCAATAGACAGGTGCGTTCCACCATTCGGCTCTGCTCCCTTGGCAGCGTCAAGAGGCGCATCCAGGAGAGCGGACGGGGGCACACGGCAGCGCATTCGGTCCACCGTAGGCGATGCCAGGGGCCATAGAAAGGCCTGATCAGCTGAATGATTAGTTTGTTTGTGTTGGACCACGCATTGCTGGAGAGGTTGCTGGTCAGGGTGTTTTCCCGACCCTGGTCTGCCGTTTGCCACGAGTAGGTGCCTGTGCATGCTGTATAGTGCCACTGTCCCTCTGCGACCTACGTGCCGTTGTGTTCGGCATGAACAGCTCGTCCACCGCCTGTGGTGGGGACGGCGTCAGCGTTGGCATGATTCGGCTGAACTTTAACGTCATCGGCAGTGCGCTACTACATTTGGTCACCTCCAGCCTCACCAATGCCGACGTCCTCATTTCCTGGAAGCACCCCTTAGTTCACCCCATCTTTACATCCGGTGATCCTACCAGCCCTTCCACTACTACTCCTTCTACATGCCCATCTCCATTGTTCCCTTTCTTGTAAAAAATGTGGAGCTTGCATTCCACCAGAGCTCTACGCCTACCCATCCAATAGCCACCTCTCTCTCTTACCTGGCACAGTTTCCGCCACAGTCACTCAGCGGAGACCGCGCTGACATCCATGTCCGACCAGTTCCTATCAGCGAATAATCGTGGTAAGATGTCTCTACTTTTCCTCCTGGACTTGAGCAAACGCTTTGATGTGATCGACCATTCAAAACTCTTGACCAATTTAAGCCAGCACGGTACAAACACGTTATGGTTTTCGGCCTATCTCCAAAGCCACACCCAGAGTGTCAGCCTCACTGACAATCTGGGTCGCAACATGAACTCCGTGTCACTTCCAAACAACATCGGGGTTTTTCAAGGCTCATCTCTCGGCCCATTGCTCTATTGCGTCTTCGCCAACGACCTCAGTCTATTCGCTGAAAGCGCAGTAGTCATTCAGTATGCAGACACACAAATATTAATCACTGGAAACAAAACTAGCATCCAAAGTGTCGTTCCCGAGTTTGAACACATTGTGGCCTCCATTGGCATTTGGTTACGCAGAAACGGTCAGAAAGTAAATGCGGAGAAAATTCAGCTTATAATCCTCGACATCCAACAAAAGTTACGCAATCTTACTGACCTCACGGTGACGTTTCGCGATCAAAATTTGTTTGGGATGCAAACATTTTTGACTATGAAGAAAAACAAAATGTTTCGGACGAACTAAATGTTACCATGTCTCGGATCTGTCAAAGCACTTTGGCTGGATAAGCGCCGAGAACTTGACCTCATACCACACGCTGTGCCTGCTTTACAAGGTGCACCATCTGCAGGAGCCGGCTTCGTAAGCCGGTGCCAGCACCACAGTAGCAGAGCACCGTGACCGCCACAACCGTCAGGGCCGGAACCTGTACGTCCCCAGATCGCGGACAGAAATGGGCAGGCGCCGTGTTTGCTCTTGAGGCCCTGCTCTGTATAGCAAGCTGCCGCACGAGCTGGAACGTCTGCCAGCCTCCTGTTCAGTCACCACCTGGGACAGCATTTGAGCACCGAGCTGGACTGACTGCTCTGATCCTACTTGCTGAATTCTGATCATACTTGCTGACTTCTGATCGTCCTTGCTGACTTCTGATCGTACTTGTTGACTTCTGATCGTGCTTGCTGACTTCTGATCGTACTTGCTGACTTATGATCGTGCTTGCTGACTTTTCACGTGCCGCCGACATGAGTAATTGTTATATGCTTTCATGTGCGCCTGCTACAGCCATATTTACTGATGGCCTTTGCTTTAAACCTCGGCAATAGGCTGTACTAGCCACGAGTATATTGTGGATGGCCGGAATGTACTTATTTGCCTTCATCTTTGACTTTGAGTTAGACGTCAACGCCTCTGAGTGCGTCTATGATGCTGCCCTTAGATCCGCCCCTTCCGTAGCCTTCTGTGATGCAACTCCAAACACCGGCCGTACACAATGAACCAGCCGCGTAGTTCCTAAGGTCTTGCTTCCTGGGAAGTTTCACTATTTTGCTTAAATAAAGATAGCGGCATTCATTTTTTTTTAAATACCAGAAATGCCGTCTCGACGCTTCCCTGACTCATCGTATGTGACGTCAGCATAACACTGTTTTAGAACGATCGCATCACTTGCAGTATATATTTAATTTTGTCGTAAATGCTCATCTTGCCAGTACAAGCACTTCCGTTGTGCCACATTTTGCAATTGTTTCGCCGCAAAAAAAAACACAAAGTGAAAATTGTGGATAGATACGCTATCGGAGGACAAATTGAAATTAATAAATGCATTTCTAGTTTAGTTAAGCATCTAATATGCTAGATTTTAAGTGAGGTCCGCCAAGAAGATGTGACGCTCCTTGCTCATGCAATATGGGTGCAGTGCCGGTGCCTATTATGATGCAACAGGGATGCGATCGTCCGCACATATTTCGGACGGGATTCGACTTGGATCGGATGGGATACCATTTTTCACGATAATTTCGGAGTTAATTTTTACTTGTGATTGATCGCGAAGTTATGTGACTGTTCTGCAGTGGCGAAGCAAGCAGAAGCAAGGCTTGGGGAGGAAATTTGGCAAAAATATATCGGTTTTGAAAAGATTAAAAAAAACTAACGTGATCTGAGCAGTGTCTTGTTCCTCCCAATACAGGAGTCATTGCTGTAGGTCGGGTGGTCGGTGCTTTGCCAAGTTTTTTGTTCCCCACCAGTTTTGAAAACTTCAATTTCCACTTGATGACGTGACGTATATGGTAGGGCAGCAGATGCTCACAGACAGCCCCAGCCCTCCAAGCTTCGAAGTCGTTCATACTAAATTCCCCGCGTGTACATTCCTTCACGCATTATCATACGGAATTAATATTATTATTTGGGAAAGCCGATTACTTCCCTGCGCGGCTGAATTTCAGACGGTCACGTGACGACGACCTCCGACGGTGTTAAAGGTCAACCTCGAGGACCGATCCCGCCATGCCCTCGGGCGTATCTGCGCTCGAGCTGCGATACACGGACGGCTAACGCCGGCGGCACATGGCAGCAGTCAAGATGTATGATGTATGATGCCGTACATATGTAGATTAATAACTGTATTTCGGCCTCCAAATTTAGTATTGAAGTCAATCGCTGTCGACTCTCGACCTGGAATATTATTGCGAGCGTCTTTTCTGTCTTCGAGCGTCCCCATATATTCACTCTACTTTGTGTGTGTGTGTGATTGTGGTTTTAGGGCGCATCGACCATGGTTGGTCATTTAGCGCCCAATTCACTCTACTTTCTGCACAATATATCATGCAGAGAACATGTCATTTTTGCAACCGGGGTGATTCGTACGCGAGGTCGAGACCCTAGACTATTCACGAGCCTACAAGAACGACCTTCACTACACAGATTGCTCCATGTTTCAGAGCCGATGTCCGACATCGGTACTTCTACCATCACGGCTCGTTTGGTGTCCGCGGGCGATTCACCAGGTCGATGCAGCGTTTCCTGCTCGATGCATCGCCTGCCTGAGTGCTGGTGTCCTGCCATTCACCGCATGGTGTCGCCGTTGCAACCCATTCACTCGCTTCATCGTCTGTATATTTCACCAATTTCACCCTTTCTGACCCGGGGCAAAAATAGCTGCTGTGAAGTGGGTAGCCACACGATGTCAAATGCAATATAATGCGACACAATTAGAACCGTTCAAGAATGCTGCACGCGATGTGAACTCTCTTATTTACTCTGGAATTAGCCAGTGTGTGCACTGCACGGCCATCACGCGTGACCGCATGGCGACAAACCTGCCGAATCGAGCGATTTATGGCTATTCTAACCATGGACACTGATCGCCTGGCCGCTTGTTCTTGAGCTATGAACTATTGCGCTGTCTGACAATGAAGTATTGGTGTACTTCGCGGTTCAAACTTGGATATACAACTGAGGGGACGGTAGTCTAGAGGTAAGCTGCCCGTCTCACAACCGAACTATTGTGGGTTCGAGTCCTGCTCGTCGCTCACGCCGATTGGTCGCCCGCGGCAGATCGGCGTGAAGGATCGGCAACGCTACGTGACTCAACTGGCTGTGATCAAGCCAGGAACCGACCAAGCGAGATAAAACTGAGCATTTTCGGGGAGTGTGGACAAGGACGAACAACATTGACTGTTTTGCTTACAATTTACGACTGGTTGGTGCTGAAGGATTCTTTGTTTGTTTTTTGTTATGTTGCGAGAAACTGGTGGGACGTTATGTGTTGGTTTTGAAGGTGTTGAGACCATTGTCGTATCCACGTGGCCAGGGAGTAACGCTCCATATAGAATTATTCATCCCTTAGTAGAAATCAAGTACTTTTCATTGCGGGTTATAGGTGCCAATACTCTTACAGTAATCGACTGCTATTCCGCCCTCCAAACGGCTCCCTCCAAACGCGCCAGACGCCTCTATTAAAAAAAATTCGCTTATTCGCTGAGCCATAGCGTTCCAGTTTTAATGCAGCTTATGTGTGTATTATATTGCGTGTAATTAACCCGCTCCGTCTCTCCAGTCAGATCTTCACACCCTGTCTCGGAGGGAGCGGGGCGGATAGTAACCCCCTCTAAAATCAAAATTCGAAAGAGGTGTCATCGGAAAGCGCTCGACGAGGGCCCGGACCCACCCCACAAAGCAATTCTCCCCCAAAAGTGACGTCACTAGGGGGGTTTTAACGACTTTTCACGACTTGCATTATGTTTTTGGCTCTGGGGAGTTCATCTTGGGGGATATTTGAGAGAAAAATATATTTGGAATTAGAAAAGGATAGCGAAATCGGCCAGGTCCATCAAACAATTTTGGCCCCAAGAAATATTTTATTTTGGGTGAAATTAAATTTTTTTGAGTATTCAAGTTTTCTTTAATTTTCCTCTTCTAGTGGCTAGAGCAGACCGAGAGACGTTGTTGGAAGTCAACTTGCTCTTATGAAAATCCTTTCTTTAGCCAGAATCTTCGCTTTGACTCTAATAGGCAAATATGCAAAATTTACAAGTAGTCAAAAAGAGAAGAAAAAAACTGAAAAATTACTCTCGTACGTTTTGTTGCATCCCTAAAGATAAGCAAACGCTGAAAGTGTCATTAAAATATCTGTATCCGTTACAGCGTAACGACTGGTTGAACTTTTTTGGAGGTGACCTCACTTGACCTTAACTAACTCGTTGACCCTAGATAACCTGGCTTCAAAATTTTGAACAACATGCCAAATTGATGTGGGGAAAGGTATGCCAAATTTTGGCGCGCTGCCGCGCGCCGTTCGTTCACTATCCGCGAAAAAAACTGAGGAGTGGGGAGACGGTTGAAGACCCCCAGAGACGGAGCGGGTTAACACGCGCCCTGGAGGACCTCTGATAATTACGCGCAGGGGGATTCCGCCACCCTAAGATATCGGCTCCTATTAAAGCTAGAGCAACGAAATTCGCAGGATGGGTGAGCGCGATAGTGAACAGTATTGTGTGCAAATTTCATGACATTAGGTCAATACCTTCAAAGGCAAATGAGGCCAAAATAACAAACATTTTCGGTTTTGCGTAGCTTGGCTTGCCATTGTTATGGATCGCTGCGATTGTGTTTAAATGCTCCAAAATTGGCATCAATGATGTTTTGAACATTACTAATGATCAAATACAGATGCCAGATACGCCATTTGACCTCAGGTCACCTATATAAGAGCACTTTATCAGGTCATTACCTGCTCCAGTTATGGGTGCTGCATGACCAATGTAGTCGATGCGCTCTAAAGCCCTAATAACTAACTAACCTGCTCCAGTTACCAGAACCGGGCTGCCTACCCGACTGGTCCGTTGGGCAGCTCGGCACAATCGGCTTCGCAAAGAAAGGAGTGAAATACATGAATGCAATATGGAAACACTTGGCACACATTGACAAACAGTAGATTTCCGGGTGTGTGGGGAGTAACATGCAAAGTGGCATCAATCGCATGACAGTCATTTGCATTTATGACAACATTCCAGTTGACAACATTTGGCTCCATTAGCCTGTCATGAACTTTTTCGAAGCAGGTACACAAACAATGGCGCATATCGACCGGTACAACCTGGAGTTATCTACCAACAGACCGGAGGGGTGGGCGGATTTCCCCCCCCCTCCAGGGCGCGTATTAAAACCACCAGTGGAGGTACATGTGCATGTCATTAACCCGTCCCGTCTCGGGGGTCTTCAGCCGCGCCCCCTCAGGTTTTTCGCGAATAGTGGACGAACGGCGCGCGGCGGCGCGCCCAAGTTTTGCATACCTTTTCCCACATCGATTTGGCATGATGTTAAAAATTTTTGAAGTCAGGTCATCTAGGGTCAATGAGTTAGTCAAGGTCAAGTGAAGTCACCTCCAAAAAAGTTAAACCAGTCGTCACGCTTTAACGGATGGAGAGATTGTAATGAAACTTTCAGTGTTTGCTTATCTTTAGGGATTCAACAAAACGTACGAGTGGAATTTTTATTTTATTTTTCATTTTTCACTACATTTAAATTTTTCGTATTTGCCAAATTGCAGTTCAAATAGAGGATTCTGGCTAAAGTAAGCATTTTTTTAGGGCAAGTTGACTTCCGACAACGTTTCTCAGTTTGCTCTACCCAGTGGAAAAGGAAAATTAAAGAAAACCTGAAAACTAAAAATTTTGACATTTCCAAAAAATTGTTGTTTTTTTTTGGGGGGGGGGCAAAAAAAATATAGCCCTGGTCGATTTTGCTGTCGTTTTCTCATTCCAAATACCTTTTGTTTTTTCATATATCCCCAAGATGAACTCCCCAGAGTCAAAAACATAATGTAAGTCGTGAAAAGTCGTGAAAATCTAGCCCCCCCCCCCCTGGTAACGTCACTTTTGAGGGAAAATCCATTTGGAGGGTGGACTCGGACCCTGCTCGTCGAGCACTTTCCGATGACATCTCTTTCGTTTTCGTGCGATGCTTAGTTTGGATTTTAGAGGGGGTCTTCAACCCCCCCCGAGACGGGGTGTGAGGATTTGACCGCAAAGACGTAGCGGGTTAATGAAGACCTTTGTAACGGTACGAAGAGTCTCGCGCTACGTTTTCGCACTGGAAGGCAGCACTACAACAATACATACAAAGCAAAACAGACGTAACATTATTGCAAGGTGACCTACGATCGATTCTAAGTCTTTAATGCCTAATTTATTAAGGCAATTTGTATCACTAACGTGATCCAATTAACCGTGACCAGTAATTAACCGTCTATGAATCGACCCAGCGTTGGATTTGTTTCACAACATTCAACGTCCCGGGTTCGACTCTAGCGCCACTCAGGACATTTCCCAATCTCGCGGCCCACCGGCGAAACAGTGTGGGCGGCGCCATTAGCCGTGACTGTGCATAAAGTGTGTCGTGAACCAACCAATAAGCAAACAATAAACAACACAACATTCAACATTGCCATTAGACTCGATAAACAGAAGACACGCACAAGGCACTGCTGTTTGTATGGTTCATTACAAGTTTGTTCAGCCCAAATAGTATCAAGCCTGCAATGCACGACTTAATCATTTAGTGGGATAAAAAATTCTGAATTATAGTCAAATTCATGGTCATCACAATGTCCTTGATAATTGCCACATTGCAATGACCTACCACTAGGTCACTATCCTATATCAATTGTACTTCTTTCTTCACGCTCACGCGTTAAATATATATATTTAAATTAAGCTTTCCACATCATTAAAAGTTAACTTTGGGTGCAAGACTTAAGTATGTCCAGGACCTGTGCTTGAAATCCGATCAGTGGACTGATGTTGGCCCATGTTGGCCCATGTTGATCAAATGCGACGATTTGTGTAACTTCGATGTGTGATTAGCTCTCAAAATATACGCTTTTTAACTCTTTGTCTTTACCAGAAATGGAGATATAAAATGCGCTTTAAATGTACGTCTTTGCTATAAAAAGCACATTTTCGGTCTAAAAATTATTTCAATGTCCAAATGAGCTTATATTGGGTCTGTTCCTGACCCCGCTCCAAGCTGCTCCGAGGAATTTGGAGTAGCTGCTCCGTGTTCCCGTGCGTTTTCGAAGCAGAACGGAGTAGCTCCAATCTACTCCAACTTACTCCAACTTACTCCGGCCGAGAGCAGGGGCAGTTTGGAGCAGCTTGGAGTAGCACGAATGTGGCGCTTACGATACACTTCCGAAGCGCTTTGGGGAATCTGCGTCAATAAGTTTTGAACTTCTGCGTCATATATGTAACCATAATGCAAGCACAAATGGCTGATTTATACTCCAAGTTACTCCAGACGTTCTAGCGCTCGCTTTTACCGAGCCTGCTCCGAACTCCTCCAAGTTGCTCCAAGTTTCTCTACTCTTTTTTTTGGAGCAGGGTCAGGAACAGACCCATAATGAGGCCCTTCTCGTCCACGACTTTCGAATGATACCCGGCTCGCATTAATAGATCGATTAGTTTGGGAGTTAGAAGGGGACTTGAAGAACCCGAGCACTCCATGTCCCGTTGGGGTTCTTGGACAGGAGAGACGGTGCGGGTTAATTTTGTTTTCTAAGAACACTCACAATGCACGTCCTATTATGCAGCAGGGTCCAAATCGGCTGGAGCTCGTTTTAGACTACCCAGTGACGTTTTGTCGTATGCTACCGTCTATACCAAGAATTGACATTTCCATGGTCGATGTGTGCTGCTACCTATAACATAAGCCGATCTGGCTGCTTTGTGCTGCCACCTATATTGAAGTAACTGCGTCGCCACTGCGTGCTGTGCACATCCCATTGGACAGAGCTCAGGCACGTGGGATGGTCTTGCAGCTTGAGAGTTTCGAAGGCTAACGAGGAACCTCATAAGACGGAAGCAACAACGACGACATCTTGATGTTGATAATGGGCACAAATGAAGACATACCAGAACTGGTCTGCTCGTGGTCCAACTGTAGTGAGGTTAGTTGAGCATACAGGTAAGTTGAGTCATCCCTATTATCTCATATATGGTGTCATAAGAACCTATTGCCCACCTGCCTACACTTCGAAGAAAGTCTTCAGTTTTGGTCGGACAGCGGGCTGGGAGCGGTAGATATCTGGTGAGCCCTGAACAAAAATGTGTTTGTATGTCTGAAGTAATTTTTCCTTGACTTGGAAATGCCATTTTTCTTAAGTGGTAACAGGTGGGCTTCGGATCGTAGCATATAATTATAAGCGTTTGTTTTCCATTGACACCCACCGAAGCTACTTTGAGATGGGATGTTGAGGAGATGGGAGCCATATTTTGTCTGAAGTAAGGCGGGCGTGGGGCTAGTTGGGCTATCGCGACCGGGGCAAGATGAGCTGTGGATGAGCAGCGGCTTATTAACGTGGTGCGCGCTGTTGATTTTTTCTCATGAAACACGACATAAATTGGCATAAGATTATCTTTCAGCCTATTGCCCTTGATCAGATTGTTCTGTGATGAGTTATAGTATGACAATACCAGAAAAAGGGTGGTAGAAATATAGGTCGAAGTATACTACGTGGTATTTTCTGATGGCCTTCATGCTTTCCGCTAGAACATGTGAGATGGCAAAGTGACCACAAAAAACCTGCAACACTAAAAATAACATTCCTCAATCGTCGTCAGAGCATTTGTTTACATGGATAAAGCTTCTGATCAACTTGCTCCACTACTAGGATCAGTTTTCCCCACGTCCGGGGTAAGTTGAGACAAGGGTGATACGTCAGACCAACTCAAAATATCACTGAATTATTACTTTTTAAAGAAAAACTATCTTTGTGTGACTTATTTGCGTCCAAAACATCACTCATTCAGAGAATATGTGCACAAATAATAAATGTATCTCACCGTATACGCTCAAGGCCCTCGCAAGTAAACATTGGCTCACCTTACCTCAACTCTCCTTTCCGCCCCCTGACCTGACACTGCTCTATGTCAGGCCATGGGGATTAGATTTGACCACCCGAAACTAGTGGTACTAAGATCAGTGCCCACATATCGACAGAGAGCAAGGAGTGAGCTGGGACCAAATAATTTGGAGGTCAAAGAATTGATACAGCTGATGAATTGAAATGCGGTAAAATGCAGTGGTGGGTCTAGCCTCAATGACCTTATGCCAAAATCGGCGACTGTTGGAGAGGCTCGAAAGAACATTGGAGGATTTTGGTTTGCCGTTCAAATAGGTGGGAAGCGTCATATGTAGTGGAAATGGATGCCAAGATGGAAGGAGGGACAGGGTCGCTGTCATGGAAACATTATATGGAAGATTTCGCTAATGCATTAGTGCTTGTATCTGAATTCAACGTCCATGTACCGATTCATTTCTGCTTGAATGATGATTGCGTATTGTCCCCGACCGCTAACATAAACGTAGAAGCAATATAGCAAAAGTGCATGCATGCATAGATACCCATTGATTAATGCTTCTCTCTCCGATACTGAAAAAAAAAAACGATGTGTATATGTGTAATGTATTTGGATATTACAAATCTCGGCATCGCCCTTACAGCACATGACTGCCCGAGGTGATTAATATCCATATCGGCACCTAGCTGGTGCATCGGAGACCGCCGGACCAGAACTGCTGACCCTTGCACCTGCTATCCAGTAACTCTTGTACCTGTTATCCCGTGACCCTTGTACTTGTCATCCCGTGACACTTGTACTTGTCATTCCGTGACTCTTGTACTTGTCATCCCGTGACACTTGTACTTGTCATCCCGTGACACTTGCACTTATCATTCCGTGACCCTTGTACTTGTCATCCCGTAACACTTGTATTTGTCATCCCGTGACCCTTGTACTTGTCATCCCGTGACACTTGTACTTGTCATCTTGTGACCCTTGTATTTGTCATCCCGTGACACTTGTACTTGTCATTCCGTGACACTTGTACTTGTCATCCCGTGACCCTTGTACCTGTCATCCCGTAACACTTGTATCTGTCATCACATGTCCCTTGTACCTGTTATCCCGTAACACTTGTACTTGTCATCTCGTGATTCTTGTACCTGTCATCCCGTGACACTTGTACTTGCCATCCCGTGACCCTTGTATTTGTCATCCCGTGACACTTGTACTTGTCATTCCGTGAATCTTTTACTTGTCATCTCGTGACCCTTGTACTTATCATCCCGTGACCCTTGTACTTGGCATCCCGTAACACTTGTTCTTGTCATCCCGTGACCCTTGTACCTGTCATCCCGTGACTCTTGTACTTGTCATCCCGTAACACTTGTTCTTGTCATCCCGTGACCATTGTACCTGTCATCCCGTGACTCTTGTACTTGTCATCCCGTAACACTTGTACTTGTCATCCCGTGACCCTTGTACTTGTCATCCCGTGACACTTGTATCTGTCATCCCGTGACACTTGTATCTGCCATCCCGTGGCACTTGTACTTGTCATCCCGTAGCACTTGTACCCGTCATCCCGTGGCACTTGCACCTGTCATCCCATGTCCCTTGTACCTGTTATCCCGTGATACTTGTACCTGTTATTCCCTAACACTTGTACCTGTCATCTTGTTACCGTTGTACCTGACATCCCGTAGCCATTGTACCTGTCATCCCGTAACACTTGTACCTGTCATCCCATGTCACTTGTACATCTCATCCCGTGACACTTGTACCTGTCATCCCGTGACTCTTGTACCTGTCATTCCGTAGCCCTTGTACCTGACATCCCGTAACCCTTGTACCTGTCATACCGTGACACTTGTACCTGTCATTTGGTAATGGAAACATCTGATCATGCTGGCCCCACAACAAGAAGTACAATTATGTTTTCAATCTGTCTGTAGGCATCATTGGCATAGGCGTCCAGTCGAATACCTATCGTAATGCAAACACACGCGTTATTGTCACGGACCCGGAAGCGTGTCCTGGAAAACGTGAACATTTTCACAAGCTTCCTGTCGTTTGGATTCACAATTGGGCACATTGCACATTATTGCACATTACTGCACTGCACTAAGCAGGCCACGATCGAAAGACGATGGGATAGAGCAACGACATATACATCAGTTGATGATAACTTGTTTTTCCAACTTGCACATTTGTAGGTCTCCAATTTGCAGCTTTCTTCACTAGGGTTGAACATTTTATGATCACTATAGTGTCGTGGTATATTTTCGTGTAGCAGCGTAGTTTTACTTCCGTATATCTGGTAGTTACTTACAACACGTACTGGATGCCATCAAACATGAAAACAATGCAGTCTGACCATAATCAACCACGTTAACATAACAACAAAAAGTACAATTATGTTTTATTTCAACCTGTAGAGAATCATTCATTTGTACGTACAGTCGAACACTTAGTACAAGTCACCCTTTTCCGTGACTCTTTTTGAGGTCGTAAATAACAATTGGCAGATGATTTTAAGATGGCACCGAAACGGCTCATCCCGGAGCATCGCTTTGGTTGAGGATATTTTTTTAATCTGGAAAAGTTTTTTGGATGAGTTAATTTTGAGTTTGCATGTGCATTACTTACATTTGTAGAGCTTTGAAAATGGCATATCTCCGGGACTTCTCAACAGGTACAGGTAGCCAACAGCCAACGGGGCATATTTTATTTGCTGGCAAGCCAATTTTTAGTTGAAACATTTCCGCAAAATGAATTTTACGTATTTGTCGATTTGGGCATGTTTTGCTCTTCTAAGACTGCAGAGTTTCGAATCTTGTTTGCATCAAGTTTCCCTTCGGTGTATTCTTTTCACTTGTTTCATTGCTTACGCTGATAGCGACAAAAAATTACAAATCGGAGTTTTTTTGGAAGTTTTAAAATTACAAGTTTCACACACAAGGCCACACCTCTGGTAATGTGAGAATGTTCACGTTTTCAATGAGGCTCACCAGCTGCTAATACTTCAGCAACGTTTTTTCTTCTATTCGCTGTTTGTGGCAATTATAATAATCAACACAGTTACTATGACAATTGCTTGTAGCGTTTATGTACGACGAAAAAAATCACCACGATCTCTTTCCAACAGGCGTTTTCGAAAACTGATTCGTACACTGCTCCGGCTCTGCCAAGCCTGTTGTCGTTTCCTTACTGATGTCAGCCCCTCTGTCGTCCGCCAGCATCAACGCCGGCACCTTTATCTTCCTCGTAACATTGACCAGGCCGGAGAGTTCGAGCTATGTGTGGATGGTAGTTGCGGACATATGTACGAAGTGCGGATGGGTTGTGAAGGAAGACACACGCGAGATAAGCACCTCGGCTTTTATTTGCCTTTCACACATAGTCGTTAGCAGTCCGCAGAGACGCAATGCTTTTTGCCCAGCACAAAATTATAAACCTGCCTGACACTTAATCCCTGACACAAATTGATACTCGTGCTTGTTATAGGTACGTACCTACCGCGCCAGATGCAATATGTAGGTAATGAAACCTGATTCAATAGGGTCGGGTTGCAGTATTTCCATGTTTCATGTTACTGAATATAATTTGTTCCGAAGTACAATTGCATCTCTACGCGTAAATAAGCCCATAGGTGACCTATCGGTAACACATGGGAGGCTATAGCTAAAGCCCGATGGCCGAATCGGGCCGAAATTTATACTGGTGTATTCAGAGCAAAAAAACTACCATGCGAGCAAATTTTGGTCTCACTAAAAAAGAGTATGGAGTGAAGTGAATTCGGTTGGTTATTGGTTTTACGACACATCGACCGTTGAGTCATGTAGCGTCGCCAATCTCTCACGCCGATTGGTCGCGGACGAAGAGCAGCGACAGGCGAGACTCGAACCCACAACCTCTCGATCGTGAGACGAGCAACTTACCCCTAGACTACTTGTCCCCAGTGAAGTGAATTCGATCGATCCGATCTGTCTGGCGTGGAACGCACCAATCAGCTAGACCACGCGTCAAACCTTGCTGCTGATGGTGCGGGTAATCGGCATGCAATGTGTGGCCTGTCACATTGTTGTACAATGCCAGCGCGCCGTTTTACAGTGTATAACTCGAATAGTGACGAATGACCCATTCCAGACCGGTTGGTTTTCGTTTTGTTTCATCGGCATATCCCGTTTGGAAGCGGTCTTGCAACAGTCGCATTCACAGGTGACGGTCACAACCCGCCGAGCACCTACAATGGCTCGGGCAGGTTGGCGCGCAAACTCACCCAGAAACCTGTCCTCTAAAGCGCACTGCAAGTAGAAAACGTGCTCTGTTTAGTCGTGTAGAAAAGCAAACCGCATGAAAATAATTCCGAATATGAGGTCCATGTCGTAATTGGTAGCACCATTCGGTACTGAATTGCATACTTCCTCTCGGTTCCTCCGCCAGGAACAAGACGAAGACGCCCAGAGACGAAGAAGCACATCGTGTGCTCGTGAGATTGGCGGCAGAACAGAAGTCATGGATTCCACCTGAATACACAACGTCCCCATTGTTCCAACAAAACGTAAATTTTCCTTTCGCCTTCAAAGGTTGGGGCTTAGCCGAAATTCCCGCACAGCCCCACGAGATGAAAAGGTAAACTGTTCCCTTGTATTTGCATTAGGAAATATAATTACTGGCTCCCACCGTCTAGAACAATGAAACGCCTGGGAGGGGAGAGAGATGGAGAGAGATGGAGAGAGAGATGGAGAGGGGTGGGAGAAGGGGTGCTGAGGAGGGGGCCCGTGCTCAGTGCCCCGGACAGGTCGGCACCCTTTTCCAGCTGGCGCTGACGGGCCCGACAGAGCTGATGGCGACTGGATGACTCGGCACGGCTCGGCGGCCCACTTGAAACGGACTCGTTACGGCAATAAATGGCCGCCACTTTGGCGCCGCCGTGGCTGCGGTGTCGCACGCCGACCACTGCGCCGGCTGCTGACCGGTAGCCACCGGTGGCACTCTGCTCCCGGCTGCCAGTGAACCGTGAAGAGAATCAGAGAGCGGGGTCAACGGAGCACCGAGCGTCGGGGTACAACGTGGACGGGTGTGGTGACCGCATGGTCTATATGTATAGTTCCGTGACTGGAGACCCCAGGCGGGACGGGGCAAGTTCGAACCACCTGGCTTGGTACCTGCTGATGTTAATTATAATCTTCCCCATTCAATCTGAAAATATGTCCTGAAAACAAGGACCTGGACCCATCCCGGTTTCGTGAGATTGTCCGGCCTTGCATAGCTTTTTTTCCATTAAGATATTTTTATCGCGCTTCTTCCAAACCGTTTGCGCCGGACCTATTGAGCTGTTTTTGCTAGATCTGTCAAATATCCTGTGCAGCTAAATAGCTTTGATCGAGAAGAAAATGGATGCATGACACAGTTGTGATGTATCAATGCATCACGACACATGGCGTCTGATAGCTGAACCACACGCCCACTCACCCCCGACCCCGACCCCGGGCACCATGGCTGATCGCTCACCCTAAGTGGCGCAACCAGGATTTTCCTAATGGTGAACTTTCCCCGAAGAGTGGTCTTGACCGACCGAAAAAAATCCACCTGCGCAGAGTGGCTGAAGTCCAATTGTCTTGTTAATCTAGTGTATTTGTTTCGTTGAGGGGGCCGGACACAGCCCTTGCTGACATTGCTCCGAGTGCGGGAGAGGGGGGCTTTCTGTCTCACTCGGACGGAGGATCGCTGAGCCCCTCCCCGCACCAGGGCAGCTGACCGCTGAACACTCCCGCGCCACAGCGGCGCTGACACCAACATCTCGCAGAATCTGCCAACTACCGGAAGCGATGCGCAGAACTGCACCCCACTGACCCGACTCCAGCCTGTGCGAATCGTGCCGCGTGCCGATCGCCGGCGCCCCGTCCGGCCGGGTTTCCGCGAGCGGCCCGCTGCCGGCGCCTCACGTGTTTCCGTCTGGCTGGTTGTGCCGCCGTCCGGTCAGCACGGTCAGCACGGTCAGCATGGTCAGCATGGTCAGCATGGTCAGCACGGTCAGCACGGTCAGCACGGTCAGCACGGTCAGCACGGTCAGCATGGTCAGCATGGTCAGCACGGTCAGCATGGTCAGCACGGTCAGCATGGTCAGCATGGTCAGCATGGTCAGCACGGTCAGCACGGTCAGCATGGTCAGCACGGTCAGCATGGTCAGCACGGTCAGCACGGTCAGCACGGTCAGCACGGTCAGCATGGTCAGCATCGCCGGCGCTCCCACACCTCAGCGCAGACCGATAAATCGCCGCCGCCGATTACTCATGAGCCTTATTTGGCGGCGGCACGACTCACACGCGCACCGCAAGGTCGCCGCCACTAATTGGTGCGCGCCGACTGCCGGAGCGATTTGGCGGGGCGTTAACTTGGCGACCGGCGGTGGACGTGGTCTGATGTGTGCCGTGTGGTCGGATATCGCCGCGGTATGCGCCGCAATGCGCGGCGGCGGCCGCTACGACGAGGCGCCTCGCCTCGGGGCGCTGGCGGCCGTCGGTGTGTGGCGATATCGGCCCCCTCGGTAATCAACTGTTTTGCGGGAGCGCGCGTCTACCCTGGAAACAATTATTTCCGCGGAACGGTGGGCTGTCAGTCGGCGGGTGGGATCTGAAGGCGCCGCCTCAGAAATGAAGACAATTTGGTATCACAATATTTGCAAGTAGGCCAGCCGGCGCCTTCCCTATGCCATAACGTTGCGGCGGACGAGGGTGGACGCGACCTTTCCTAATGGCCTGCTGCGGGGAAGAGGCGGATAAGTGTACACCTCGGGGAGGTCTTCGGTTGTGGAGCAAGGCTTCATGATAGTGTAGAATCGTTAGTAATGAGATGGAGTAGCTCCTAGCGACTAACTCGTGTTGGTACTAGATGAATTCGCCAGTATCAATTCTGTGTTGCCATACTGAAACATACTAAAACATAGTAGCTTGTTTTAGACTGTCATTTGTAATATACCCATTGTTTTCATTTCGACTCGGCTGACTGTTTTCGTCAACCATGTTGGACCGGAGCGACTATTACTATGTCTACGTATTTGGATCCTTGATTGTTGTTCTGCAGTTGTGCCCCGGTCACTGCCGACAGTTGGTAATTTTTATTTTTACTGATAGTTGCAGTTACCTTTCCATCACATCTCGCGATATCGTAAAGTCAAATATGCCGTGGTAAATATTCGTCACGTACCTTCAATATTGCTACCTATAGTCGACATGTGGCATATCTTTGGTGTCAAATATCGCAAGAGCACCGATTAAATTCTGCTGGAAACTTCACAGTTGCAGCATTCTTAGTCAGATTACCAAAACTCAATGTGGTCAACGACTTCACCAATGAAGTGACATAACGGTGCGTTTGTGTTACGCTATCGTGCGAGTTTCTCGATGTGTCTCGAGGAGCAGTCCATCCATCCCCACCGCAATCCTAAACATGCACGATCCGGTTTTCACCTCTTCACTTCTTTACCACAGAAGCTCCTGGGTTACTTTGTCACCCTCCGACGCCCCATGACCGCGTCTGACCTCTCTATTTCTGATCTCTCACGACCGCGTCTGATCTCATCCACATCACGACCCCGTCCTCCCCCAGGACCTACTCCACCACCCCTCTCCATGATTCCGAGATGTTCATCATATTCTGACTCTTCATCACAGTGGCACAGCTTGGAGTGGTCAAGGGAGTCATCCTTACAGAAGTGGTCGACTATTCGATGGAAATATAGTGTTTTGCTATCCACGCAATGCAAAACGACTGACAAAATGACCCCATTTGTCCACGATGTCAGAGATAGAAGACTGTTTCTATAGTACTTCAGCGTGGCTGCTTCTAATTTCGTACTATTGTTTCCATATCATTTCTTATTGCTTACCTATGGACGCTAAATGATCTACCATGGTCGATGCGCCCTAGAACCACAAACACACACACACACACACACACACACACACACACACACACACACACACACACACACACACACACACACACACACACACACACACACACACACACACACACACACACACACACACACACACACATACACACACTTATTGCTTACCTCAACCCTCCGAGAAGATATTCCGAGTGCTTCATGACCCCATGACTGCGTCATGACCACGTGGACACCAGTCTACGGAATACAGGGACGCCAGCCGAGCTGTACGATTGGCGATAAGGCACGATAGCCGCGACGATGTTGAGCGGCGCATCCGTGACGATGGGCGGAGGTCAATTTGGCGCCATATCAGGTCATTCGTCGGCGGCAAGCGGCCATTCGCAAGCTGCCCGACGCGACAGCTGATGATCTTAGCCGATTTTTTGTTCGCGTGGGGCCTTGTGTGGCTGACTAGGTTAGGAATAGGGGAGCGACGCCGAGTATTCCCTGCCGTTTTCCGCGTGTCGGTGCCTGTGCGTTTACCCTGGTGTCGTTGTCGCTATCAGAGCTGCCAGCCGTCGTTTTTGGGATAAACGGCTCGTTGGAATTCGGTAAAGATGGCAACAGCATCCACATGTTCAGGGTGTGCTTCGACTCGATATGTGTGGTGCTCCTGCATTTAGTCAATTCCAGCGTTACTCAATCCGATGTTCCTGATTCTTGGAAGCACTCCCTCGTTCAGCACCATCTTCAAATTCGATGATCCTTCTAGCACTTCCAATTTCCGTCCTATCTCCATCGTCACAGTCATTTCGAAAATTGTAGAGTGTGCCGTCCACCAGCAACTATACAATTATCTGTTCGAAAACCACCTCCTTTCTCCGACTCAGCACTGTTTCCGTTCTCGCCACTCTATGGAAACCGCCCTGACCTCCATATCTGACCAGATCCTATCGCGATGTGGCCATGGAGAGGTCCTTCTCTGCCCGCTAGATTTGAGCAAATGTTTTGTTGTGGTAAACCACGCAAAACTCCTGTCAAAGTTAAGTCTCTACAGCATCGATACAGCCTGGTTTTAGGCTTATCTTCAGAATCGCATCCGGAGTGTCAGCCTCGCTGACAGTCTGCGTGTCGTCCATCAATCTACCCCATTGCCCAACAGCATCAGCGATTTTCAAGGATCTTCGCTCGGGCCTCTTCTCTACTGCGTCTTCGTCAACGACCTCAGCCTGTTCGCCGAAGGCGCAGTGGTTATCCAATACGCCGACATCTAAATTTTGGTCAGGGGTAAGAAATCTGACATTCAAAACGTCGTCGCTCACATGGAAACAGCTTTGGCCTCCCTCGACATCTGGTTTGGAGCAAATGGACTGAAAATTAACGTTGCCAAGACACAACTGATGTTTTGGGGCAGCGCACACAATGTACGTGCCTTACCGGGAATTACGGTGAAATTTGGCGATCACTGTCTACCCACCATTTCGAAATGCAAAATTTTCGGGCATATTTTCCATCACTCGCTCAGCTGGAACTCGCATGTCTCAGGAGTGACTCGGCGCTGTTTTGGAGTTCTGGATAGTTTATCACATCTAATGGGGCACCTTCCACCTGCTGTCATCTCCGCGCTGGTCAATGCCCTGGTCTTCTCGCAGATCCGCTACTTTATTTCTGTGTACGGTAACGGAACCAAAAGGAATCTGCCCCGCATTCAAACAAAAACTCATTATCTACTCGGCAAAAGTAATCTTTGGACCAAAACATTGACCATTTTTTCGGATCCGCTGAGGACGGGGACGAGTAGTCTAGGGGTAAGTTGCTCGTCTCACAATCAAAAGGTTGTGGGTTCGAGTCTGACCTGTCGCTACTCTTCGCCCGGGACCAATCGGCGTGAGAGATTGGCGACGCTGCATGACTCAACGATCGATGTGTCGTAAAACCAATAACCAACCAGGATCCGGTGAGGAGACTGGGGTGGCTCCGTGCGGAGAACTTTGCCAGATACCACACCCCGTTCCTCACGCACAAGGTGCCTCGTCATGGTGAGCCAGAGTCATAGGCTCATGACCTCAGCACCGTGGCGGAGGTTCGTGACCGAACTACCCGTCAGGACCATCACTTGCATGCCCCCTGGTCCCGCACCAAAGGCGTTTTAGCTCGAGAGCACCACTTATGTTCAACTCATTACCACCCGAGCTGACTCGGCTTCCCGTACCGATCTTCTGGCGCCACCTACGGTGGCACCTGCCTGGGGTCTCACCTGTACCGGATTGATTTGCTGCTCGCCCCAATGTGTTTTCTTTTTACCATTTTTTTTTGTATTATGACACGTATGACCACCGGTTTAGCTGTCTTGTGAATTTTACCTTTCCTGTTGTGATGTTTTATCTCATTGATGCGGAGTTATAATAGTCAAAGTCCATTGTGGATTGCCTCCATAAAAAGTATGCGGATGTATCTGTCTCTGTGCTTATGTCTGTGCTTGTGTCTTTGTCTGTGTCTGTGTCTGTGTCTGTGTCTGTGTCTGTGTATATGTATGTGCCTGTGTCTGTGTCTGTGTCTGTATCTATGTCCGTGTCTGTGTTCGTGTCTGTGTCTGTGTCCGGGTCCGTGTCTGTGTCTGTGTCTGTGTCTGTGTATGTGTCTGTGTCTGTGTCTGTGTGCGTGTCTGTGTCTGTGTCTGTGTCCGTGTCTGTGTCTGTGTCCGTGTCTGTGTCTGCGTCTATGTCAATGCCTGTGTCTGTGTCTGTGTCTGTGTCTGTGTCTGTGTCTGTGTCTGTGTCTGTCTGTGTCTGTGTCTGCGTCTATGTCAATGCCTGTGTCTGTGTCTGTGTCTGTGTCTGTGTGCGCGTCTGTGCTGTGTCTGTGTGAACTGCCCACAAACGGACCCCAGAACTTGGCCTGGCCACACCATCTCTAGCCCCTCATGATCCAGCTGACATATGACCACAGTATGCACTGGCGCACCTGCCGACCCCTCCTGACCCGGTATGACCTCGCCCACCTCCCGACCGCCAGCAGCATGGCCACATCCACCAGCCCGCCTATCTCCTCAATCCAACCCAATCGTGGTCAGATCTGGGCACGGCGCCGCGCTGTACGACACGTGGTGTTGCTCGTGCATCGTCCGCCGCCACAGACTGTGTCAGGGGGGGGGGGGGCGGCGGAGGCAGCGGCGGAGGTGGCGCCGGCGGTGGAGGTGGGCTGGCCAGTCAGGGTCTGGCGCACCTCTGCACCGTCGACACGGCTCCCGGCTGGCTTCTAGCTCGTGCTCACCGCTCCGGTGGACATGTGATGACGTCAGCTGGCCTACGTCAGGGCACGAGCTGTTGGCAGATGTTGGCCAGCTGTTCGGGAGAGCGCCTACCGGACAGGTTGTGGTTGTCAGACAGTCCAAACCGGACATAGTCTGGCTAGTCTGGCTAGTCTTAGATGCATCGAACTCACATACGTTTGGTTCGCAAGATCTGCATGAGTGTGTTATGAACGCGTGCACGTGTGGGTGTGGGAATGGAGAATGGCGGTCATTCTCTACTACAATGGAAAAGTGAGCTATCCCTTCCCGATCAACGGTTTTTTTAGCCAGCGAATCATTTTTGAACTGGGTGATTAGGTAGAGGGGACGTAAGTAAATATACGAAATGCATTAAGCACAAAGTTGTTCTTCCCTGTCAAAAGAGGACGGCATATTATCAACACGGGATGTATGTACCATCTTGAATGCTTTGGTGTAGTCGTACGGTTTTCGGGCGGAATGGAGTTTACTGCGAATGCTCTAATTATGTCTCACCGGGAGTGGTAGAGCCCTTATAGTCCCAGTGTCGCTAGGACATCACGTGACATTCTAACAGTTACGGGGTCATCGGGAAGTCCCGCGGAACCTCAACAGTCCCAGTGTCGCTTGGGGTCTCGTGAGACCTCGACAGTCCCAGTGTCGCTGGGAGTCCCGTGACATCTCAACAGTCCCAGCCACACTGGGGTCCAGCGGCATTTGAACGGTCCCAGTGTCGCTGGGAGTTTTGTGATGCCCCGACGGTTCCAGTATCGCTGATAAATAGTGTTATTGATGTGATCTGATACTAACCTGAAAATATATGCACTCATTTGACGTTGTTGTCTATCACATGGTTCCCAGATTTTTTGTTCGAACTATTATTATCGAATTATCGAATTATTATCGAATCGAAAAAAAAAATTATTATTATCGAAGTATTCGAACAAATTGAGAGACACATTTTATTGTTAACTTTGACGAGACCTCATAACTTGACCTTGGGTCAAAAATTATATCCTAACGTTTCTGCTAATCAATTATAAACGTAAAATGTGCAAACATTTAGCGTATTAAACGAAAGATTGTTGGAGATACTTTGAAAGTTGTGTATAAAATGGCACTTTTCAAAACTGATGACCTGATTTTGACCTAACCTAGCTCGATAACTTTCGACAATCTTGTGCACTAACATATATATATATATATATATATATATATATATATATATATATATATATATATATATATATTGTGTGTGTGTGTGTGTGTGTGCGTGTGTGTGTACCACAAATACATCTCCCGTTCAATTCTCTGCAGCCACGGTTAGTCTTGCGGCGCTCCATGACAGCTAAAATAACTATTTGGAACTCTTCGTTGGGATTAAGTTGATCTCCCAGCACACCAGTGCTACCCACAACGCTCACCGGAATATTACGTCACATATTGCACACACGTCCTTGACTTTGATGACCTGGGACCATCGGAGTATCAGTTAAAACTATCGCGTCGCTCTATAAGCAACATTAATAGTTGCAAATGCAGCTAGGTTCGTGCTTGCATATGATAATAGCTGTACATATGTGTGGGGCATTGGCATAACAGTCATGGGACATAGCAGGGGATATAAACATACACATATACATGTATGGGAGTGCAACCGCTTGTTGCCACCCTCCAACGCCCCTTCCCCATCCCATCCCCCTCACACCCGATATCATGCAGTGAATCGCAGCTCAAAAGTGCGGAATCATGTCTTTGTGCAGTGCCGAATGGATGTATCAAGCATCGGTGTTCCGCTTTGACTCGAGAGAGTTTGGTGTTTGATAGTGAACCCTGAGTGCGTGTACATCACATTCGACTACAGACCAAATGGCCTGCCCACTCCCTCACGCTGAATGCCAGACCAAATGACCCGCCCAGACTCCCACATCGACTGCCAGACCACATGACCCACCCACTCTCTCATGCTGACTGCCAGACCACATGACCCGCCCAGACTCCCACATCGATTGCCAGACCACATGGCATGCCACCACCAGCCTTACCGAGCTGGTGGGCTCGGTAAGGCTGCCGGCTGTGTGGTTCGAGCTCATTATCTTACGATCGGGTATCGGATGTTGCACCGACTGAGCTACCACGAGACCCAACGACTGAGCTACCTCGAGGCCCAGTGACTGGGCTACCTCGAGCCTCAGTGAGTAAGCTACTGTGAGCCCCAGATATTGAACTACTGCAAGTCCAGTGAGTGAGTTACGTCGAGCCTCAGCGACTGAGCTAACTCTACCCACAACGACTGAGCTACCTCTGTTCCTAACGACTGAGTTACCGCGATCCCCAGCGACTGAGCTACCTCTAGCCACAGCGATTCAGCTACTTTTAGCCACAGCGACTGAGCTACCTCTAGCCATAGCGATTCAGCTACTTTTAGCCATAGAGACTGAGCTACCTCTAGGCACAGCGACTCAGCTCCTTTTAGCCGCAGCGACTGAGCTACCTCTAGCCACAACGACTGAGCTACCTCTAGCCATAGAGACTGAGCCACCGCGATCCCCAGGGACTGAGCTACCTCTAGCCACAGCGATTCAGCTACTTTTAGCCACAGCGACTGAGCTACCTCTAGCCATAGCGATTCAGCTACTTTTAGCCATAGAGACTGAGCTACCTCTAGGCACAGCGACTCAGCTCCTTTTAGCCGCAGCGACTGAGCTACCTCTAGCCACAACGACTGAGCTACCTCTAGCCATAGAGACTGAGCCACCGCGATCCCCAGGGACTGAGCTACCGGCAGCTCTTGGATTGGATTGTGGCTTTACGACGCCCTTAGCAGCTGAGGCCATACAGCGTCGCCTGCCTCTCACCCTGGCAGGAAGGGCGGGCATCGCGGGGAATCGAACCCCGTACCTCTGGCTTGCCAGACGCTCACCTTGACCACTGAGCTACCGACGCCCCCCTACCGGCAGCTCCAGCCCTATGTTAGTGACGGTGGTGCTCGGGTTGATCGGATCTGTACGCCGAAGAGTGCGCTAGCTTCAGTTTATTGATGCCGTTCTCGGCTCCATGCTATTGGCCCCGCCCCCGCCCCGTGTTCGACCTGAGCGTGATGGACACGCATTTATTACTCGCTCCTTTGATCATCTCCTGATGGGTCGATCTCGACATGCCAAGCCGCTTCGGCACCACTACTGAGGTCTGCGCAGCCTAGTATCGATGAAGCCATGCGGACCTCTCACCAGAATGTCAGGGTGTGTGGGAAGCACGCGGGCTCGTCACCGTCGCAAGGGGCAAATCCGCAACAATTTCACCACTGGCTATCCGACCTCTGGCAGCTCTCATCAGATATTGGTATCGGTAGAGTGCAGTGCTGTCTCTCGCTCCTCCGTTCCGGCGGCGAGCTCATCGGATATTGGTCTCGGTAGAGTGCAGTGCTGTCTCTCGCTCCTCCGTTCCGGCGGCGAGCTCATCGGATATTGGTCTCGGTAGAGTGCAATGCCATCTCCCGTTCTTCCTCTCCGGTGGCGAGCTTCCCGGTGAGCTGTGTTCTCAGCCGCCGCCCTTGTCTGATTTCGGTCCGACTAGCGGTCTTGATGCGGGTGTTGAAGAGGTTGCTGTCGGACTTGCCGAGACTTGCCGAGCCGGCGAGCAGCGCTGCACGTGAAGCTACGCAATAGCCTATTCGTATAAGTATAACTGAGTCTTCGTCATCCGAACACTGGTGGTTGCCACACCTGAACAATCTTCTCGCGAACTGAAGAACGATGTGAGGCAGAGCTCCACCATTTGGCATGACTCATAATGCATTCTTGTAAATCTTGCGCATTACAAAATTGGAAGTTAATGCTAAGTCAATGGGTCATAGCTTCACTTCTGGAGAGAAATCTAGTGCATTTTTCCGGATTTATCATCTCACCGCAGTTGTGTTGATGTGATTGGCACGTTATGGTTTAAATGCTTTAAAGCAACGTCGTTCCACGATTGGAATTGCTGTGATTAAGCGAGGTTTTTATGTCGATTGATCAGGAATGCCTTTTTAACTAAGTTTCATTCCAGAATATCTGCTCGGTATGATTTCGAATTCAACTTCCATCTGTTAATTTGTACACTCACAAGAAGGTAATTGCAAATTTGTACCAGCTATTTTAGCTAGCGTCCGGCGCATCTGACCTGGCTCATTGATCATGCGTGGTACAGCACATGATATTGAAATATACTTACGCGGGCATGGCCTAAACTATGGTGACAACACCAGATATCGCCGGAGGGTGGGAGGATGGTCACATTTACCTACATATAAACGAACTATGGTGGCCTTCATTCGCGAGGCAGTCGCAAATGAACTCGGTCCGTGGCCCGGCAACATTTTCTGGTACCCGCGACGTTTTGGAAAACTTCGCTATTTGATCGGTCGTGTCGTCATAGTCGCTAGTCCCCGGTACACCGACTGAGGTACAGAATCCGCGTGCCGTTGGGTGTGGCTCGTGCCACTCGACACGCAGCTCTTTTTCTCCTGCGGCCTTATTTCATTGGGCGATGAAATTACAAGGAACGGCAATGGCCGCCTCGTCTGGACTAGCAAAATGCGCTTGGTTTGGTACGCGAAACATAGTCAATTACTCTGTTTACATGAGGAAGTCAGTCCTAAACGAAAATTTCCGATTTTAACGATTCACAAAAGTTTCGATCGCGTGGCCCGTTTGCAAGAGCAAAGCAGGCACCTAATCGGATTTTTTACGATTTGACGGCTGACGCAATGTGGTGAAAAGTTTCGAATATTTGGCGCATTTTTTCGCTTCTGACGCACCTGCTTGGAGCAACGGCGTACACAGACACAATGTATCATCAATAATCCCCGTAGTTTGAGGTTGTTGGCCAGATATATAGGGAATCTGTGAATTGGAAGGATTCACGGAGCCGATGACATGTTGTCGATGACAACATAGCCGTTTCTTCTTCGTGAATATAACGGTGCATTGGTTCCAGGCCAGACTATGTTCTATAACATAGGTTGCAGACTATGTAATGGTGCATTGCTCCAGACTGTGCAATCGTCAAATGAACAGGGTAAACCAGGTTCACTACGCAATCCAAGAGATAGATCAGCAAAACACAAACGCTGTGACAAATCCGCAACTTGAACACTCTGCGGCACATCGTAAAACTGACGGTTTAGACACGCACTAATACCGTGACGTCTCAGCGCTGATTTCGGCTGTTACATGTCTGATTTTTGTATTTCTTAACTAGGTTTGCAATTGTGATTAAAAACAATACGTTTACTTTTCATAATTACCCTAAATGTACTGAAAACGTAGTAGAGAATAGCATCAAGATGTAACATGACCTTGGCAGCCGTACCGTTATTTGTTGATGGTTGGCTCTAATCGCGAACTTCTACTTACCGAAGCGTAAATTTGCGTTAAGCTATTCGCATGTTTTGCTACGCCAGAGGCCATTTCCAAGAACATTTTTTCGCAAGTTTTCCTAATCGCATCGTATTCCGAAGTTTTGCTGCTCATGTAAACGGGGTAAATGTTTGTTGAGTTTGGGTGAGGTGTACGTCAATGTATATGGCTTTCGTAGGGAACATGGCACGGAACCCGTTAGCATATTTGCAAGCGCATCCGTATTTCGCCCATAATAAATGAAACTGCATGTTTCAGAAGCCTTCACATGTGTGGTATGATCAACATCTAACAGACAATCGGCTTCTCTTACAAATCCCTGTGGCAGTGAACTATGCGATAACGGTGTACGTTATCCATTATTCAACTGAGATAGGATCAGCCATCAGCTCTTTGGAATATACCGTCCATCCATTAGTAGCCACCACCACTAAACGTACGCTGATATGAAACCTGATCACAAGCACATCGGACGGCATTGTTCCGAACAGCTGTCTGATTCCGCCGAGTGTTCGCTGTCTCGAGATCATGCCGGCTGGGATTGATTCAATAAAAAACGGGCCGCCTCAAGAACATTAAATATTCATAACTCAACTCGGTGGAGAGTGTTGCCTCCCAATTGAATCGTTTTCTGCCACACTCAGGCTCCACGTATTGGGGCGCGTCGTATTTTTAATTACAGAGTACGGTTCGTAAATCAGTGCAGGGAGACGGCGTTGGTGCGCCGGCCGGCCGGGACCGGCCCGGGGCACACCGGCACCGCCCCGCGCCGCATCTCGCCGCTGCGCGTGGGAAAGGCGACCGGTGGGCGGTCCTGCACTGTTTAGAGATTCGCCGTAAACCGTACACGTTTGAATACAGATACACGTGGAATGGGCACCATTCGGACGGCGGCTAATAGTCGTGAAACCGATCGACTTGTTTTTCGTACATGTGCACAGGGGCGCAAGCAGGATTTTCTAAAGGGAGACGCCGACAAAAAAGCATTTTATCGTGATCGCTTTCGGCATGCGAAGCGCGTCAAAAAGTGAACAAACCGAAAATAATTGTGACGCTCTGTAGAATATAGTTTTGCAGCATTATGCATTAAATGCACATTCCATCTGGCGATGGTTATTTCCGGTTCCTTCCCTGAAATCTACATGTTCAAAATATAATAATTTCTTCCTATACATAGAAGGTGTATCTCTAGCGCCATTTGGTAGAAACGTTGCCAACGTGATGTTGAGGTGCAGTTCGACGAATATTTGACGGCATCATACATGCGCATAGTTTGCCAATTTTCAACAAATAAAACGTATATTTGAAAGCGTTCTCTAAAAAAATTATCTGATTAGTATTTCGTGATTATATTTACATAAATTGTGAAATCATGACTCATCGAATGCACGAAATACATCCAGCATAATGGCTGTTCTATTATTGTAAATGCTACACAATTAGCCTCGCGCGTGGGTTCACGCCATCAATGTGTTCAGCTGTAGAGATGCACAATTGAACGAAATTTGCCGTAATCGTACCATTTCCGATTGAAGTACACGCACAGATGGAAACATAGTCAGTTATGTTGACATGCATGTGCGTTGTGCAATTTTGCATCATTTGAACCTCTTCTGAAGCCATGATGACGTCAGAAACAGTTTCATGGCGTTTCGTTTGCAAGCAGCATGTGCGCCAGTTCAGGTGACACCGCTTACGTGTCGTCGATAGCATTTTAGAATCTCATTCTAACTGGTCAGGACATTACAATGATGTCGTTTCCCTCCTCCCACTCCCCCCCCCCTCCCCCTCAAAGTACAATCCATACCTTGTATTGCTGTCTGCACACTGTCGTTGGATCGAGAGTTGACAGTTGCATTTGGCTCACTCTATATGTGGGACTGTTGTGCGTGTACATAATGGGTCAGTAGATATATAAAAAGCTAAACAAGAATGAAACTACAGGTGGACGCATGGATTGCTGAATGTGCTCATATATATCCACGAGCTCATTACTAACAGTCTGATGGCAATACTCTGTGCTGCATTAAAATTGTATGAAGACTGTAAGTTGATAAAATTGAGTGAGCCTGGTCTAAGCTATTTTTGCATGTGTTTGACATCATGTGTACCTGTGAAAACAGGTAAAACAGTATAGTTCCTGATTAATGTCATCATATATTTATCAGACAATTTTTTAACCATCAGCATCAGCTAATCCCAACATTTTACTGTGCAAAAGTGTGGTTCGAATGAAGAAGGAAATACAATAATTTTGTTCAATTTTCGTTTCTACGGGGAACGTTGGAGAGCCAATCCATAACACAATCCTTATCCGTTCATATTTCCCAAACCTTCCAACTTAGTTTGTTATTCGCACCAAACGGATGTCCGTGCGGATATCCAACCAGTGCTTTGCTCTACTCACGACTGACCTGACCTAATGGCATAGATACTCTGGCGCTCAGATAAGTCATCAAACTGCATCTGCACAGACACGTGGCTATGGGCTACGGAGGCTGGTAGGTGGAGTATCCTAACACAGACACATGGTCATGGGACACGAAGGTTAGAAGGCGGAATATCCTAACACAGACACGTGGGCTGGGCCACAAAGGTTGGTATTTCGGGCGGTCCTATAACATAGATTCGTCGGGATGGGTCACGGGATTGGTAGGTCGGTTCTCATAACCTTGCAGCAGGCTTACACAATGAACAGCTCAATATTGCATTTATGATGCTTGTGTGAAGTAATAGGATCAAGAAAAAGAAATGGAGCGCTTACCGCGTCAGCTTTAATATAACGATTTCAATAATGTCTGGAAATGTTCCAGACATCAAACTGGAGAAGAACGGCGAAGGGACAGGTCACAAGGCTTCGCTTCCTCCTCGTAATGGTTTGGATAGTTATCTCACTGGCTGCGGCCAGGATCTGTTTCAGGCATGTGTCGAGCAGATCCCCATATATCTCTCGATGACGCGTGAGGCGCCGCTTCCCAGCGTGTTTGACCGCAGCCAATCAGACCAACGCCGCAGTCGTGTCGAGCTGGCCGGCCGGACGCTACATGTCTCCGGCGCGGCCGCTGGTGCTCCAGCTGCGCCGCCCATCAGCCGGGGTCACGGGTCAGGGGTCAGCTGGGGTCAGAGCTGCGCCGGTCTCGGGCCGGCGCGGCTGCTCCGCTGGACACGTCACGGTCTTCACGGCGGGGACATCACGCGCGTCTGGTGGGCGCGGGATCGCAGCATCACACAGGCAGAGCCGATGTATGGAGGTGGGGCTGCGGCCCGGGATCGCAGCATCACACAGGCAGAGCCGATGTATGGAGGTGGGGCTGCGGCCCGGGATCGCAGCATCACACAGGCAGAGTCGATGTATGGAGGTGGGGCTGCGGCCCGGGATCGCATCATCACACAGGCAGAGCCGATGTATGGAGGTGGGGCTACGGCCCGGGATCGCAGCATCACACAGGCAGAGCCGATGTATGGAGGTGGGGCTACGGCCCGGGATCGCAGCATCACACAGGCAGAGCCGATGTATGGAGGTGGGGCTGCGGCCGCGTCTCAGGCACGGCCTGGCAGTGGCCGCAACGTGGGAAACTGCGCCAGCATGCACGGGAATATTAGGGCATTGATGTTCTAGAAGTGGAGCGGGACAAGTCCGATCCACGCCGGTACCTTCAATCGTTTTTTTTCCACTATATCTTAGCAGGCACACAATGGACACAGAAGTGTCTGCCGGCAAACTAGTGTGCAATTTATATAGTTAGTACTGCAGGAAACCAATGTATGTCCCGTGCTGGAGACATTATTGACATCACATGGCTGGACCAGTTCTGGTCAATTTCTCGTATGAACGTCGATACACCATTTTGTCACAAATCTGTTTTCCTTGTTCTGACAAAAATGACAGTGCATATAGGGACTGAGTACAGAAGGGTCGATGTATGTCAATGATGGTGCCATCCTAGCGCCATGGTGTTCAGATTCCACCTTCACCAGGATGAGAAAGAAAACTCAATTATTTTGGTGTAGGCGAGTTTGAACCCTTCTCAGCATCTTATATAGTATGCACAGAACAACGATTTTGAAGCTCAACGGATTGGTTTTGGTTGTTTTGCGACACCAGTTCTGCAAACCACAGTGAAGCACACTTTTCAGAATAAGTTAGCACGAAGAAGACTGGTGCAGTCTGTATGGAAGCTCTCTCAACAAGCTACGATACCCTCTAATTGCGGAGAAAGCCGAGAAAGCCGAGTTCTATTATTGTTCCTAAGCACACACATACTTAAACATTGGCTGCTATTTCCACCGGCAGCACCGGTAGCCACCGCAGAACACAACTGGTGATTTGGTCATAACCGAGTGCGCTGCATCTGGCAGAAAGCAGGCCATATCTTCATCCAATGACAGACACCATTGATGACGTCACTCAGCGTTGATGGTGAAGTAAGCGATGCTTGTTGGTCAGTTGCAGGCATTAGGCCGCGCGGACGGCGTTCAGTGGCCCGTGCCACTGAGACAGCGTCTAGTGGCCCGTGCCGCTGAGACAGCGTCTAATGGCCCGTGCCACTGAGACAGCGTCTAGTGGCCCGTGCCGCTGAGACAGCGTCCAGTGGCTCATGCAACTGAGACAGCGTCCAGTGGCCCGTGCCACTGATACAGATTCTAGTGGCCCATGCAACTGAGACAGCGTCTAATGGCCCATGCAACTGAGACAGCGTCCAGTGGCCCGTGCCACTGAGACAGAGTCTAGTGGCCCATGCAACTGAGACAGCGTCTAATGGCCCATGCAACTGAGACAGCGTCCAGTGGCCCGTGCCACTGAGACAGCGTCTAGTGGCCCGTGCCACTGAGACAGCGTCTAATGGCCCATGCAACTGAGACAGCGTCCAGTGGCCCGTGCCACTGAGACAGCGTCTAATGGCCCATGCAACTGAGACAGCGTCCAGTGGCCCGTGCCACTGAGACAGAGTCTAGTGGTCCGTGCCACTGAGACAGCGTCTAATGGCCCATGCAACTGAGACAGCGTCCAGTGGCCCGTGCCACTGAGACAGCGTCTAGTGGCCCGTGCCACTGAGACAGCGTCTAGTGGCCCGTGCCACTGAGACAGCGTCTAGTGGCCCGTGCCACTGAGACAGCGTCTAGTGGCCCGTGCCGCTGAGACAGCGTCCAGTGGCTCATGCAACTGAGACAGCGTCTAGTGGCCCGTGCCACTGAGACAGCGTCTAGTGGCCCGTGCCACTGAGACAGCGTCTAGTGGCCCGTGCCACTGAGACAGCGTCTAGTGGCCCGTGCCACTGAGACAGCGTCTAGTGGCCCGTGCCACTGAGACAGCGTCTAGTGGCCCGTGCCACTGAGACAGCGTCCAGTGGCCCGTGCCACTGAGACAGCGTCTAGTGGCCCGTGCCACTGAGACAGCGTCTAATGGCCCATGCAACTGAGACAGCGTCCAGTGGCCCGTGCCACTGAGACAGCGTCTAGTGGCCCGTGCCACTGAGACAGCGTCTAGTGGCCCGTGCCACTGAGACAGCGTCTAGTGGCCCGTGCCACTGAGACAGCGTCTAGTGGCCCGTGCCACTGAGACAGCGTCTAGTGGCCCGTGCCACTGAGACAGCGTCTAGTGGCCCGTGCCGCTGAGACAGCGTCCAGTGGCTCATGCAACTGAGACAGCGTCTAGTGGCCCGTGCCACTGAGACAGCGTCTAGTGGCTTGTGCCGCTGACTGCTGTCGACCGCTCGGCCTAGTCGATGACGAGGGCCGGGCCGAGGCGGCAATGTTCCCCGGCGTGGGCAGGGGCGGGGGCGGAGGCGGGGGCGGAGGCGGAGCCGCGCCGGTCAGCGGACAAAAGGTCAATTTGCCGGCCGTGATCGGGATCTCTGCCGGCAGCGGAGGCACGCGACACAAGTGTGCTCTCTACATCGGCGACGCTGCTGGACCTCGGCGACGCTGCTGGTCCTCGGTGACACTGCCGGTCCTCGGTGACGCTGCTGGTCCTCGGTGACGCTGCTGGTCTTTGGTGACCCTGTTGGTCATCGGCGACGCTGCTGGTCCTAGCTTTGACGGATCATAGCCGCCGATGAGATGCATTGTAATAGAAGTAAATGTCGTCATACTTTTGGTTCTTCAGTGACTAGTGTGTTTTTGAATTGTTCAATGAGCTTCTCCGTTCAGCAAAGATTATATTATAAATATCAGACACGGCGAACAGCATCTGTGTGCACAGAGTAGACCGTCGAGGGTTACCGGTGCAGTTCGGTACTCCACACCACACGGTCCACCCCTTACTGTCCCCCCCCCCTCCCATCCGAGTCCCGACCGCGGCGGCGCCACCGCAGACGGCAAAAACACTGAGACGGCCCGGGCGGCGGGGCGCTCAAAGGTACGCCGGCCTCTGCGGGCGCCACCTGATGGCGTCGTCCATCGCACCCCTGCCCCACAGAGGTCAAAGGGGCCGCCGACACTGTAACACACACACACACACACACACACACACACACACACACACACACACACACACACACACACACACACACACACACACACACACACACACACATACACATGACAAATGAACAACGTCATGCATTGTTAACCTGACGAGTGGGAATCAGGTTGGTGTACCCAGTGTCGATACTCTTCTGTATAATGTCATGCTTTAAAGGAATGACCGCTCAATTACACTCAAGACTTGCAATGTGATCTTCAAGATAGTTCAAATCACGAAATAAATACCAAAAAAAATTGCTGAGGCTGTCTCAACCAGATAACAGCTACTTGGAACGCATAGTCAAAACCTGTTTTTGTAGGAAAATTGATTTTTGCCTGAGCACGGGATCATCATCAGTTCTGGTAAGGCTAAACATGTATATTCACATTTGAATAAAATAAAATAATGACATCACCAAGACACCACTATACTTCTGAATACAAATTGATATAAACCCAGCACGATACTTGGGGAGCAGAGTGAGGAAGAGGCACCAGTTCAAAGGCATGAAGTTGAGAAAGAATATGAGAGAGATGGAGATATCGAAAGGGAGCGAGGTAGATAGATAGAGAGAAACAGTAAGAGATAGATATAGATAGATGGAAAGAAAGAGACAGAGAGAAAGAAAGAGAGAGAGATGGAGAGAGAGCTTTCGCAAAACCATACTCATAAAAACCATCATCGGGTGCCGATGTGGATAATGATGCACATAAAGCAATATTCGACGTGCAACACTTTGCTGAAATATTCAAGCTTCACTAATTTAGCTGACCGGAAACTGCCGTTGGTGAACAAATATATTTCAGGCCAGCAAGAACTCACATAAACGTTTTCTGGCAATCCCCGTGGAAGTAACTGACATCGAAGTATATGAAAAATGCCTGTCTGTATATAAATTGGACACATTCTGTTAAGAGCACGCCTTACGAACAATTCGCCTGCAGCACCCTCGGATCGAAATACCTCAGGGATTACATCATTCCTATGCTAGCAAGGGCTACATTCATAACACTGAAGAATACAAAGCAGCCATCAATATTATCTCTGCTCCAATCGAAACGCCCCACCTGTATTCCCGTCGAGCTACGAAAAATCTCAAGTGTGTGCCGGCAGATAGGCAGGAATTCGCCAAAAGTGATACTAGTCTTGGTTTCCGAGAAGCGGGGCTGGAACGTTTCGCCTGAGGAGGGGGTGGGGACGTCTTGCCCGGCCTGCCCTCCACTGGCCGGACCGGAACATTTCTGAAGTATTGAGAGTTCTTCGTTTCGCCTGAGGAGGGGGAAGGGGGAACGTCCCGCTCGGCCTGCCCTCTATTGGCCGGACCGGAACATTTCTGAAGTAATGAGAGCTCTTCCCATGCTGGCAGTAGGTGCAAGATAAGCGTTTTCAATCGGTTTGAAAAATTTACGTTGCTCTTTTCGCCACCCCAACGTCTAATCCTTAACAAAACGTCTTCATATATTGAGAAGCACTATCTTTATTTTCTGCTGTTATAAAGCCAGACTCATCTAATCACATTTAGCATATGTAATAACCCCTCACTGACATATAATTCCTGTTCCAATGTTGTCACAGGTACAGGTCGCAGATGTTCCCAGAGACTGCGCGCATTCGCCAAGAGAACTGAACCATTCTGCCAACCTTGACGTGCTGCCTTGGCCCTTATCAGAACACACTGACGTGCTGCCCTGGCCACTCTCAGAACACATCGACGTGCTGCCTTAATTCCTCTCAGAACATAAAGACATAAGGGCATAAAAGATTAGTGCAACTATGAGCCACAAGGGCCCCTCTTGGTTTCACTCCGGACACTCAGCCAGTTGCCCACCAAATCCGTCAATCAGCCCTCCCTGGAATACTGAAAAGCAAGCCCTCTATTCTAATACTGATTGTCTATGTTGTTTTTAAAGATGTTCAATGTGCTGGTACTTACAATGGTTTCTGGCAGGTGGTTGCAGTGTTCTACTACCCTGTTGGTGAAAAAAGACTGTCTTAACCTTGTCCTGCTGTGGTGATCTATAATTTTCAATTGATGACCGATTTATGTGGTCTGACGCTGCGAAATGTTTTTACTTTAACGGCCCGTAACTTGACAAATTTTCGCCCGATTTTCATTTTTCTTACTTTAAGCAATGCGCTGGTCATTTTTAAGCCGGTACACAAAAAATAGCGTATATCGGCCGGTACAATATGGAGTTATGTATGAAAAATCGGAGGAGTGGGCGCATTTCGCCTCTCCCTCAAAAGCGTGTGTTAACCTATCATGAACTTGACCTGACTTGACCCCAGTGACCTGACATGACTTTGAAACAATGTAGGATAACAATATCCATCAAACAAGTCGCTAGTGTTGCCAAGAGCACTTCCTTTTTGCACATACGGGAAGCGCATCAGCATATTTGTAGTCAGGCGCTGATGAAATGCTTTGATTTAATGACCCCTAACTCTAAAAATGTTCCGCCGATTTTCGTTTTTCTTACTTTAACCAACCGCCGGTAATTTTGAAGAAGGTAAGTAAACAATGGCGTATATCGGCCGGTAAAATCTGGAGTTATCCACGAAAAATCGGAGGGGTGGGCTGATTTCACCCCCTCCCTCCAGGGCGCGTGATAAGGCACTTCCTGTGAAAGTTTCTAGTGATTTCCTCACAATCACCTTATCAAGCTCCAGTTGCTGAGAATGTGGCAGGGTTCTGATCGGTAGGAAGCTCCTATCCTCAGTTTATTGCTGTTGCTTTTTCCCATAGCGACATCAAGCCAAATGGACTCAACAGACACATTTTTCACCCCACCTGCTACTTTTTGAGAACTGAATATGCTATTCACATGGAGCATTACACCACCCCCTTTTACTGCTGGACCCCTATTGCACGAAAACATATTGTATCCCTGGATATCATAGTCTTGCAAGTTATCTCCAAAATGCCCTTCACTGACCTAAATCTTCGTAATGCAAACAAAATATGGTTCCTCCTCAGCAGCATAACACTTGAACTCGTCAAATTTGGATCGTATGAGCACATGGACGTGCTACCTTGACCTCTCTCAGAACACATAGACCTGCTACCTTGGCCCCTCTCAGAACACATAGACCTGCTACCTTGGCCCCTCTCGGAACACATGGACGTGCTACCTTGACCCATCTCAGAACACATGGACATGCTATACTGGCCCATCTCAGAACACATCGACGTGCTGCCTTGACCCCTTACAGGACACTGCCAGATTAGCCTCGCAGGCCTATTCCGCATGCATGTGTCCGCCAGAGATAGACGATCACCTGAATTATGGATATCGTTCCGTCTGCCAAATGAATGTCCGTAGGAAAATACGACTTATCAGTGATTGAAGCGTTTTCGTACTTCATGTACCGTAACAACGTTTTTCGGTACGCTGAATCCTCATTGGTTCATAGTTTGGGATTATATATAGTTGTCTTATATTAAAACATCAGTTTTCATGTTCTATCACACTCTGTGCATGATTTTCCTACAAGTTTTACGGTCGGTTGTGCGAAATATCTGTTGATGAAGATTGAGGACCAATATTGGACGAATCACATTATTTGTCCTGACAGCCCACGGTTTGTGCAGTCACGCCACATAGCTCTATGGAGAAGTAGCGGATACGCGACCATTTCACAGCAAGACGAAGCTCCGCTGCCCACGAAGCTGCTGAAATACCGGCGCCATCTTCTCCCGACTGCCCTCCCGCGCCGCACGGTGTGGATCAGCCTCTGGAATGCATAGCAAGTGTGCATCAGAGATCTGTACACGCTCGGTCCGGCGTTGGCCGTGTTACCGCCGATCACGATCGCCCCAGAGGACCAATCGTGGTGTACGAATTCTATTGAAGGCTGACGAGGAGCCCGCCCGGCGTCGGCGGACTGGATGCACCCGGGCATCTAGTCATTCAGCCACGCGGATTAGCCACTAGTTAGGAGTCATCTCTGATGGAACGGCAACGAAGCATATTAGCATTGAACATCGGGCAGACCGCGTACCGGGCAGGAGACCAAGTGATATGCTTCAGCTCGGTGTTTCGCAGCTAATACGACGTGACCAATGAGACGGCTGCAGGTCGCTTGAGAAGCCCAACAGTTGAAATTGGTGGAGCAATGTGACTGTTCAGCGGTTGCCTGTCGGCGAATGAGGAGTCAGGTCTCCGCTGCTTGGCAACCATTGGCCGTGGATAGAGACGGAGGTGGCGCCCAGTGGCCGTGGGTAGAGACGGAGGTGGCGCCCAGCGGCCGTGGGTAGAGACGGAGGTGGCACTCAGCGACCATGGATAGAGACGGAGGTGGCGCCCAGCGGCCGTGGGTGGAGACGGAGCTGGCAGCCAGCGGCCGTGGGTGGAGACGGAGGTGGCACCCAGCGGCCGTGGGTAGAGACGGAGGTGGCACCCAGCGGCCGTGGGTGGAGACGGAGCTGGCAGCCAGCGGCCGTGGGTGGAGACGGAGGTGGCACCCAGCGGCCGTGGGTAGAGACGGAGGTGGCACCCAGCGGCCGTGGGTGGAGACGGAGGTGGCACCCAGCGGCCGTGGGTGGAGACGGAGGTGGCACCCACCGGCCATGAGTAGAGACGGAGGTGGCACCCAGCGACCGTGGGTGGGCGTCAACTCCACATGGTCACCCAACGGCGTCAACTCCACATGGTTTCGAGCGTGGCTTGAGGGTCGTACGCAAACGGTGAAAGATTCTACCCCACTGTCGGTAACACATGGTGTGGTGCAAGGCTCGATCCTGGGCCCGGTTATGTTCCTAATATTCTCCAATGACCTCCCGCAACATATCCCACACGGCAAGATTGTAATGTATGCCGATGATGTACAGTTCATCGATTCCGGGAAGCGAAGCGAAATCACAGCCATTAGCCAACGATTGAATATATCACTGTCAGTCGCCCTGAACTGGTTCATACAGAATCGACTAAAAGTAAATCCCTCCAAAACTGAGATGATTGTTCTCCAATCTTCTAGACAGCATACGCCTGTGGAATTATCTGTTCGTTTGGGGCAGTTGGAAATAGTACCCACGAAGTCTGTGAAGTTAATTGGTGTGAAAATTGACTCACACCTGTCCTGGGGGGGGGGAAGGTATCTTCTGTTGTGCGTCGATGTAACCGCATACTCATCGGACTCGCTAGACTGCGTCATAAGTTTACTCGCAATACGAGACGGGTGCTAATTGAGGCACTCGTGTTCCCCCACATAAGATACTGTGTATCTGTCTGGGGAAGTTGTAGCAAGGCCCAGAAACGACGCATTCAAAAATGCATAAACTTTTGTGCAAGGATTGTCGCCGGCTTACACTACCGGGATCATGTGTCGCCAACGTTGAAAGAACTAGGATGGCTGAAATTGGACGACATCATATCTGAGGCAGATGCTCACTCAGTTTTCAAAATTATGAACGAGCTCACTGGCTCAGAACTCATTCGCGGGCAACTTAACTGTTGATCAACTGTGTCGCAACGGAGCACCAGAGCCACGGCTAACGGTGAGCTCCAGGTACCACGATGCCGCACAGAATTCGCGCGCCGCTCCTTCATACCGAGAGCTTGCTGAATGTGGAACAATCTGCCCCCAGATGTGAGGAATTCAGGCGGCTACAACGTTTTCAGGAGGAGGCTTTCGGTCATGCTGCGCATGTCCAGGCTCTAATTTTCGTGTATGCTCATATTGCTAGTGCTTCCGCGTTATGAGTGTATGCTTTTGACGATGGTGTGTGCGGCACATTGGTGCATCTGTAACGGAGACTGAAAAACCCTGCTCGAGAGGATCCGAAAATACATTACATTACATTACATTACATTACATTACATTACATTACATTACATTACATTACATTACATTACATTACATTACATTACATTACATTACATTACATTACATTACATTACATGGGTAGAGACGGAGGTGGCACACAGTGGCCGTGGGTGGAGACGGAGGTGGCGCCCAGCGGTCGTGGGTGGAGACGGAGGTGGCACTCAGCGACCATGGATAGAGACGGAGGTGGCACCCAGCGGCCGTGGGTAGAGACGGAGGTGACACCCAGCGGCCGTGGGTGGAGGTGGCACCCAGCGGCCGTGGGTAGAGACGGAGGTGACACCCAGCGGCCGTGGGTGGAGGTGGCACCCAGCGGCCGTGGGTGGAGACGGAGGTGGCACCCAGCGGCCGTGGGTGGAGGTGGCACCCAGCGGCCGTGGGTGGAGACGGAGGTGGCGCCCAGCGGCCGTGGGTGGAGACGGAGGTGGCGCCCAGCGGCCGGGGTGGAGGTGGCACCCAGCGGCCATGGGTGGAGACGGAGGTGGCACCCAGCGGCCATGGATAGAGACGGAGGTGGCACCCAGCGGCCGTGGGTGGAGACGGAGGTGGCACCCAGCGGCCGTGGATAGAGACGGAGGTGGCTCCCAGCGGTCGTGGGTAGAGACGGAGGAGTGACACAGGCCTGACCGCCGGACAGAACCCCCGCGGCGATGCGGAACACCGGTGGCAATCACCATGCTAATGTCAGGCGGCCTGTTTACGCCGGCTGTGGTGTATGCGGCGCGTCTCTGGCCGCGGTGTGGGAGGAGTGCGGGTAACGGTGCTGCCGGACTCGCGCTCCGTGCCTGCTCGACAGACACACACACACCCACTCGCCGACCCATCTGCGTGTTTGCTTGTTTGTCTATGAGTTGTGTTTGGATCGCACCGGCTTGCTGAGCGGCAGTAACACCTGTTATTAAATGTAGCTTGGCCGCCCTCACAAATTGATCAGGCTGTACTCAGGCAAAACGGGCTGCTACCCAGCAATGGAGAATTGTTAATGGAAATACGCGATGATGAGAAGAAATGCAAGCCACAATAGGGGTTATAAGTTGTTGAAAATGCACTATCTAAGTATTTTTCAGGATTGCTTAGTGGATATTTCGAACGGCTTGCTAACGGAGGTATTACGATTTTATTGCGATTTTCTTGAAAATCGTACCAATTTTCAAGAAAGGCTGCCCTGACGATCCCAAGTGTTAAAGGCCCATATCGATCTTGAGTAACGTGTCAAAACTGTGCGAGAAGATAGTAGTCAACCAGCTCACTGCGTATCTCCACCGAAATTGTCTTCTTAGCAACTCGCAACATGCCTATCAACCACTTCACTCTACTGAAACTGCCCTTGCTGATGTAGTAGCTTATGTCACAAATGGCATCGAAAGGCGCCGCGTTCGTTTGCTCGCATCAGTAGATTTGTCTAGTGCCTTCGATTGCGTGTCTCATAGCCGACTCTTAACCAAATTAGAGTGGTACGGCATCGACAGCTCTTGGTTTAGATCTTACCTTTCAAATCGCAGACAGGTAGTTCGGCCCGGAAGACTTGTATGCAACGTATCCTGTGGTGTTCCACAAGGAAGTTTGTGCTGTCCAGTTTTGCTTTTGTTGTACACAAATTATCTTCTCTCGCACACTAGATGATGCCTTTAAAGTCGTTGCTTACGCTGACGACACACAGGCGATGTTGTCATCGAAATTGGAGGACATAGTGTATGCAAAACGTCGTCTCGAATCGTGCTTGGAAACTATGAGCTCGTGGTACCGTGCAAATGTTCTCAAGCTAAACCCATTTAAAACGCAATTTTTGATTTTTGGTTCTCGCCGGATGATCGCGCAGCTACCTAGCATCAGCCTCTCTGTTCTTGGATCGGAGATTTCCCGTGTCTTATCTATCAAGAACCTGGGTGTGACCATGGACGAATCGTTGACATGGAGTGAACAGGTTGGCGATATTCCAAAGAAATGTAACCGCATTATCTTTCCTGTAGCCAAGCATGTATGTTCTCTTACTGAAGAAACGCGGTCGAAGTTAGTGCTCGCACTGGTTTTCCTCCATGTAATGTACTGTTTCTTAATCTGGTCTGCTGCGTGTGACATCGAGCGCGTGCGAATCCCAAAAGTTATGATGAGGGTGGCTAGGATCATAAATAAGACCTTTCGCTATGGTCATATATCGCATGTTATTGAGCAGTTAGGCTGGCCTAGCTTTCAACGCGTTGTCGACATTAGGGATTGCTCACTGGTTCATCTTGCAGTGCATCACTTGGGAGCACCTGAAACCTTGCGTGATCTTGTGACATTGAGAAGTGATGTCAGCTCTCGGTCTACGCGATCAACACCGTCTTCAGTAGAGAGCCCACCCCGAGGAAGTTAGGACCGAGAATATGCGATGGGCTTTTAAGTTTAAGCTGAAGGAGGCGCTGAGAAAAGTTGTACGTGAGAATGTTTGAGTATTGTATGCATGTGTTTCTTAATGTTTTTGTAGCCTTTGGTCCAACTATTTTTTTTATAGCGTTTTTGACATTTGATGCTGAGTGTCTCTTGGTACCAATACAAGGATTGAGGCTTTGATAAGTCTCGACTCAGCCTTCATCCACTGTAGAGGCACAGCCAGTATTTTTTTTTCCGGGGACGGGTGTGATAAAAAATGTCATGAAACCGAAACCTCTTTCGGCGCGTTTCGCGTGGCTAAGTTTTCGGGTTTGTATTGTGAATATCTTTAAATTACTTGTATGATCTGATGCATTGTTGGTTGCTTTCGTCGCGAATTATCGACAATTAATCCTACTTACTGCCCTCCAATTGACCAACGCTTGATCTGGTACGGTGAGAGACAACCTAACTGATCTATTTACATAGGTCACTGGCCTTCCCGGGTCGTTCGAGATCACTGGTCTAGCTTGCCCTTGTCTTTTTTCCTTGTCGTAGGATTCAACAGAGGCACAGTCAAGAGTGGCGAAGGCCAATCCCTCGCCCATGAGCAACCAAAAATACACCGGAACAAAGAAGAAATTTTAAGATTTTCACCACGGAAAACAGAAAGTTTTCGACGTTCTTGGCGAGTCGCAAGCCAGCTCTGGTTCATGACACATTTTTTGTCAGCCCCCTTAATAGAATTCCGACTTCACCGCTGGGAGTCACTTAGGGCTAAGTTGATTGCAGGGAATGTACTTGGCGTCCATGTGCACCTCTAGGTACAAGAGCATGTTTTCGGTACCATAAAAACTTTTGTGTGCCATATCGGAAGGTACGACGACAATCTTAGCACTTAGCGCTGGGTACCTCGCCTGACCCCTGGGCCATTGGGCGAAGTGTAAGAAGTCGCACACCGGTACTATCACGAGATACTATAAAATGCAATGCTAGGTATTTCAACTGAGCACCCCGCATTGTTTGCACAGGTCGCGATTACACGTGGAGATTCCAGATTGTATTCACAAAAGTAACACTTGACATGATATGAAAGGTTAGCCAATTATCCCAAGTATACAAATAGGATGCAAAAAACGAGGCCTTGTCACATATAGCGCACTAGCCATTTATTTCATGTCGCTAACGCTCTCCGTCTGAATAGTGGGGGGGGGGGGGCTCGCAACAGCTACTTCTCACTGAGGAAGGTGAGAAGGACGATGTGCCGAGACCAGGGTTAAACGTTTGCTATGATCCGGGCTCTGGTGCTCATTTTAACTTGAGGGTCTCGAATTTGTCAAGACAGTGCCTCTAAGCATTTCTTTCCAGCCATTCGTATCTTCACATATCTGCCTGTTCCTGACACATATCTCAGCCACCGGCAACTGCAGGGTATGCTACATGTTACGGCTTGATGAGCCACCATTCCAGCAATTCCATCCCATTGAAGCGTCGGTTTTTCGAAGCCTTCTTCTGGCTTCAGAATATAAGTCTGCGTGTTGCCATCGGACATTTCAGGTATTTAGGATCAGGTTCTCTTATGATGTCCTCAAGATTACACGGACATTATTTTAGAATTGCCCTTCAGTATCCACTTGGAAGAGCCCGAAGATGTTTGATGTCATGGCGATTTCCAGACCATTGCTGTTGATCTCAGTATGCGCCTCATGTATGGGATCTCAGTATGCGCCTCAGGTATGGGATCTCAGTATGGGTTTCAGGTATGGGATCTCAGTATGCGTCTCAGGTATGGGATGCAATATGCATCTCATGTATGGGATCTTGGTAGTATGGGATCTTAGCATGCGCCTTATGATGTTGTTCAAAGGTTTCAGGTCAGGAGGCCTGTCCAAGTATCAAGAGAGCCTCTAGCGTTGCTTAAACGTTCAAGTGTATTAATAGGAGGCCGCAGAAGAGCTCCTTGAGGAGCAAAGACAGGGCGACCTGCGTACTTGATCAAGCTTGAGGATTATCGGCTTTGGGGAACATCTGAAGTTCCGCAGGTCTCCACGCACTTTTCCTCTAAAACTATTCCGGGGTCTCCTGTCAATGCACCTGAACTGAGATGTTGAACCAACGCTTGGTGCTTCCTGTGTATGGTGTTTCCGGGTTCCCCTTTCGATAAATTCACGGACTTGTCACGACTAATAGGCCCTCCGGTCTTGGGTTTTAAAGACGCATGATGGGCGATTCTGGCGAGCGCTTGGACTTTTCGTGAACTACAGGGGCGCCCTGTCAGCACAATCGGCATCCTGACCCGGGGTCTCCAGACATCATGTTACGTCTTCTGCTAGGCTATTGGGGGTCTTCGTGAGCTCTACGGCCCACCAGTGCTGATGGACTTGCACCTCCGGGCACCACAATGAACACATCCTGCCGGTTATTGGGGCCTTTTCTTTATCTTAAAGGGCTTCCTGTCACGATCAATGGGACTCCTGGCCTGGACCTCCTGGTCTGGGCTTCCTGGCCTGGGCCTCCTGGCCTGGGCTTCCCGGCCTGGGCCTACTGGCCTGAGCCTCCTGGCTTGGACCTCCTGGCCTGGACCTCCCGACCTCGGCCTCCTGGCCTGGGCCTCCTGGCCTGGACCTCCTGGCCTGGGCCTCCTGGCCTGAACCTGCTGGCCTGGGCCTACTGGCCTGGGCCTACTGTCCTGGGCCTCCTGGCCTGAACCTGCTGGCCTGGGCCTACTGGCCTGGGCCTACTGGCATGGGCCTACTGGCCTGGGCCTACTGGCCTGGGCCTACTGGCCTGGGCCTACTGGCCTGGGCCTACTGGCCTGGGCCTACTGGCCTGGGCCTACTGGCCTGGGCCTACTGGCCTGGGCCTACTGGCCTGGGCCTACTGGCCTGGGCCTACTGGCCTGGGCCTATTGGCCTGGGCCTACTGGCATGGGCCTACTGGCCTGGGCCTACTGGCCTGGGCCTACTGGCCTGGGCCTACTGGCCTGGGCCTACTGGCCTGGGCCTACTGGCCTGGGCCTACTGGCCTGGGCCTACTGGCCTGGGCCTACTGGCCTGGGCCTACTGGCCTGGGCCTACTGGCCTGGGCCTACTGGCCTGGGCCTACTGGCCTGGGCCTACTGGCCTGGGCCTACTGGCCTGGGCCTACTGGCCTGGGCCTACTGGCCTGGGCCTACTGGCCTGGGCCTACTGGCCTGGGCCTACTGGCCTGGGCCTACTGGCCTGGGCCTACTGGCCTGGGCCTACTGGCCTGGGCCTACTGGCCTGGGCCTACTGGCCTGGGCCTACTGGCCTGGGCCTACTGGCCTGGGCCTACTGGCCTGGGCCTACTGGCCTGGGCCTACTGGCCTGGGCCTACTGGCCTTGGCCTACTGGCCTGGGCCTACTGGCCTGGGCCTACGGCCTGGGCCTACTGGCCTGGGCCTACTGGCCTGGGCCTACTGGCCTGGGCCTACTGGCCTGGGCCTACTGGCCTGGGCCTACTGGCCTGGGCCTACTGGCCTGGGCCTACTGGCCTGGGCCTACTGGCCTGGGCCTACTGGCCTGGGCCTACTGGCCTGGGCCTACTGGCCTGGGCCTATGGCCTGGGCTACTGGCCTGGACCTACTGGCCTGGGCCTACTGGCCTGGGCCTACTGGCCTGGGCCTACTGGCCTGGGCCTACTGGCTGGGCCTACTGGCCTGCGCCTGGGCCTACTGGCCTGGGCCTACTGGCCTGGGCCTACTGGCCTGGGCCTACTGGCCTGGGCCTACTGGCCTGGGCCTACTGGCCTGGGCCTACTGGCCTGGGCCTACGGCCTGGGCTGGCCTGGGCCTACTGGCCTGGGCCTACTGGCCTGGGCCTACTGGCCTGGGCCTACTGGCCTGGGCCTACTGGCCTGGGCCTACTGGCCTGGGCCTACTGGCCTGGGCCTACTGGCCTGGGCCTACTGGCCTGGGCCTACTGGCCTGGGCCTACTGGCCTGGGCCTACTGGCCTGGGCCTACTGGCCTGGGCCTACTGGCCTGGGCCTACTGGCCTGGGCCTACTGGCCTGGGCCTACTGGCCTGGGCCTACTGGCCTGGGCCTACTGGCCTGGGCCTACTGGCCTGGGCCTACTGGCCTGGGCCTATTGGCCTGGGCCTACTGGCCTGGGCCTACTGGCCTGGGCCTACTGGCCTGGGCCTACTGGCCTGGGCCTACTGGCCTGGGCCTACTGGCCTGGGCCTACTGGCCTGGGCCTACTGGCCTTGGCCTCCGGGTGCACAATGGACCTCATTGTATGCTGATACCTCTTGGAGTTTCGTTGGGTGAGCAGTGTGTTATGTTCCCGTGTTTTGCTGCCGGGGACGCCTTGCCCTCCTGGTGGCGTCACTACTACCGGCGGACCATTACAGAACGATTTGGTACAGCCTGGTAAATGGGTAGTATTCTTGTGTGCTATTAGAGCGTCTCAATGGAAAGCTAAATCACGCTAAGCGGAACCTGTGATGTCGCCAGTAATAGTCGGCAACTCTGTCTTCCATCTACAAGCCCCGCAACAATGACCATCAAATACTTCATTTGTTTTTTTAAATTAAGCACTTCAGAATGTCTGCGAAGTCAGAATGTTGGCTTCCTCACGAAAACTGCAACCGTTGAGGGCATATTATAACGGTATGCATTGCTTCCTTGCTACGTTTTCAATAGTCAGCAATTAATCCGGAAAAGATGATGTGCACTGTAAGCAGAATGTGATGCATTATCCTCAGGAAGTGCAGAAACCAATATGTAGTTACTGAAACACGCGGAATGTTTACCGTCGTATTTACAGAAGTGTCAACAAATCTGGGAAGCAATGTGCGTGGCAGTGCCCGGCACCGTGTATATACGGTGAAAAGTGCATTCATTGGCTTTGATCTGATTACGCAGTATTGATCCTCTTTCCGTTTCCTTTCGTGATGGCGGCATGCAGACTCTCCGTGGCATTGTCTGGGAAACGGAAACCTCGTGCTGATTGTGCACTCAGGTGTGGATGGCTCTCGTGTCATGCGTGGGAAGCGTCTCTCTCGTCTCTCTCTCTCTCTCTCTCTCTCTCTCTCTCTCTCTCTCTCTCTCTCTCTCTCTCTCTCTCTCTCTCTCTCTCTCTCTCTCTCTCTCTCTCTCTCTCTCTCTCTCTCTCTCTCTCTCTCTCTCTCTCTCTCTCTCTCTCTCTCTCTCTCTCTCTCTCTCTCTCTCTCTCTCTCTCTCTCTCTCTCTCTCTCTCTCTCTCTCTCTCTCTCTCTCTCTCTCTCTCTCTCTCTCTCTCTCTATATGTCTCTCTCTCTCTCTCTCTCTCCCTCTCTCTCTCTCGGTCTTACAAATCGCATGTGGCACGGCCCAAGTTGGCGTGATAATTCACGACGTGCCTAGTAAGCATTCGGACTAAATTAGACAAATGGACATTGCTAAGCAGAGTACACTGACGGTTTGTATACGGCTGATGACCGTCTCAGCCGTCACAACCAGCGGCGCAGACAGAACTTTCTTCAGGGGGACCGACCAAGTAAAATGCAACAATAAGTTTTGGTTTTATGCGATGAAGACCTTTAAAAAATATTATTTGTTCGAGTGCAATTTTTGTTGTACGGGAACAGCACCCCGCTTGCTGTCTGCGCCCCTGGCCACAGGCGCTGTCGGCGTGGTCGTCTCGTTAGCCGGCCTATGTTGGCTCGCCGTTAAGTACCGCTCTGATCGTGTCTTGCAACACACGTGTGTTTGTATACTGGCGAGAGATATATTTCGGGGGCGGGCAGGCTGTCGGAACAGCCTTGTTCCGACACATTCCTTCACAGGAAGGGCGGCCGGCGCCGCCCATCGATGCGTCCGCCGCCAGCGCTCGTTACGCGTGCGATTCAATTCTCGGAGAGGTCGTGACGGGGCGTGTGGCGGTCGCAGGTGACGTCACGCCAGTGCGGTGGCGGCCGGTCACGAGCGGGCGGCCGTAAATAGTGTGCCGGCCGGGCGCGTCTCCTCCCCCGGCCGGCCGTGTCTGGCGTCGCCGCGTCGCCGGCCGGCCCGGCGGGGCGGGCGCCGACCGCGCTCGACTCCGCCCCTCGCTACGGGGTGCCGGCCGCGCGGACCGCCTCCGCCGGACCGAGGCTCTGTCGCGCGGCCGGCACTGTCGCGGACCGGGGCTCTGTCGCGCGGCCGGCACATATCGCGGACCGCCTCCGCCGGACCGGGGCTCTGTCGCGCGGCCGGCACATATCGCGGACCGCCCCCGCCGGACCGGGGCTCTGTCGCGCGGCCGGCACATGTCGCGGACCGCCTCCGCCGGACCGCGGCTCTGTCGCGGACCGCCTCCGCCGGACCGCGGCTCTGTCGCGGACCGCCTCCGCCGGACCGCGGCTCTGTCGCGCGGCCGGCACATGTCGCGGACCGCCTCCGCCGGACCGGGGCTCTGTCGCGCGGCAGGCACATGTCGCGACGTTAGGCGCCGTCACGGAGTCGGCAGCCGGCACAGCGCTGACAGTTGTCGCACGACAGAGAGTGTGATGAGGTCCGAGTCGGTCACGCACCCAGGCAGCAGCTGTCACTTGGCCAGAGTGTGTGCGAGATGAGCATACGGAGCAGTGGCTTGGCGGAAGAGCTCTCCTTCTGCACGCTGGCACAGAGAGGCGAGGCCAAGGTCCAGTTGTGCAGTACTGTTGGTGACGTACGCCTGACTGCGAGAGAGGACGAAGCTCGACTAAGTCACAGCAGTCACCAAGTCTTGTGTACATGGCCATCCACAAAAGGCCGGCTGAGTGGCCCGACTCTGCCCAGCAGGGCCTGGACCGACCCAACCGTCACGCTCATGACATCGTGATGCCCTTTTTGCACGGCGTTCGCTGTTCTAATTTGCTCACTCAGCGTCAGCTGTTCTGTTTAATTTGAATTGGCATCAATTTGCGTCACACGATTCTTCATTGAGCGTTATATATTTGTTCAACACAAGAGGGCCGCGGTGGGATTTCCGCTCACCGACAGGCTGGAACATCACGTTGTCATTCGACATTTCGAGTTCTAATTGTATCACCCACAGTCGGATCTGCTCACCTCAGTTAATATTTTTCAACTTTCATCGCAATAATTTCTCTGAAGTACTCTCAGTTGTAATTCCAAAGCGGCGGGTCTGCGGCGACACTCCGGCCCCGGCAGTTGTACCACAGTCGGCACTTGTCCACCGTCCCGGGCGGCCAGCCAGTGGCGTGACTGGCTCATCCTCTGGGGCTCTGAGTTCACTGCCTTTGAGGCATCTAGCGCGTCTTTTTTCTGCATTCAGTAATGAGATGTAGCGAATGCATCGCATCCGAAATCGCTTCAGTTCTGTATGCCTGTTATAAGGCCTGTCCTAAGGCTTTTATAACCATTGTCATAAAGATAATTATGATATGGTCAATGGCAGCACATTGAGCATCTTCAAGATCTGCGTAGATAAGTATGATAAGAATAGGGGACTTGTTTTTCGGTATTCCATGGAGGGCTGATCGACGGACTTGGTGGGCAACTGGTTCAGTGTCTAGAGTGCAACCAAGAAGGACCCTTGTGGCTCATAGTTGCACTGTTTGTTTATGTCTTTATTTATTGAGGTACGTGAGACGTGTGGCTAAATAAACACTCAAGGTGATGCACATATCAGACACTATCAGACCTATGACTGATGTACACGAAGATTTGACTACACTGAGGTTCTGCCAGTTGCCTTCGCTCGTCCAGTGGTCCTACATGCCAGTGAGCGCAGGAACTTTACAACCATGTGCTTTGGTAGCTTTTGCTGTTGCATTTGGATATGTGCCAGCCTGGTAAAACAACAAATAAGCCAGAACAGCAGTGCTATGGAATTGATCCAGTACATTCTTCAGAAGTGTTGATAATAGAGCTCATATGCTTACATATATAGGGAACGTGAACCACGATGCTCACACAACTCCCAGAACCTGTCGCTCATACGGAAAATCATGCTATTTTCTTGGTGTGCATCGACTACCCGAATAACTTGTCTTGAACCTGTCATTAACTATTTGCTGGAATACATTTAAATTCCGTCAAGCGGTGTGTACTCCATCTCCATTTCTGAGGAGGACCTCTCAATCGCTCTTTCCATTCCATGCACATGGTGCGGGTCAGGACGGGCGCGGTCAGTCTTTGTGTCCGTCTTGCAACGTTCAACGGAATTCATCGCTTAAAAACGGCAACTATATTGTAAATAATATTTGGCGCTGGTTCACAATCTTCCTGATCGAGATTGATGCGGCCGCATCAGTCTCGATCAGGAAACACAACCTCCGAGACTCTTATGTTTCAAGAGTATGTTTACTTTAGTGACAGTAAGCACTAAAAATGCCAGAGCTTCCACAAGCTGCAAAATAATCAAACAAGCTCGAGCGCCTAATTTTCATCGTCCATGCAAGATCGAGGTCCCTGTAGGGGATTTCGAAGTGGAGCTTGAAATAGATATCACAGAGAAATTAGTTGAAAGCCAAGGTATTTTACATTACTCGACTGTCACGTTCCCACTGCTTTTTAGTGTGAGCAGGCGTAAAGACAGGGTCTAAAACAAAAAGCCACAGGGTGCATCTGGGTTATGCCTATGGAAGGAGGATGCTATCAGAAGAGAAACAGAGAGACTGAAATTCCCTAATCAATGATATGTCCTGAGTTCTGGGGTTCCGAAGGTGGTTAATTTATCCGGCTTTACAGAACATTTACGTTGTTTTCTAAAGAAAGCTTCGATGCTCTGTTATAAACTCCTAAGACCCTGGAGTAAAACTAATTACCCGCCGCCACCCTCGAAACAATCAACGTCAGCACGCCTCGCCTACTTGAAACCGACCTCGGCCATCGGGGACACAGACTTGGGTAAGTCGTTCTGCGTTTTCACTTCAAAGAGTGACTGTGTATCCGATCATCGAATCCACTTTTCAGTAAAACCTCACCCTCGCCCTCACTAGCACTAGCACGTTTATAACTAAAATCCCCATCCTTCATGACATCAGTCTGCTTGGTTGTCCAAAGCCTCAAACTTGTTTTACAGCTTCATGGTGTGGTTCTCCTCCCATAAGACTAACTTACTACTCCCACGCCTTGTCACCTCCACTCTCCGATCCTAACACCTCTTCCGTTGCCACTCCTGATATTCCTCGTCTATCTGCTGCACTAACGCTTCCTACAATGTGTTCCACTACTAATTGCTTCCGGTGTTCAACCTCCCTCGCCAACACCTACGTCTGATAATAAGGAATCCCGACACTCATGCTACCTGCAGCTAACTGCTCTTCATTTTTAAGTTTTTTTATATTTCTTACGTTAGATTTCTCCAATATTCTACTCGGATCCATTTCAACCTGCAAGATCTAGAAAATCTGTGGCAAGTGTGATGTGTTTCAATTACTGATTCAGTTTCTTTATCAATTTGAGAGAGACTGAATTGAGCTCGTTCCTTCCCTTTCTTCTCAAGACAGTTTAATAAAGGAGAGAAGTTCAGATGTGTTAATCCAACCCTGGTGAAGCTTTGACAGCAACTACAAGCCACAAAGATTTGGTCAAGATCACCATGCCCACGAACACCTTACCTTGGGTGTGTCACTCAACAATATCTTTCAATATGTTGAAAAGAAGCATGCAGGGCTAGAAGAATTACACCAAGACAAGATAAAAGAAATAAAAAACAAATGACTCTACCTGGCATAGCATACATAGTACACAAAAAAAAGAACCTTTTGCTAACAAGATCTTGTCGTTAGAATTAGCGACCCACCATTATTTCTTCACTAATGCATGGCCTAGGCCGGCCTTCCCTCAGCCCTATGACAGGCAATGCGATGGCATGTAATCATGGCATGACGTATAATGTAGAAACAAGGAAAAATATGTTATCGAATCACGCTTTCAATCAATAAATTTCCACTTTACTTCTCGCTAAGGTTCCATTACGGTATGGAAAAAAAGAGGAATAAAAAGGTGAAGTGCAGCGCATGTTGCAGAATAACAGGACATCTTTGCATACATGTTTTAAAATGCATGAAAGTGAAGATACAATGTACTGATTGATGTATTGATATTACATAATGCAATAAAGGATGCGGGCAATGCCATCACCTGAAAAGAAGGACAAGAGATGTGGGTTAGGGGGGTCTCATCCTCCCTCCAACCCCCTTGAACCTTATGCTTGTTGGAAGATTATTTCACAGCAGCATGATACCAGCGGGTAAATCCTGGGAGACATGGGTGGATGCTAGATGCCATGATTGCAGACTCCATGTCCAACCGGTCCCCGGCTGAGAGCCGAGATCACCGCCTGCTCCATGTCATCTTCCGGGCTACAAGGCTGTCCTGTGGCGACCGGTCAGTCTTGCACACTTGACATCGCCAAGTCTTGCTCTCCATCAGCCACCAATAAGCATGTCCTCCCCGGTTGGTTGGTTATTGGTTTTACGACACGTCGACAGTTGTCATGTAGCGTCGCCAATCTGTCACGCCGATTGGTCGCGGGCGAAGAGTAGCGACAGGGGAGGCTCGAACCCACAATCTTTCGATTGCGAGACGGGCAACTCACCCCTAGACTACTCGTCCCCATGCATGTCCTCCCCGTAGCAGGACTAGACGAGCATCGGCTACTTTTTACGGCGGCTTTTTTGTCGCTGGTTGTTGTGGAATTCTCGCGTAATCACGAGCCCAAATTCTGCGGTGCTCGGCTCCGTCATCGGGCTGACGCTCCCTGTAATTACGCGCGAACGCGCCGACCGGCACCGAGACCGAGTACGGCGGGTGTCCACTGGGGCCGGGGACTGCCACCCTCTGCCCAACCGACCGGCACCGAGACCGAGTACGGCGGGTGTCTCACTGGGGCCGGGGACTGCCACCCTCTGCCCAACCGACCGGCACCGAGACCGAGTACGGCGGGTGTCTCACTGCGGCCGGGGACTGCCACCCTCTGCCCAACCGACCGGCACCGAGACCGAGTACGGCGGGTGTCTCACTGGGGCCGGGACTGCCACCCTCTGCCCAACCGACCCCGGCACCGAGACCGAGTACGGCGGGTGTCTCACTGCGGCCGGGGACTGACACCCTCTGCCCAACCGACCGGCACCGAGACCGAGTACGGCGGGTGTCTCACTGGGGCCGGGGACTGACACCCTCTGCCCAACCGACCGGCACCGAGACCGAGTACGGCGGGTGTCTCACTGGGGCCGGGGACTGCCACCCTCTGCCCAACCGACCCCGGCACCGAGACCGAGTACGGCGGGTGTCTCACTGCGGCCGGGGACTGACACCCTCTGCCCAACCGACCGGCACCGAGACCGAGTACGGCGGGTGTCTCACTGCGGCCGGGGACTGCCACCCTCTGCCCAACCGACCGGCACCGAGACCGAGTACGACGGGTGTCTCACTGGGGCCGGGGACTGCCACCCTCTGCCCAACCGACCGGCACCGAGACCGAGTACGACGGGTGTCTCACTGGGGCCGGGGACTGCCCCCTCTGCCCAACCGACCGGCACCGAGACCGAGTACGACGGGTGTCTCACTGGGGCCGGGGACTGCCACCCTCTGCCCAACCGACCAGTACCGAGACCGAGTAAGGCGGGTGTCTCACTGGGGCCGGGGACTGCCACCCTCTGCCCAACCGACCAGTACCGAGACCGAGTAAGGCGGGTGTCTCACTGGGGCCGGGGACTGACACCCTCTGCCCAACCGACCGGCACCGAGACAGAGTACGACGGGTGTCTCACTGGGGCCGGGGACTGCCACCCTCTGCCCAACCGACCAGTACCGAGACCGAGTAAGGCGGGTGTCTCACTGGGGCCGGGGACTGCCACCCTCTGCCCAACCGACCAGTACCGAGACCGAGTAAGGCGGGTGTCTCACTGGGGCCGGGGACTGCCACCCTCTGCCCAACCGACCGGCACCGAGACCGAGTACGGCGGGTGTCTCACTGGGGCCGGGGACTGCCACCCTCTGCCCAACCGACCGGCACCGAGACCGAGTAAGGCGGGTGTCTCACTGGGGCCGGGGACTGACACCCTCTGCCCAACCGACCGGCACCGAGACCGAGTACGGCGGGTGTCTCACTGGGGCCGGGGACTGCCACCCTCTGCCCAACCGACCGGCACCGAGACCGAGTACGACGGGTGTCTCACTGGGGCCGGGGACTGCCACCTTCAGCCCGACCACTGTCGGAGTCACTGACCAGCCAGCTACACATATGCCGATGATCCCTAGCAATGATCACAATTGAATGGTAGCCGGACAAATGCACGTAAAGCAAATGTACGTAGGCGCAAATGTACTTAAGCCCAAAAGTACGTAAACGCAAATGCACGCAAGTGTAGCAGTACGTAAGCGTAAAAGTATGCAAGAGCAAATTCACGTGTGGGAAATATACGTATGGCAAATGTACGTATGCGCAAATATACGTAAGAGCAAAGTACGTATGCGTAAATGTACGTAAGCGCAAATGTGCGTATGCGCAAAAGTACGTAAGCGCCAATGTACGTATGCGCAAATGTACGCAAACGCAAATGTACGTACGCGTAGCAGTACATAAGTGTAATATGTAGTAGTGTGCGTAATATGGAAGTGTACGCATGAGTCAATGTACGTAAATTTAGGAATAAGTGCATTTGCATTGACGCACATTTGCTTGTACGCACTTTTCCATGTAAGTACATTTGCACTGTCGTATATTGGCTCCTGTGTACATTTGCGCTTATGTACATTTGCGCTCACGTACTTTTGCGCTTACGTACTTTTACGCTTACGCACATTTTCTTAGGTAAATTTGCCATACGTACATTTGCTCTTAGGTACATCTGCCATACGAACTTTTGTCGTGCGTACATTTACATTACGCACTTTTGCACTTGCGTACTTTTGCGCTTACGTACAATTGCAATTTGGTACCTTTACGCCTTCACGCATTTACGCATTTACGCATTTGCGCTTGTGTATATTTAGGCATACGTACATTTACGCTTACGTATATTTACGCATACGTACATTTGCTCCTACGTACACTTGCGTTTAGGTAGTTTTGCGCATACGTACTTTGGCGCTTACGTATATTTGCGCATGCGTACATTTGCGCTTACGTATATTTGCGCTTACGTATTTTTGCTCTTACGAACATACATTTCCCATGCGTAAATTTGTCCTACGTACTTTTGCACTTTCGTACATCTGTCATACTTACATTTGTCTTATACTTCAATTGAACAGTAAGGATCTTCATGTTGCGAAAAGTGTGAAAAGTTGTAGCTTGAGCAAATTTATCCCTTTGACCGAACCATATGGAATCCATTGGCATCAAAATATTGAAAGTTGGAATCTTCCTTGGAGTTGCGCACATAATCTACACATTTCAGTTGTCATACTTTAGGTTAATTTGTATATTGAGAATTAATAAAGATAACTATATCAACCTCCACCTCTTTTCAATCGCCCCGACGAGTGAAGCCACTTAAAGTCGGAATTAAACAAGCTATTGATTCCGAATTTGAAAGTTGTGCTAATTTTGAACCTGCGTGAGTTCGCCTTTATCAGACTATTGGCATTAATGGAGATACATTAAAGCCCTCTAGTCAGGTTCACTAAGATGCTAACATGAAAAGCCAATCTTACATACATTGCACACACTGCACTGTCACCACCTGTTGTGATAATATTATAAAAGTGAAGGCAGAGATGTGATCCGGATTTGTGACTTCGAGGTATGACATTCTTATCTTGATCATGCATTTGAAATCCAACAGGAATTTGAACAAATGAATGAAGGAATGCAAACTAAGAAATAACTTCACAATTGAATTTTGACTTCCATTGCTGTACCATCCCCCGAAAATCAATAAGTCTTGTCATAATAAAATATTTCATCATTAAGTAAACGGCTTATCCTTCCAGATAAGCTGCGGAATATCTATTACCTGGAGCATGGTGTATGGTACAATTTTGTTTCCTTCCTTGCATGCACGCAATTGTTAGCTTTGCACCGTGCCGTGTATTTGTTGACATAGAGACCGGTAGTGGCCGCTGTGGTACGGACTTTCAGTGTCCAACTTACGTCGTTCCCTTCACTTCAGCATGCCCACCGTCCCATCTTTGTTCCTTTCATCTCGCCCATTGCGAAGAGCAAAAAGTAGCCATAACTTTGGATCTTTGTTGCTTCCCGAATACACTCGGGTACGCCAGAGTATACTGAACACATGTCATCGTTTGCTATTACGATAATAAATATGCAACTTTGGAGAAAAACAAAACTAAGTAAATAGACCAGTAGATACATACGTGCTCAGAATGTATGAGTATATGTAGCACAACATGACGTAAAATGGGTTATTAATTGGCACTTATGAAGTGGGTGCAGGTATAGAGAGGAATTGTTCGACAGTAAGTACGGTTAGTTAGTTAGTTATTAGAGGTTTAGGGCGCATCGACTACATTGGTCATGTAGCGCCCATTAAGTACGGTTGGCATTGCGATTGTGAATGTGAATTAAAGTACGGCTTGTACATTGAGTGCGGTTGTGAATGATGATGCAGTAATGCCCGGTGCAATGCAATATGGTGGACCACTATGACACTGCCGCCCCACTGCC